>SEMN01000827.1:27669-182669 GCA_005408345.1 Macquaria australasica
GAGGAGAGGAGATGAGGGGAGGTGAGGTGAGGAGAGGAGGGGAGGTGAGGTGAGGAGAGGAGGGGAGAGAGGAGGGGAGGAGAGGGGAGAGGAGAGGAGGGGAGAGAAGAGGAGGAGAGGAGGAGAGAGGAGAGGAAACAAGAAGAGGAGAGGTGAGGTGAGGAGAGGAGAGGAGAGGAGGAGAGGAGTGGAGGGGAGGTGAGGAGAGAGGAGAGGAGAGGAGGAGAGAAGGGGAGGAGAGAGGAGGGGAGGATAGGGGAGAGGAGAGAAAACAAGGAGAGGAGAGGGATATCAGCATATCCCACATGTCTGAATCAGATATTTGGGAGTAAGACCTAATTCTGCATATCCAATCAGAACAAGCTGTTTACATGAGCCGGATCAAACTCAGAATAATAGTGGAAAGTGAGTGTGCATGTAAAGGTAGGCACTGAGGTCGCACCTTTTGGTCAAGCTCTGATTGGTCTGCAACATGACCTGCCCAATGAGCAGAGGCCTCTGATTCGATGGAGCTCAAACAAGAGGGCGGGGCATGATCAGTGCTGAGCTCCCTTCACCTGGTGCTGAAAGACCTGGACTGAGTGTTCTGGACCGAGACTCAGAGCAACGACCAGACGGGAGTTTGACTTATTTTATCAAGTGCTATTTACAACATCAGTTACACGTTACAGCAGGAGATAGAGTCAGTGTGTTTCAGATGGCAGCTCCCTCCATCTTAATTACAGCTGCTGCTTCTGCTCAAATGTACTCTTCACATGGGTGCCCCCTGGTGGCAGTGAGAGGTAACTGATTAGGATTAGATTTTATTGAAATTCACAAAAATAGAATAATGTGTGTACAGGTGGATTTGAACCACTGACCACTGAACTGTTGATCTTGTAAACCTCTTGGCTAAACCTGTGTAAATGTCTAAATGCCATCAGCTGCATTCAGTTCAAAGTCAGACACTTAAATCTCTCCTGACAGGATTAAATTGATCAGCACCTTAACATTAGCTTTGAAATGTAACTGTTCACGTTTGTGGAGCAGCCAAATACTGTACTGCAGTAAAGTCTTTCTCTTGTCTCACCCTGAATGAACAAAGAACAGAACCAGTAACAGGATTTATCATCAAGCCATGGAGGGAGTTTTAATGATAACATTAAGATTTAATGTATTCCATTGACAGTACACTGACTCCAAGTGACGTCAGGGAGACTGAATTCTGCCTCAGTTACTTCTCACTTTTCTAACCATTAAAAAGTTCTACCTTGTGCTCACATCTATATTTAGTGTTCTCAAGATAGTAACTTTTGCACACAAGATAATAAGACTGCATTTATTTATACTGTGCACACAAGTTATAACCTTTATGCAACCAATAACTTTTTCACACAACAAAACTGTTGCAAACAAGAAAGAAACTTTTTGTGCTCAACACAACTTTGCACCCAAGTTATTATCTTGTGTGCACAATATATAAAAATACTTTCAGAACTTAAGGAGCTTTGTACTTTTCATAACAGGAAGTGTAATATTATCTGAGAGGTTTGAGTGTCGTATTTGTGTGCAGCAGAAAACTTGAGTGTTCAAATGCTGCTAATAAGTATATTTCCAACTCATAGATTAGGAATTTGTAGCTCCAGTAACTGTGAAACTGAGTGCTATGTTTAAGCTTTGAGGGAAGTGGTGCCTTGCTCAGAGACACTTTGCTGTTGATGATCAGAAATCTGAGCGGAGTTCCTCAGGGTTTGATTCTGGGGCCTCTATTGATCAACATGTGCTCCCTCTGGGCCAAATCCTGTAGGATAATGTGATCGTTTATCACCGCTATGCAGATGACACCCAGGTTTACTTCTGTCACCAAATCACTATTGAACCACAGACTTATTGTGTTAATAATTAGCGCAACTAAGTAACTGAATGTAGCTATATTTCGTTTACTGAGCTCACAGTATCTGGTTCTGTACTGTTGCTTGGTTTGACTAAAGGTCCAACTTATAGCCCAAATTAAGAGTTTATGTGGAGAGAAGGTTTATATTAACTTAGAGAACAGACTGGTTCAAAGACTTTATGATGACTCGACTGTACAGTGAATTATAGTGGAGAACCTTCATAGATGGGGGAGGAGCTGCCATCTGAAGGGTTAATCATCCAAGTCAACATTGCATAAAGAAATCCATCGTCAGAATAAAGCAGAGCAGCATGATAGAGAAACTAAAAACTCACAGTTGAAAGGTTCTGAAGAAACAGAGAGAGGAGTAAGGTCAAAGGTCATGGAGCTCAGAAGAACACACTGATTACATTTCCACCGAGCAGGAGTGTGTGTGGCACTTTGATGGTGTGAAGAACTTCTGAGTGTGTGTGTGTGTGTGTGAGAGAGAGAGAGAGGGTTTAGTGTCGTGTGGTCTGTTTGTGTCTTCATTAAAACCAGTTTAACAGAGTTTTAGTGTCTTTTAGTCTTAATGCTACACAATGTATATGTTTGTGTGTGTGTGTTTACTTGTGGTATGTATATTGTCACTAATTGCACTTGAGGATGAGGGTGTGGAGATCACATTGCCGGTCAGATGTCTGCAGGTTTTTTGGCATTTTTCTGGAAATGTTTGGGACACAAAGAAAACAAAAACTGGGGCCATCTCACCTTCAGCTCAACCAGCTCAGGACTAACTACAACTCCCATGATGCTTAGGCACAGGCACAATCACAGCCTCATGGTAACTGCGGAACGCCAAATATGTGTTTAATCTGTTAAAATAAAAAGAGTTTCAAATTTTGTAAATACTTATCTTAGAACACGGAGAGAAAATTAGAAAGACTGCTGAAAGTTAACTTTTAGAAATGATCAATTAACGATGTTCCAGGCTGACGTTTCAGGTTGGCAGCCAAAAGGAGGAGGCCAGTAATCAGCACACCTGGAGCTGAATCTACCTGTCCTTTCAACCAACTGACACATTTGAACTGAACACACATTTCTCTTTAAGTTGTCAAATGAATATTTAGGTTAAATTTATTGCAGTGTGCCTCGGGGTAACTACAGATTAACCCTGTTTCTACCAAATGTCCTCCTCTGATTTTTAACCAACTTAGAAAAGAACATGTAGGTTATTGCCTTAGTTACCTGTTAGATGGACATTATTACTGAATGTGTGCATCCAAACTTCAAGCCCTGTTGCTGGACTAATACTAGCAGTGTTTGTAGCCAAGACTGATAAATCGTCCAGGCCAATATATCGGCTGATATTAGATTATTGCAGATATATTGGTATCGGTGTTCATGTCAGTTGATCACTAACAGTAAATGTTAGGTTTGTCCATCAGAGAGCGCTGACAAGCTGATTTCTACACTGTAAAATGTTACGCTCAGCATGTATCTTGGTCACAGTTCTTTTAAAAAGCTAATCTTTGGGATCCGTATCAAGACTGGTGTTTATGTCATGCATGTTTACAAATAAATGAAATATATAGTTATTGGATTCTGTCTTTAACTCCAGTATCGGTCGGGCTTTATTCTGCACGACATTAATTCTCGACTTTGCAGAAGTGATTCTTGAATCTTGAATAAATCCTTTAATGGAGAACTGAACCTCGACCTCGTCGGCTGCTGGACAATATACGTGTCCCTCACTAAGTATCCATGCTGTTTGACGGCAGCATGAGCTCCATGGAGTTGGCACGGACGTGTTGTTGACAGAAAGTTGTCTGAATTAATCAATAACGCTCAGTTAGACTGATCAGTTGAAACGGAGAGTTGTCTAACAGACGGGATAAAATTCACATCCTGAGCTGGTCGTTCTGAAGGAGAGCTGAACCCGACACCTAAACACACAAATAGAGCAGCTGAAGAGAAAATAAAAAGTCATAAAACACAGGAGGTCATACAGTGGAGCTGACTGAAACGTGCAATCACTTCTGATCAGAACAATAAAAACAGGAAAAGTGACAGGAAGAAGTGGAAAGAGATGCCAGTGATATCATGTCTAAAGGAATATTCTGTGACACTTTCCCTGATAATGGTCATATTGCAGCAGATTAACCTGAGTGTTAAACTGTGGAGAAGATGGGCTGGAAGTACACAGTAATGCTGATGGCCAGAGAAACATTTCTGCTGTCTCACCTCGTTCACATATACAGGTTCAAAAGCAGCAGTTCTTCTCTCACCAGTCTGTAACTTTCAGACGTGTTTAATGTTGAACACATAATTCACATACCCTGTTCTGATTGGGCAGTCATTGTCGGGTATTAATGCTTAACTGGCGCGCAACACAGTGGTTAAGAAGTTTCTCCTCTGTTACGTTTAAAGCTCCTTTACATTATGGAGTAGAAAACGCTTCCTGAGGAAGTCAAAACGAGCGTTTCTGGTTGTCGCTGCTGTGCATCTGAGAAGTCTTTGGGCTCGATTTGGGATTTTCGTGCCGACTGCACTATCCAGCAAATGTGGGAGGAGAGCCTAAAACAAGAGGGAGTTTAATATATGAACCAATATAACAAATGGCCATGCAGTCCGAGAGCTCAACATCTTTGTGCTGGTTGTTGTGCCTCCACCATCAAACATAATAATTGTTTAGTGGAGGTGGAAAGCCACCTGGATCCTGACACATCTCATCTTATCATCAGCTCAATCAGTAGACGACTAAACAACAAACTATGTGAATTAACGCCTTCTCTCTATTTACCGGCAGGAATAAAACTGGATTTCCTGAAAGTGTAATAAATGTGTACGATGTTAGTAACCCAGCAGTTATTTCCTCTCATAGACACTATACTGCTGCACAACAAGCTAGCTCGTTAAAAGTTCTATTGTAGCGATGGTGAAGCCATGACAATCAGATTTTCCTCCATTTCGAGGAGTGGAGTAGAAAGAAACTCTTCTGTGCTCCTCTCCTCGCGTCAGAGGACATTTCCGTAAAAGTTGAACCTTTACCGACTTCCCAGCGTTTTGTGCCGCTGGACGACTTTTGAGTCTTTGAGTAGTGTTGGGCAGCACAAGCATGTTTTTTGAGGTTGAATTTATAATGAACGCCCTCAAGTCGTGTCTCCAGTGATGTGCGAGCCTGTATGTGTGAACGAGCCGTAAGATCAAACCAACTGAGACATTTTGGAAAAAAAAAACTAATGTCCACATCACCAGTTGTCTCTGATTCGCCCCTCGTCACGTCACTCAGACTGTCTGTGATATATTTTTACATCAGATTTTCAGAACTGACTCCACATGGGAATTTTGCAGCTTCTGTTCACACTGACATTGGAAAGATGACTTTTACCTTGAAAGGTTGCCAGGTCAGCATCTCTGAAATCAAACAGGGTGGAGCTGCGTGTCTGGACCAGAATCCTCTCTGATCAGCACATTACGTATGAGAGAGACACTGATGAAGTACTACTGCAGTATCACTGTGTACTTGGTGCTATTCCACTGGTTAATATACACATTTAAAACGTGCAGTACGACCATTCTTCAGTAGTGGCACCTGTCTACTGATATGATACATCACTTCAGAATCAGGACGAACACGACGTCCACCATCGAGAGGAAAAGTGGTGTGTTTTTACATTCTGTGCAAAATTAGACAAAAAGTAGTCCACACTTCATCATCAGTCTATTTCTCTCTTTCTATCAACACATCAGTGTTCAGTCAGTTTTCTTCTATTTACAGTTAGTTTCTAAGATGTTAGAACCATCATCCCCCAGTGGGACTAAGACATTCCTCAGAGGGACAAAATCCACCTTCAAACAGAACTCTGTTATCTTTACTCCTGGGTTTGAGACTTCTGTTGGTGCCATTTGGCATCCCCAACTCCTGTATTTGTATACAATCTTATACAGTACAGTCTTGTTCAACAATCTTGTTGCTGTTCCAGGCTTAGTGTGAACTCATGAACGAGGCTGAGCTGTTGCAGTGAGTTTCAAATGTTTTATAAAGGAAGAGACAAACTGCTGCAACTCGAAACAGAAATCATTTTAGTGTTGTGTGTTTCTTTTTATCTCTTAATTCTGATTTATGTGACGAGATACTATCTGAGAAACCAGCCCTTAATTATGACTTTGAGATAGTATCTCATAATTATGACAATTTCATTATAAATCTCATAATTTAATTGTGAGAAAGGAGTACCTATTAATTATGAGATTCTGAATTATGAGAAGTCTCATAATAATAATGGGTTTTTATGTTTTTTACAGTTACGACTTTGTATCAAGGTCACAAGTATGAGATAATATCTGAGATGCTCACCTTTAATTATAACTTCTCATAACTCTGACTGGGTATGTAATAATTATGAGGATAAGTCATTTTCATAATTATGTGAATTTCATGATGAATTATTGAATTATTATGAGAACTTTATTATGAGAAAATCATCTCTTGATATTATTATTATTATTATTATTATTATAAGATGTGAAACATTTGCTAGAACATTTTATTTTCTACTGGATATTTAGTGAAATTTATGCTAAATTAAAAAAGTAATATGAGTTTTTATTCTTGACTAGCCAGTGATTACATCATATTATAAAGTGGAAAATATTACCTTCATGTTACCTGATTACTACAGGTTACTACAGGCTTCATGTTTGACGATCTACTGGATCTGGGAACCCAAAATATACTTTGAACAAGCTTCTGTGACGTTTTCAGGAGTTGTTGGTTTCATCTCATTTCCAGGATCCCTGATAATTAAACTACCGTAACATAGGAACCGCAATTCCATCTTAAGGTGAATTTTTGCCTCTTCCTTCAGTTTTAAAAACAACCTGCTGCTATTCAGCTGTCTATTTAAAAGGCATTCAGCAGGTAAAAAACACAGGGCACACAGTGAAAGAGGAGGGAAGAGGGGAAAGGGAATAGAAAAATAAAAATAAAAAAATAAAAAATTGTGGCAGACACAACTAGACGATCACCTCACTTCACTCTGTGGCAGAGAAACATAAAAAATGTAAAAAATAAAGTTTCAGAGTAGGTGGGGCACCAGGTGAGGAGAAGGAAGGCAAAGAGAAAGAGGAGGAGGAAGAAGAGGAGGAAGAGGTCTGGGAGAAGGTTTCTCAGTCTCAGAAGAACTTGTCATCGATGCGGAAGTGCGGTCGCGTGACGTCGTCCGGGTTGATGAAGACCGAGATGGATTTCCCAGGATTCTCTGTGACCAGCTGCTGAAGCTTCTTGGCCAGACGGTCGTCTGGCTGGTTCTCTCCGCCGGCGTCAGACTGCGGCGACGGCAGGTTGTTGGCACTGCCTCGCCACTGCAGGTCCACCGTCAGCCTGTTGGCGGCCTTGGCGTGCTCGATGGTGGTGCGTAGGTGCTCGGCCGGGTCGGAGCGCACCGAGGAGAGTTTGCGGGCGTGCAGCATGGCCGTCTCGTCTGACAGGTGCTCCAGCATGTTGCATTGAGGAATGAAGTAATTGGGACACATCTTGTTGACGAGGCAGTGCTGCAGGTCGTCGATCAGGCCCAGCAGGAAGTGGGCGGAGAAGTCGTCTTGTGCCAGGTAGTTGGCGGGGAGGCGGTCGCAGGCCCACAGCATGATGCTGCGGAGGTGGTAGGGGCTGATGGCTTTGGGGCGAGACAGCAGCTTGATGATGATGGCTTTGCAGGCCTGGTATGCCTGCATCAGGCTGGACGAGATGCACTTCTTCAGCTGCACCTCACTGCGGGCGAAGGACAGGCGCCACTCGTTTTCCTTGCGGCCTTTGCAGGAGCAGGCGGGGACAAGGTAGAAGCCGCTGATCACCTCCTCCTCGGTGATCTTCCCGTCCCAGAAGTGGTTCTCCATCAGCCAGCTCTGAGCAACGGCCGGCCAGCCTTTAAACGACACCACTGGGACGATGTCGTAGAGCATCCGGCTGCTCCCAACGCCCAGAATGACGGAGATGATGGTGCCGTTCCTCTCCACCTTCTCCACTCTCGGCATTCCTCTCTGCGGCTTCTTCTGCACCTCCAGCAGCACCAGGGAGATGGACTGGTAGAACCAGTCGGCCACCAGTGTCGGAGAGAAGAAGTAATTGGTGGTCCCATTGATGTGGTCGACGATGGTGCAGCAATCCTTCCACTTGTTGATGGTTCCTTCATCAAAGAGGCGAAGGCTGAGCCAGGAGTGGCCCAGGGCCGAGTGTCTCATATCCAGGGTCACCGGCTGGTTGCGGTCGTGGAGTTTGAGCGCCGGGACCAGCAGGGTGAAGTCCATGTCGTAGTCTGTGCCGCGGGCGTAAACGCTCAGCTCGTCCAGGTCCATGTCCACCACACCCTCCCGAACTCCTCCAGACAGGAGGAGGTACTCGTTGGCCACCGGGAGCTTCTGGTCCAACTTCTGGACCATTCCTGAGAGACAGAAGAGGAAACACAGGACTAGTTAAAGAACTATGACATTATGATATACAAATATGGACACAACAGCGCACATAATGTTGTCTTATCGTGTAACTACATCTTGCTCAGGCATCAGTCTGCCTCAAACTAAATGCTTTTTGGATTATCAGAATCTGAAGCCTCCTCCTGCCACACCTTTCCCACATAAGAATTGGAGGGCCTGTGTCTGTCAACTTTTGTAACTCACCAAAAACAAAAATCCCACAACCACAGCCACTTTGCAAAGGTGAGACAGTAAGCTGTTGTTGTTCCTTCTTTACTCGTTTATTTCTGTCTTTTCATGCGAATAACCGATTGCAACACCATGAATGTCTTCAAGGAGAGACTGTCTGATAGTGAACTCCACATTTGTATGATTCATTATGTCTTGCCTGTTGTGTTCCCCAACACATGGACTATGATCATACCGTCCGACGATGTTATTTATGTCCTTTTATGCTGTATTGTGTTATTCTGCTTGGAGCAGGTGATGCAAGACAAATTTCCATGTGAACAGATAATAAAGTATTATTTTATATCATCATCATCATCATCATCATCGGAGAAAAATGTGTTTTTGAGGCAGACAGAGAGAGTGAACTGACATGTACTGCTGCTTGTTGATTGGTGGAGCTTCATGCTGCTGACTGTGTTGTTGTGCTCTCTCTGTTTGGGTCTGTTCAGGTCCAACACAGTCTGGATCAGAACTGATTACCCTAATGAGTTTGGGTCCATTTTTGGCTAAGTCTGGAACCTTAAAGAGTCTGGACTGGATCAGACTGGAAAGGTTATTGCATTCAACCCCCCCAACAGTTGGACCGGATCGGTCTGGACTGGTTTTCCGCTCTGCTGAGCTAAAAGTGAAGTGGAAAGCCACACACACTTCCTGGCTGCTGACTGCATTCCTGTGCTGAAGTGGACAGACACTGTTTGTTTGGTGGTTTTCACTGTTTCTCAGAAACAGTTTGAACTGAAAGCTCACAGACAGACGCCTGTTCAGGAGAGTCGTTTCCATTTGTCAGTTCATTTAAGTTAACAGTTAAGTTGTGTTCACTCTGCATCTCCCTGCTGGTGTGTGACCTTCACCAGTACAACAATCCATTACTACTACACCTTTGTACAAAAAAGATCAATTAAAGGTCTAAATAAACAGGCCTGTGTTGACCTCCAGTTAACATGTTTTAGCTCATTAAAGAAAAATCTGCTAGTTTCACATTCCTGCTGATTTTTCCCAATAATCCATGTTTTTAATTTGATTCTTCCTTCCAGGCCGCCATTGGTTTGACTTCATTTCTGTAAAAATCAATCTGCAGGGTGTGTAAAATCTGCTGAATGGTGTCTCACAGATTTAGTTTATGCTTGAGGGAGGATTATTCCAGATCTGAATAACAGTAGCTGGAGTTTGGTTTGCGCTGATATGAATCAGTGGATGAGTTGCTAAACGTGTTGTGTTTTCCTCTTGTTACAGTTTCTTTTCACACAGAAACAAATTCAGCCAAAGTAAAATGCATCAGTAAAAGCCAGGTGACGACTGTTCTCTCCTCTCATTGGTTAGATGTTTCTGGGGCGGGCGTGAGAAAGTAAATACTGGAGGAAGGTCCTGAAGAAGCTCCTATCTGCCCAAATATCAAGAAGGCAACGTACTGCATTGCTAGTCCAGGTTAAACCTCGACTGTTGATTTCACTAATCCATATCCCAGAATGCAACTGAACAGAGACCCCTATGCTGTGATCACATCTGCCATAACGAATTGTACCAAGAGGGAAAACGAACCCGATTCAACCGGACTAAACAGCTCGGGTTTGAAAACACCTTTGGTTTGTCATACGGACAGTTTAAGGCTGAAACCAAATCAGAATTGTCTAAAAGGACTGATTCACCAATTCGGGCCAACGCTTCGAATGTTTGTGTGGGTGCTTCACTCGACATGCAACAGCTGGAATAAAAGAAACAGCCACATTAATGTCTCCACACGACCCCTATGCACGATTACTGAAGTGCAGTCCAGAGAGGCATGTCCCAGGGTTAGGACTCAGGTTTTAGTGTCAATCTGTGATGTGAAAACATTGACTAATAAAACCCTAACGCCTTGAGGAGTGTCGCTCCTGATTGGTCCCTGACAGCTCAAATGTGGATCGCACTGGACAGCAGCAGAGGGAGCAACAGCGTCTGGTCTGGTTCAACAGTGGGGTTCAGGTCCGGAGCTGAGAGCATTAGATAAACAAGCCGGACGTGCATCGAGCTCCTCGGTTCTTCTTTCCCACAGCTCCTCTCTGTTTCTGATACGATGATGCAACAGAAAAGTCTGATTGTTCAACTATTAAATGGACAACATGAGCTTCAGATGAACAGCAGCCCGACGAAAATCATCTTCAGTTCTTGATGAACGTTTGTCAATTCACTGATCAAATTCAACACAGCAAATATTTTCTACGTGTCTGTCTGTCTGATAAACTGGATAAACACAAGCTGTGAAAACATCAGGAGCTTTTGTTGTTTCCTGTCTGGACATTTTGGAAACTATTCAGACAGGATCTGACACATCTGAGCTTCAGGAAAATCTGATTTGCATTTGAAACGAGAGGAGCTGCAGACTGTCAGTGTGCTCAAGAATTTAATGACTAAATTTAACTGTGAGGCTCAGTCAGATGGACAGTTTTTGCAGTGTGTGTGTGTGTGTGTGAATGTGTGTTTGTTCTGCTATTTTAATCCAGATCTTGGAGGAGATCCAGCACCATAATGAAACTCTCTGACAGGAAGTGTTTTCACTGATCAAATCTCACCTTCCTACGGTTCATCCAGCACGTTTCCTCTCACACGCTTTCAGTTATGATCACAATGACAGAACCATCACTGCTGTTAATAAAGTTTTATTGAAGCAGAGGAGTGACCTCACTCTGTCAGGACACACTTTGTCTCAAACATCATTAACTCTGCAGGAAGAGTTGGTGACGACTAATTTCATCTTTTAAAACTGTAATGAGGATCGTGCTTAAAGGGTAATTCCGGTATTTTTAAACCTGGCCTCTATTTTTACATATTTTGGGGTCTAAATGACTAAGAACTGGAACCCCCAGTAAACAGCACCAAGCCTGGGTGACCCCCAAGCTTTGGGGAGGGGTATGTTAAAACACTATAGTGGCAGGTAATTGGGAACACTCATGTCTACAAATATGAAACAAAAAAGCACCAAAGAACATTAACAGCCTTCATCAAAAAGAAGAAAAGAGTCCGACAGCGACGGCACACGAACATGTTAGTCAGCTATGCTGCAGCAGACAGAACAGTTTAGAGTCTTTAAGGATTCAGTAAATTCCTGTTCTTAAACCGCTTTAATCTTGTGTTTAATCAGTAATATTGTGTGTTTGTGTAGACTGCACCGCCTCACATTCCTCTTTCACTGGGACAGTTCATCTTGTTAGTATTAATGTTTCTACACATTACTGCACTCCAACAAACCCAATAAAACAGGAGCTACATGTTGGGAGGAAACCCTGAACGCATCACCGCGATGCTCTCAGCAGGTGGCGCGTCTCACCTGAACTGTGCACAGGTAGACCGGCCTCAACACTTCTGGCACCAGGGGAGAAATAATCACATCATCGCGGCTCTTTTCTTTAAGGTTCACAGCCACGCGCCCCACACCTGAACCTGCAGCTCCTACCTGCTCTCCGTCATGGCGCTTTACATAAAGCGGATGCTGCGGGATCATGGTGTGCATCCTTCTGCCAGCAGCTTCCTTTACCGGGAAAAAACACCGTTTACCGTGAAGCCCCCGCAGCCCGGTGTGTTTTCCCGTTAGATAACGGTGTGTGTGTGTCCGCTCACCCAGCATGGAGAAGATGAAGTCCTTGGCCGTGTGGATCTCCAGAGCCCGCTGGTCGTCGTACTCCCGCTGGTCGTGCTTGCTGAACTCCTGGATGAGCCGGTTCAGGTCCTCCATGCGGGCCGCCGACCTGAAGTCGAGCTCGGGCCCGACGCCGCCGCCGTGCGGCAGCCTGCCGGCGGCCATGGTGGGGCTGTTCCCGAGGCTGCCCGCCGAGCCAGCCCGACCGGAGAGAGCAGGGGCCGCCATCTTTCCTCCGCGGTCTCAGAGGTTTACTACTGCTGATACTGCCGAGCCGAGCCGAGCCGAGCCGAGCCGGACCACACCAAACACAACCACCGGAAACAACAGCAGCACTTCCGCCGAGTTAGCCAAAAGGCATTGTCAACTTAAAAGAAAAATTAAAATTAAAATACAAAGAGTATAAGCTAAGCACGCAGAACAACACTAAAAAGGAAATATTAATGTGCAACACACATATAAAACAAATGAATGACTCTGGCACAAGAAAAGCAACCTCAAAATGTGAAGCAATGTAATAAATGCAGGAAATGGTAAAAGGGTTATTTAGCCTTTTCAATTATAAGAAATTACAACTGAAATATAATTTCTCTTGGGACCAGGGTATAAAAACTAAAAACACAAAACACCTGTGTATGGGTGCATCGAAATGACTGGATACCACGGTAAAACAAGTAATATAAAATAATACTAAATGACATTAATTTGTTTTTTAGGGACAGATATGTAGAATAGAATGTGTATGAATGTAAGCTATAGTATTTGTAGCCTAAACTAATTTATAATGAAATAACCCTCAATTAATAACAGCTACTTGTACTAATAATGTCATAACAAACAAAAAAGAGGAAATAACTAAAATATTATACCAATAATATTTTAGTTACCAGCATGTAGGTGGACAAACTACCAAACAAAGAAAGAAAATAAAACTGAGACTGAAGGCCTTCATAATGTTAAATAATTATATTTTAGGTTGGATTGTATGACTACACCCCTGACATTTACTCTTTATACACATATTTTTAAAAGTAATAATTTATTTGGATGTAAAATAGTTGATTTACTTTGACAGTGGTGGACGGAAGCTTCAGCCTGTGTTGCTGACGCTACCTTCAGGTGTGTTGTTGTGTTCGGCCAGGTGTGCCGTGTCCGCCTCTGTCCTCCCGGTGTCGCTGTGATTCCTCCGGTCGGTTCTCGGAGCTCCGTGTTGACCCGGGAATGAACGAGCTGCCGGGGCCGGTGGGTCGGGGTCACCGGGCTCCGCCATGGCGTGGAGGAGCTGCGCGGCCCTGCTCAGACTGGCCGGAGAGCATGTTTTACGGAGCTCCGCGAGGGGAGGCAGGTCAGTCACCACAGCCGGAGAAAGACATCCTGCTCCGGCTAACAGACAGAAAGACCTCCGCTGTCGGAGTTAGCTCTGTTAGCACTCAGGCTGCCAGAGCTAACTGCTGCGTGTTTGGTTCCGGCTGTTTTGACTTGTTTCGGGTTTTGATACGTAGTTTGTATAGTTTGATAATTTAATAACCAATTTCTTATTAATATATTGGTAAAAAAAAAAAAAAGGATAAAACGTTGTTAGTTCGGTTCTACAGTTTTCATTGTCAGTTCTCGTCTCTGTCAGCAGCCGTGAGGGTAACATCACCCGTTAATACACGTTTCTTCACGGGTAAATGTCACGTTTTACACTGTGGCGCCCAGGTGAGTTAACGGGTTCAGGTCTGGACTGCAGTCACAGTCGGTGCCGAACTGGATTTGTGTCAGTACTCTGAACCAGCAGCAGCTCAGCATGTGACCTGTGTCTGTACCTACATAGGTGTAAAGTCATGAGTGTTTCTAAAATGATCTTTAATGTACAGCTGTTTTAAGCAGCTGCCCAGAGTGCACAGGTATATTCGTGCAACAAGTCTTCAACAGACCACTGCTGTCTGCCCGCCTGACACGTGGGGTTACAGGGTTATACCGCGAACAGTTCATTAAACACAGTGTGTTGTGTGATTGGCTGTGTTACACAAAGCGAGTGTCTTAGCTGACAAGATCAGCAGCAGATGTTTGAGACGGTAAACATGTCAAATGTTAGAAATACAGTAAACTGCAGTATTCTCCTCTGTCGCCGGGAAGAAAGTCACCAGACCACCTTCAAAAATCATCCATTTTTTAAATTTGTTTAGTTAGGGGAAGCTCCATGTGCTTTGTGAACAAATTATGAATTATTTATGCCTTCAGCATTAAATGTAAATGTTTCTTTATGTTAAAAACATTTTATTCTCAAACTGCTGTTTAGAGACACGAACATTATTTGTAGGAGTTTCTGGTAGCAGCTACATTTAGCCTCAGGTGTTCTCAGGCGGGCTCTCTGTTGTTGAAGTTCTCCGTCTGTCCAGCAGGTGGCCTCACAGCTTCCAGCAGAGATGTGGCTTCAGAAAAGCCACCAAGAAACCAGAATCCAAGAAGGTGGAGGAGGAGCTGAGATCCCCCCACACAGAGTCCACTGAGACTGCGGTCCCCCGCCGGCCCTCCGCCCCCCACTGCGACCAGCAGGCTCCACCCAGCTCCCCCCGGGCCTTCGGCCGGCTGGTCAGACCGCTCGTCTTCACGGTGGGGGTAGGTGGTGATCACCTGTTCTTGTTGGAGATGACATCATCGGTGATGTCACAGACAGGTGTTAACTCCATGTCAGTTTACAGGCTGTTCCTTCGGCTCGGCGGCCATCTGGCAGTACGAGTCCCTCAAGTCTCGAGTCCAGAGTTACTTCGACGAGATCCGAGCTGATTGGCTGGAGAAGCTGCGACCTCAGAAACGAGGAGATGTCCGCAAAGAGGTGAGGAGCACCGGCTCATCGCTGACATCACACTCACCTGTTGCAGGTTCAGATGTGAGCAGGAGTCCAGATCCTTTAAAAAAAAGTCTGTTCGGATTGTCGTAGTTTGGCGTCACAGGTCGCAGTCGTGATGATCAACACACTTTTTAATCATTTCTCATTTTACGTCTGAAAAACATCAGTGGAAATGCAAGAAGGTTGCAAGTGCCAGATTTAACGATTTAAACCTGCAAACTGCTGTCTTTCATTTACTAATCGTTGTCAGTGATGACATTTTCTCTTCTAACTGGTATTAAATAGTTTTTAAAGTCCTAAATCCTGGTTGTTGTGAAGACAGACGTTGTGCTTCTGTTTGAGCTAAAGACAGGATGCTACGATCACGTTTGTTTTCAGCAGCACAGGTTCTGTGTGATGTTGTTGTTTCTGATTGGCTGTTTGTGTTTCAGATCAACCAATGGTGGCACAGCTTGAGTGAGGGTCAGAGGACGGTCACAGGTGAGACCACACACACACACACACACACACCTGTACCAGCAGAGCCGCAGGTTTGATCTCCCACCATCACCCCCTCTGTCTGAGTGCCCTGGAACGTTTCCGTAGCATGAAAACTACTTAAACGTCAAATGAGAAACAAACCATAAACTCTTTCACATTTAAGATTCTTACAAAAACAAACTGTAGTTTGTTCAACTTTAGTCTAATAAACTTGGTTATAATAATATTGATTCTGCTGTCTCTTTTTTCCCAGGGATCATTGCTGCTAACGCCATCGTGTTCTGCTGTTGGAGAGTACCGTCTCTGCAGCGCTCCATGATCAAATACTTCACCGCCAACCCCGCCTCCAGTGAGTCTGTCCGCTCACACTGTCACAAACTACCTGCTGCTTCAAGTCCTCAGAGTTCACACATGTTCAATTGTTATTTCCTGTTGCTAACTGTTGTTTCTAACTGTTGTTTCCTGTTGCTGACTATTGTTTGCTGTTGCTGACTGTTATTTCTGACTGTTGTTTGCTGTTGCTGACTGTTTCTGGCTGTTTGCTGTTTCTGACTGTTGTTTGCTGTTGCTGTTGTTTGCTGTTGCTGACTGTTTCTGACTGTTTGCTGTTGCTGACTGTTTCTGGCTGTTGCTGACTGTTGTTTCTGACTGTTGTTTGCTGTTGCCGACTGTTTCTGACTGTTTGCTGTTGCTGACTTGCTGACTGTAGTTTCCTGTTGCTGACTGTTTCTGACTGGTGTTTGCTGTTACTGACTGTTGCTTGCTGTTGCTGATTGTTTGCTGTTTCTGACTGTTTGCTGTTGCTGACTGTTGTTTCTGACTGTTGTTTCCAGTTTCTGACTTGCTGACTAGTTTGCTCTTGCTGACTGTTGCTTGCTGTTGCTGATTGTTGTTTGCTGTTGCTGACTGTTTCTGACTGTTGTTTGCTGTTGCTGACTGTTGTTTGTTTCTGACTGTTGTTTGCTGTTTGCTGACTGCTTGCTGACTGTTGTTTGCTGTTGCTGACTGTTTCTGACTGTTGTTTGCTGTTGCTGACTGTTGCTTGCTGTTGCTGATTGTTGTTTGCTGTTGCTGACTGTTGCTTGCTGTTTCTGACTGTTGTTTCCTGTTTCTTACTTGCTGACTGTTGTTTGCTGTTGCTGACTGTTTCTGACTGTTGTTTGCTGTTGCTGACTGTTGCTTGCTGTTGCTGATTGTTGTTTGCTGTTGCTGACTGTTGCTTGCTGTTTCTGACTGTTGTTTCCTGTTTCTTACTTGCTGACTGTTGTTTGCTGTTGCTGACTGTTTCTGACTGTTGTTTGCTGTTGCTGACTGTTGCTTGCTGTTGCCGATTGTTGTTTCCTGTTTCTGACTTGCTGACTGTAGTTTGCTGTTGCTGATTGTTGTTTGCTGTTGCTGACTGTTGCAGAGACCCTCTGCTCTCCGATGATTCTCTCCACGTTCAGCCACTTCTCTTTCTTCCACATGGCTGCCAACATGTACGTCCTCTGGAGCTTCTCCACCAGTGCCGTCTCCATGCTGGGCAGAGAGCAGTTCATGGCCGTGTACCTGTCTGCAGGTAGGACACCGCAGCACACTGACTGTACTGTTAGACAGTAGTCTCCCAGTTTGATTGTTAGATGATGGTATATTACACATGAGGCAGTTCTGCTCGTACAGCAGTAAGAACACTGTTCATGTCTGGCTGAAATCCAGTGATTTGTTGTTGTAGTTGACACTGATCTTATTCTGTGTGTTCAGGTGTTGTCTCTTCGTTTGTCAGTTATGTGTGTAAGACGGCCACAGGGAGGTTTGGTCCGTCTCTGGGAGCCGTAAGTACCGATATTAATACGTAAACACAAATACTGTGCCGCAGTGGTTCCCAACCTCTGGCTCGGGACCCCTCGAGGGGTTGCAGGATGATTACTGGGGCAGAAAATAAGAGCAAACTAAATTCTGCTACACAGTTATCTTTATTTTTCAGGACTTTTTTTCTGATCTTTGCTTCTTTCTTGTGAAACACTATAGTTTTACGTCTTCAGACTTTTTATTAATTAAAATAGAAGTAAAGTTCACTCTTCAGTAATAATAAAGTATCTGTTAATATTAAAGCATCACCAGCAGAAACGGTAGGAGTCACTGTTTAGTTTAAACTCGCTGCATTCTTAGTAACCCGTTGTTTGTGTGTTCAGTCTGGAGCCATCATGACCGTCCTGGCTGCTGTCTGCACCAAAATGCCTGAAGCTAAACTGGCCATTATCTTCCTCCCCATGTTCACCTTCACTGCTGCCAACGTAAGACACACTTCACCTGGTTCACCTGGTACACCTGTCTGACTGATGTCATCATAAACTCATCCTCTCTCTGCAGGCTCTGAAGGCCATCGTTGCCATGGATACAGCAGGTGTGGTGTTGGGGTGGAGGTTTTTTGACCACGCTGCTCATTTAGGAGGAGCCTTGTTTGGAATGTAAGTCACTGTTTCGACCAATCACGGCAGCCGCTCTTCATTTTCTCAGACAAATGTGACTCTTTTAGATTAAACTGTGTGGGATTATCAGTAACCTCTGTTCCCTGTCTCCTCCAGCTGGTACATCCTGTTCGGTCATGAGTTGATCTGGAAGAACCGAGAACCTTTTGTTAAACTGTGGCACGACCTGAGAACTGGAGGAGGGCCAGGCGGAGGTGGTGACGCAGGGGGCTCTGTGTAGGACGCTGAAACGCCGGGGCTGATGGGGAGGGGGGGGGGGGGGACATGTAAAGATGTATAAAATGTACAGACGAGCAGAAAGAGGCTGGATTGCTGCTCCATTTGGCTTCCCCAGGACAAGTTACCAGGAAGCAGGTGGTCGTCATGGGGACATCAGCTGGTGATGTCACACAAACAACACCTTGATTTGAAATAATGATTCATGTTCATATTTATAAAACGTGAATGATTCTGATGTTTTTTGTCTTTTTGCCTGTTTGTGTTCACATTTCATGAACATTTGTTTCCCGGACAAACAGATTCTTTATTCAGTCGCCATGGAGACGGAGCAGAAATCAAAACTGGGACTGAAAATAATCATTTTACTGTTTCGATTGTGTTTGAATCATTTGGCCAATAAAACGTCAGAGATTTAGTTTGTAAAGAAATGAAACTGAACTTCTCTCTTGATAAAACTGATTGTCTTCAGTTCTTCTGTTGTCAATTGATTGATTAATTTAAGGCTTTAATTTAAGCCCGTGCCCATAGAGCTGTGTGCAGAGTCGTGTGTGAGAAATTTAAATTAGATAAACACAAAATCCAGTAGATGCAGTTTTAGGAGTCACTGGTTCAGGACGGATCAGTTGATGAGCCGTAGGATGAAACCAGAACAGAAGAAGTTACAGTAAAGTTCATTTTTAAAACGTGTTCTCGTCTTTCTGTCGGCTTATTTGTGTTTGTTGGTTTTCTTTGAAATAAAACAGTAAAACGATGTGAAAGGATGATTCTGCTTCGACATCACGCCGACTGTTCTGACATGACGCTTTCATTATTTCCCCAGAAACCAACCAGAACTCTAGATCTGAAATGATAAGGTGATTGACAGAAACTGAATTGTGATGTTCTAGTTTTCTATGATAATAAACTCAACATCTTTGTGGTTTTGACTGTTTGACATTTGAATCTGTTCACTTGGACTTCAGGGAATAACGACGGCCATTTGTCATTATTTTCTGACATCAGTTATTAAAGAAAATAATTTCATTGATAATGAAACTGATCGTTGATTGCAGCCTCACTGTTCTCCTATGATGGATCGATACCTGAGGTTTTGTGTGTTCAAGACTTGACACACAAAACACAACGAGACTAGAACCACATCATAGAGGACCAGTCAGCTGATGTTGGACTTCAGTGGTGCAAGCTGATTTTGTGCAGAAGACACGATGACTGAGAGAATAAATCTGCATGTTTCACTTTGTGCTGCTGCAGTCTTAATGTTAATCTGACACATTCAGTTCAAACTCGTGTTGAAATGTTACAGAAACGTTTCTGGTCCGACAGATCGACGTCGTGACTTTTACATAAAAGACTCATATTCAGACACGAGACGACACGTTAAATTACCATCAGATTAACGTGGAGCGGTGCACGTCTGAAGGGAGCTTTAAATATGTTTCTGCAACATAAAGATTTATGACTAAATAAGCAACAATCAAAATTAAAGTTTGGAAATAAATGTTCTTAGTTGTTATTTAAGAGTTTAACACTCAAGAACTCACTGTGTTGATGTTGATACAGGCCTCTGCTCCAGAGCAGGTTAGGCGGGCAGCATCAGTTACCATGGTGATTTACCCCGGTAAGAAGTGAACCACTGTCGTCGTACTGAAAACCCAGAGTTAAACCTGAAGTTACCTCGCTAACCCCAAATCCTGCTTCATAGTACAGGCCCCAGATCTGATTGACCACCAACATCCCAACACCTGTCGGTACGTTTTATATCAAATGTTGAATCACCTTCTTCCAACTGAGCCATGCCCACTTCACAAAATACAGAACATCTCTCTTTAAAAGAGCTGAAATTGTTTTAACTTTCACAGTCAATGTGTTCATGTGGCACTCTATCGCTCAGATATCAGGTTTACAGGGTCGGTAAATAAAAAAAATGAAGTCATAAGAAACGTGATAAATAGCTGTTCTTAAGTTTATGAGTAAAAGTGAATCAGTTTGATAATTGGGGTCGAGTAGTTAACTGTGACCCGCAAACATGACGTCAGTTTGATAAACAGAGAGAGTTTAAAGTCCACAAACTGTCACACAGACAAACACACACAGAGCAGAGTTTAGTTTCTATATACAGCTGTTGATCTGTGTGTGACTGGGCCTGATTATAATACTGTAATTACTCTTACTACACCTACAAATACTTCTATAATACTAACACAAGGAACGTTCATGGAGCACAAGGAATTAAAAAGGCTGTCAAATAGAAGAAATTAATAGAGTGAATTTAGAGAATATAAATGAAAATATATGTACTGCACACATAGCTACATTTTTAGATCCTTTACTGGAAGGTTTAAACTAGCTACCTGTACATGAAGTACTTAGAACTAGCGAACAGTATATAAAGCAGTTAAAACTAGTTAACCGTATATTAAGTACTTACACTAGCTAACTGTAGTTAAAACTAGCTAACTGTAAAGCAGTTCTTGTACTTGTAGTGGAGTATTTTTAGAATGTTTTGTTGGTACTTTTACTTCAGTAAATGATCTGAGTACTTCCACCACTGAATAATGATAATGTCTCACTGTTGTTTCAGTTTTCGGTCTACAACATTTCAATCATTTGTGATAATATCGTCATTATATTTTTATAACTCGACCCATAATCGATTTTTGAGGCAGATACTGATATTAATAACAATATATTGGCCAATAGTACTTTTTTAAAACACATACTATAAACAAACAATGTTGATATGGATCCCTTCGATTAGTTTTCTCTATAATGACAAAGATCCATACTGAGCGGGACAATCAGCTGGTCAAACTAATATTTTCAGGGCTGCCTGAATAAATATTAGTGAAACTAAGTTGATCAGCTGTTCAGAGGATGTGAGTTCATCAAAGAAGAAACTGCCGACATAAAAACCTTTTAACTTTTTATTATTGTCTCCAAATTTACTAAATAAAATTTAGTTTTATATATATCGTATTATAGATGAGTTTCGACTTTAAGGATCCTGAGACCTGCAAACAGAGTTGTTGGTGAAACTCTGGGATTCTCGTATGTCAATAATTCTGTGTGTTCAGCGGCGGTTCGGCCTCTGCCAGAGTTCATCGACCCTGAAGACCAGCAGACCTCAGAGGATCAGATCAGGTTCACACAGAGAACAAACCTGACGGACAGAACGAACAGCAGAGATCCGAAAACTTCACTTTAGCCTCCAAATCTGAGCTGACGGTAAGAAACTGATCTGCTGTTTTACTGGAAATATGAACAGGGCTGATGTGGTCACATGTCGGGGGGGTTCAGACTGGTTCATCATGTTTCAGTCTGAATTTTTGTCTTTTTGTTCTTCATCTTAAACAGTGAAGTTGGGGAATTTGTCATTAAATGTATTTCAGGTTTTGTTCGATTTGAGTGAAGCACAAGGCAGAGCACATGTGACCGAAACAGGAAGTAGTTTTATGTTGAAGGGCAGTGGTGGAGGTCAGCGTGGGCAGATCAAGATGGACTTTAATTGAAACCTTGAAGTCAACTGATCAAACTGTCACAGTTAGACAGTTAAACAGGTGACCAGGCAGAGGTTGGAAGATGACGTCATTCTCTGATCTTCTTTGTATTGGTTAACCCACCAGGACCAGGACTCCATTGGTCCTTGCTGTCATGTTGTAAATATTTACCATCTATATTTTTCTTATTGTCAACCCAAACAGTGAGAGAAAACTGCTGCTGCCCCGAATCATCACAAGAGCACTAAATGTGGATTCATCCGCTGCTGAAAATAGTCCCCAACAAATGCACTATTTGCTTTGTTTGTTTGTTAAAATGAAACTATATATTTGTGAGGTGCTTTTAAAGATTTACGTCTTTCTGCCAATAGGATGATCACGTTACTGTGTGTGTGCTGGTGTGGAAGTAGACAGCTGGTTGCTAACATGATAGCCACAACTACTTCATAAGGTTTTTTGGGAGGGGTCTCTCTGCCTCTTTGATGTTAAAAATCAGTTACTGTCAGAGCTGGCTGCCGTTGTTGACGTCCTGCTGTGCTTCCAGGTGTGCGTGGGGACGTTAAGCAGTATGGCGGTGGGCCTGCAGGTTGTGGGTCTGCTTCTGGGTGTGGTGTCCTGGTGTCTGCAGTCCAGCTGCACCTCCTCTCAGGTGTGGAAGGTGAGGAGTCAGCTGGAGTCGGTCAGCAGCAGTCAGTGGCAGTTTGAAGGTCTGTGGATGAGCTGCGCTGCCACCTCGCTGGGCTCGATCCAGTGCAGCAGGTTCAAGACGGTGCTGGGACTGCCGGGTGAGGACTCCCTGCTCAGTCACCAAACACCAGACAGGAAGCAATGAAGGTCACACGATGTATCGTGTTTATTGAATATGTATAGGAAAGGAAATTTAAAGAGAAAACAAACAACAGACATTAGCTGGTGTTGAAGCTATGTGTTGAACTGAAGTCCTGAACTTATCACTGAAATACCATCAATTCACTGATTATTAATGATGTAATTAAGCTATTAATAGGATTTGGGGAGGATGAATGAAAGATCTATTAACATATTTTATTATTTTTCTGCATGATTTAAGGAGTTTTTAAGAGGTAAAAATACCAAATACCTTAAAATTGACCAAATAACATTAAAGCGATCCCTGAATCTTCACATTGATTCGTGGCTTTAATGCTATTTTTAATGTTTTTTTACCCTTTAAAATTTCGTTAAACTGCCAAAAACACATTAATATGTCCTCAATACATTACAGTCCACTAATTAATTAATCAATGATCATATTAAAATATTTTAATTACCTTTATTTAGTGCTCAAACCCAAATGTTTAAAATCACACTCCTTCTCGGAGTCACAGCATCTAAAAAACTGTGTGGAAACAAAAGTGCTCAAACGTCTTCAACCAGACTCTTGTTGTTTTACGTCCTGGTGTGTGGTGGTCTCCAGCTCATCTGCAGGCCTGCAGGACCCTGATGATCCTGTCCCTGCTGGTCGGCCTGGCCTCCATCATCGTCTCTGTGCTGGGACTCAAGTGCACCAAGATCGGCAGAACCTCGGAGCACGTCAAAGACCAGATCGCCCTGAGCGGAGGAATCCTGTTCATCCTGTCTGGTAGAAATTATCATCTGCATATCAGTTATTAAAGATAATAAACATCTAAAGCCATTAAAAAGCAGTGTGTGTGTTTGAGACGTGTGGCTTCATGTTCAGTGTGTGAGCAGCTGTTTCCTCCTCAGGTGTCTTTACGCTGACTGCAGTCTCCTGGTATGCCGCCAGAGTCATCCACGACTTCCACGACCCGCTGTACGGAGGAGTCAGGTCAGTCTCACACACACCTCCTCCACAGTGTGATGTGTGTGTGTGAACTGCTGCTAACACTGTGTGTGATGCTGCTGCTGCTGCAGGTTCGAGCTGGGTACTGGTCTGTATCTGGGCTGGGCGGCCTCCTGTCTGGCCATACTGGGAGGATCTATGCTCTGCTGCTCCGGCAGGAAGACTTCCCCCACCCCCCCTACACGGTAAACCCGCAGCACCACACAGGAATGCAGCCTACTACATGTAGTACTGGGGTTTATCCACAGGGGGCGCCGTCAGCCACACACAGTCATGCTTTGTACCACTGGCACAGAGAATGCTTGATTCTGATTGGCTGAAGTGTGGTCGGCATCCTCACCAGTGTTTAAGTATAGTTCAGACCTGATCCCAGGCAGACCTGTGGAAACCCTGAACCAGAACCCACTGTGCACAAATTCATTTTCAAAAACAAAGAGCACCAACACCACCATGTTCTCACAATGTCACCGGTTTGATTCCAGCCATGGGCCTCTGTTGTCGTCCTCTCCTACCTCATTTCCTGTCATCTCTCTACTGTCAAAAAAAAGGCCCCTTTAAAAATAAAACGACCCCTTTAAAACAGGCAGTGTCCCATCACCGTGACCTCACAGAGCAGCAGCTCAGATCAGCTGTTAATAATCAACGTTCAGAACAAAAGGAAACTTGTGAACTCGACCAAAGATCCTCTGTGAGGGAAGAAGCTCCACTCTGTGACACCTCTGTACAACCAGAGTGTTTCTGTAGTTCAACTCCAGCAGAGTGAGACGTCGTATCTATAGTGGATCTCACGTCAGTTTCAGGAGTCACATTTTCCAGTTAAACTTTCATCAATGTCAGATCAATAATTAAAGCTGATCAGCGTCATAGTTTTGAATCAGGATTTCAGTATTTGGATCAAGAAGGTTGTGAAAAATAAAGTTTGTCAGATTTAGTTATTTCAGTGTGTCAGAGACATTTAATCAACATTTAGCAAATATAAGTATCAGACTCAGAATCAGCTGATAATCAATCAATAACGTCCCTGTTATTTGTCGCTTGCTTGTGTCGCTCGATGGATGGTTATGGAGTTTTGGATATTTTGAAAGGCTGGGTGGTGTGTTTGGGTGTAATCAGAAAGCTCATGTTCTCTCCTGCAGGCAGTTTTCATACAACTTCTCCACGACAAGCCGAGGACCGAGCATCTACCGAGCAGCTCCGGCCTCCAACAGCAGCAGCTCCAAAGCTTACGTCTGAACCTCGCTGCTGCTTCCTGCAGCAACATCAGGATCTCATTCAGGTCCATGCTGGATTTTAAAGAATCCTCTGAAGTTTTTTTTATTTCTAAACGCAAAATTAAATGTGTGTTTTTTAACTAAAATAATGTTATAGTGATGGGCACTCATCCTTTGATTTATGCCTGAATCTTTTGTACTCTTGATTATTATTGATGTCAATGTTGAGACCAGAATGAAAAGTGGATTTTGAGATGTCATCAGGTCAGAGTTCAAAACATTTCCAGAATTTTCCAAACCGTCTTGGTTGGTTTACCTGAGGATTATCTGCGTGTGTTTCATTTTGTAAATAAATGTTTCCTGAATGGTAAATGGACTTCACTTATATAGCGCGGTTCCCAAAGCACTTTACAGATTGGTCTCATTCACACATCGGGAGCAACTTAGGGTTCAGTGTCTCGCCCAAGGACACTTCGACATGTGGACAGGAAGAGGCGGGGCTCGAGCCAGCAACCCTGGGATTAATGGACAACCCGCTCTACCTCCTGAGCCACAGCCGCCCACAATGAATCTGTGTGAGCGTTTTCCTCTCGGCTTCCACAGACAGAACCATCGGACCTTCTGTCTGTTATTTAGTCATTAGCTTAGCTGTAGTGATCCTGCTCTATTTATGGATGAGCATAGCTAATATTATTAAAGGAAGATAATTTAGCTGTGCCAGCTTCATGGTTCTGTGGATGTTGATGTCAGTCAGTCCTCCACTTTGATCCAGACTGAAACATCTCAACAACTATTATGGGATGGATTGTGATGAAATGTGCTTCATCGTTCATGGTCCCCTCAGGATGAACTGTAACAACTCTGCTGATCCTCTGACTTCATCTAGCGCCACCATCAGGTCAACATGTTAATGTGTCCAAATACCTGCAGAACTACAGACGTTCCCATCAGCCTCAGCTGCACTCTGTTCACTGCTAATCAGCTAATGTTAGCATGCTAACATGCTAAAGTAAGATGGTGAACATTATACCTGCTAAACATCAGCATGTTAGCATTTAGCTCAAAGCACCGCTGTTCCCAATACAGCTTCACAGAGCTGCTAGCATGGCTGTAGCCTCTTAGAAGGTTGTTAGGAGCAGTTAACTTAACGTTTGTCATATTATAAAATTACGAAGAAAAACTCCATACGACTAAAAATACAACATATTAACTTACCATCCACCGAAAAATGAACTTCCATGGCCTCCGCCATTTTTGAAAACGCCAGAAAACACGTCACAACTCGTGAACTCGGAGCTTTCAGAACATTACCACATGCAAGGTTGTGAATACCACAAGAGAGGGGCGTTCATGTGGACTCTTTACATAAACATGGTAAACACAATCCCATCTGAAGGCCCCATTATGTCCCATATGAGAACAGAAAGATTGACAGGTTAGTAACCGTAATTAAGGTGGGCGGGGCTAAGCGAATGGTCAATTGTATTAATGCAAAATAGCTGCATATGAACACAAATGTCATTATTATTTCATTATGTTTTGATTGTTCTTTGATACCATGTGATTCTGTCTGTTTGAGTAAAATTCAGGGATTTTCTTATTTAATATCGATCGAACGAATATCGAATATAGTTTGCTTTTTAAACCACAATCTGATTTTTTTTAATTGTTCCACTCTGAGGTTTGATCTCTTGTGTTTTGGTGAAGCTGCTGTTTGAGTCAGATCATATAATCATATTTACACAGTTGATTTACTGAATTATTCTCCGTTCATAGATTTAGTGATGGATTTCTGTTATTGATCATTTGTTGAATTTTGAAATATCAGTGTTGGGGTGTGATTGTAAAGTTTTAAGTCTGATTCATCTGGCTTAATTAAATTTCTGAAACTTTGAGCTGGTTGTTTTGCCTGGAGGTCTGTATTAGTGTAAGTCTACACAGCAGGGTTCCAGTTTAATGAAGTAACGTGATGTTAATGTTCTACGAATTTATTTATTTATCTGTTTTGAGAAACTTTACATGAGACGAGCACCGACACAATCCTGTTGGGAGGCCCAAAGTGTTCAATATTAATTCATTAATTCATAAATAATTATCAAATAAGTAATCACAATAATACATTGTGAAAAACACAAGAAGGAACCAATAACTTGTGAAATAATAATTATTATTATAAAATGTTATTTCATTATTCTTATTTTAATAACAGGGTCTAATGGGACTTGTAATGGCATTTTCCTGAATAATTGTTTTACCCAATTTATTATTAATAAATAAATTAATTGATAATGTCTTATTTATTTAATATTGAACACTTTGGGGTTCTAATCCAGTGTCACTCCTGATCATGCAGTTCACCTTTGTGTCACCAGAGGGCGACAGATCATTATCTAAGATCAATAACAGCCGTCTCAGGTCTCTGATGGACATGAAACTCTCCTGTTGAAAAGATCTGGTTCTTTGATGAAAAGTCAAAGAAACATGTGGACACAAAAACTGAAGTCAGCTACAACTCCCAGGGTGCATTTCACTAACAAACAGCCAATCACAGAGCTTCACATTCTGCTGTGAGCTGAAGCTAAAGATGAATTACACCTTGTATTATATAGTGCTCTACATTTACTGTCCGCCATTTTATTTGAGTGTGTTGGTGGATCAGTCGTCCTGACTGACAAACACTGAAACTGTCATGATCCACTAAGGACTCTGTTGGACTCTGTGTGTTTTTAGGCTTGATTCCTGTTTTATTTTGAAGTTCCCAGGTCTTGTCTCTTGTGTGTTGTTTACTTCCTGTCCTTGTGTTTCTTTCCCCACACCTGTGTCTTGTTTTACTCACCTGTTTCTGGTTCGCTCGTTTGTCTCTCTTCTATATATACCGGTCCCTTTCCTTTGTTCCTTGTCAGTTCGTTGTTGGTTCTCTCTCCCTGTGTCTCAGTTTTCCTGCTTGTCTGACTTCCAGGTTGAGTTCCTTGTGTCCCTGCTTGTCTTGCTGTTTTGTAGTTTATTTTGTGTTAAATAAATCATTCATCTGCACCAGTCTGCCTGCCTGTCTGCGCTTGGGTCCTTTCCCTGCTGCCTAGAAGGCTAACCCTGACAGAAACATCTGTATGTTGGTTTGACTGCCTTCAAGCTGTGTGTGTGCTTGGTTTACATGCAGCAGTGATGATAACAAATCTTTGAGCGAGGCAGCTAACCCTAAAACTCCAGCAGGGGGCACTGCCCAGGTAGTGCCGGCAAATCGACCTATCATTAAGTCCAGGGTATGTTGTTTGTGTGTGTGTGTGTGTGTGTGTTGGGGGTTGACTGTGGGGGGGAGGAAGAGGAAAAGATGACCATTTCCTGCTGCAGCTAGAAAATAAAACAAACAGGAAACAAGGAGCAGAACTCCCAAAGCTCAACGAGGAGCGAGTGGAGACGGACAGAAACCAAGAGAGTCAGACAGAACCACGGGGAGGAGAATCCAGTGGACAGTGGAACAGTAGAACCCAGCAGAACCCGGCTAACAGAGGAGGAAGGAACCTGCAGCAAACGTTCAAATCAGGAAACTACAGAGAAGTGAGGACAGTAGAACCATCTGTAGAACATCAGGAGCGAGGGAACCATAACAGAACACAGCAGAACCAAGACTGCAACTCACTGTGGAGTACAACCGGCAAACCAGCTGCTGACCTGGACTTACTGAAACACACACACACACACACACACACACACTGTGGCAGAGATGTCACAGTCTTGAGGTCCTGGATTTTTATTTTATTCCACAAAAACACAAGAAAAAGGTAAGAGCTGCTTCTTTAATGTGTGTGTGTATGTGTGTAATTACTCATGTTATGGAGACATTTCTATTTATATTATTTCAAGAGTAACCTGTTAAACAGAAAAGCATAATTTAGTTTTTAACAAGTGTAAGAAACTTGAGTTCCATCTACTGACACACAAACAATCCCCAGGTTATTTTTGATGTTAATTATTATGTTGTTGTGTTGTATTATACCAGGTGTTCAGTGTCTATGCAGGAGCTGAATAAAACAAGTGAAGATTAGAAAAAAAGATTTCTGGGGACATAAAGCTGTGCACGTTCACATTGTGGGGACTCAGCCTCAGTTTGGGGGGCAAAAACCAGGTCCCCGCAACGTTCAATTTTAGGTTTGAGGTTAAGATAACTCTCCAGGGAATGAATGTCCTCATAAGTGATGAAGCAGGTGTGTGTGTCAGTACGTCCTTGAAGTGAAGTGATTTCCTGACAGTCGCTCAGCGTTCATGTAGCTGAACTCACAGTGAAGAAGACCGAGACGAGTCCTGCGGGTCAGACTGCTGGTTCTGGCTCTAGAGTTCAGGTTCCACATGTGATCAGGTCTTTATAACAATGTTCACACCACGAATCATAATTTATACTCAGACCAGCATCCTCTACGTCTCTTGGACCGTCCAGTGTCTCCGTCCGTACTGGAGTTGAATATTTCCCAGGAAGTCTTGCCAAACTCTACTACGTTTCTTTACTGTCCTCTACTGCATTTCTTTACTGAACTCTACTGCATTTCTTTACTGATCTCTACTGCATTTCTTTAGTGTCCTCTACTGCGTTTCTTTACTGTCCTCTACTGCATTTCTTTACTGAACTCTACTGTGTTTCTTTAGTGTCCTCTACTGCATTTCTTTACTGAACTCTACTGCATTTCTTTACTGAACTCTACTGTATTTCTTTACTGAACTCTACTGCATTTCTTTACTGATCTCTACTGCGTTTCTTTACTGCACTCTACTGTGTTTCTTTAGTGTCCTCTACTGCATTTCTTTACTGAACTCTACTGCATTTCTTTACTGCCCTCTACTGCGTTTCTGTACTGTCCTCTACTGCGTTTCTTTACTGAACTCTACTGCATTTCTTTACTGATCTCTACTGCATTTCTTTAGTGTCCTCTACTGCGTTTCTTTACTGTCCTCTACTGCATTTCTTTACTGAACTCTACTGTGTTTCTTTAGTGTCCTCTACTGCATTTCTTTACTGAACTCTACTGCATTTCTTTACTGAACTCTACTGTATTTCTTTACTGAACTCTACTGCATTTCTTGCATATATATTGCGGGCTTATTTATCCTGGGTCTTGCCTCTCAGGTTGTTGGGGCTACAGTCTATGCAGCTTGATAGGAATACCTGCAGACATTACTCAGGGCTTTAAAAAATGCCATGCAACAGTCATTTATTTAGGCAATATTTTTATTTTCAGTTAATATTCTCCTACAAATACGCTAGAATTAAAGTAAAGCTGAGAGCTGTTTGTAGTAAAGCTGCAAATAAAACATCATCAGGATCAGGGATCAACAAAGGAAACTGAAAATGATTTGAAGTAGAGTTACAGAGGTTTAAATAGCAGTTAACAGCAGCATAACAGTTAGAGATTCTGTTTTATAGTGGCAGGGATTATTAAATAGTGATAATTTCCTTATTTAAAATAAACAAATAAAGACGAGCTCAACATGTGAGAGACAAAAAAAAAGAGGAATGTCAGAGTAAATGTGTTTTATCAGCGCTGTTTAACAAAAAATGGACAGAAATATTTACACAATAATGATTTCTCTTTTTTGAGTTTTGTGTTTCGTTTCTGGCTCTGGGCCGCCTGCAGATGAAACCAGCGACAGCAGCAAAATAAAGCCACGCTCAGACCTCTGACTGTGACTTCTCTTTCTGTGACCCACTGACCCGATCCAACCACAAACACTCTCCTTAATGTTTCTGCCGACTCGGACACAAAACTTTCTCCTGACACATTTATCTAAACTCAAATGAAACTCAAAGGTTTCCACATTTCAGCCTTTTGTGATTATCGAAACTATGTTTTTGTAAATAATTACAGAAACAGTGGAGCTGCAGTTACTCCATCAACCAAACCACAGCAGAAAACATGGAGGGTTTCCTACAGACTGAAAAACGCTGGAGCCACAGCTTCTTACACCTTCACTCTTTACAACACACTCTTTGGCATTAAAAGTACTCTGAACATGTATACAAAGTATTTGCTACTTTCATATTATGTACATGCAGTTGTACACTGATGACGTGTTTTAGTTCACAGTTCTCTGTGTCTGTTGTATTTGTACAGCGTCTTTCTTCACAGATGGAACTGGTTTTGTTTAATAAAATTAACAAATCATCTGAATTAATTGGGAATTTAAAAAAACCTGAACTCAACCAAAATAAAACATAATGTGACACTGATATTCTGCTCACTGTCTCAGTGTGATGTGACCACGGCGGCTAATTTACTGAAACGACGTTTGTTTGATTTCGATTTTATTGACAAACTAAGATGGCTGCCGCTGATGTGGAACATTCTGAATCTGCAGTATTAAAGGAACTGGACGGTATATTTTCTCTAGAAGAAGAGCAAACAGCTGCACTTAAAGCTTCTGTTGATCAGAAAGATGCGTTTGTACTTCTGACAGGATTCGCTCAGCGCTACGTCACACGTTTCTCTGCTCTGATTGGTTGGAGGTCCATCCAGCTGCGTCCAGAGACATTTTGGTCTGAGCCTGTTGATAACGAACTGAGTTCCAGACTACTTCTCATTTGCGAATTGGTCTGGTGATGTCAGACTGACATCATCAGGCTGAATCGAGTGATTTACAACATGTTTGTGAAGAGAGTTTGAACACTGACGTCTGATTGTTGACTTTCTGTTGGACAATAAGATCAGACAAGTAGACTGTGTGTGTGTGTGTACAGTGCAGATGTGTTGAACGCTCTGTGATGTGGGATCAGAGAGGAGGGAAAGATGTGAGCTAAAGGTATCAGATGTTTCTCTCTGGTTCACAGTGATTAATGGCCATGATAACCTCAGTCTGTGTGTCATACAGGCGGCCATGTTGAAAAGGTCCAGCCTGTTTCCTGTCTATCTGCTGACAGCTTCTGCTTTGTGTTTTACTAAAGGAGCTTTTTACTGATTTAAAACATTTATTAAAACAGACTTCACATCTTAAATTAAGTTACTGAAGTGAAGCCAGGACCAGGTGTTGGACAGGACCTGGTGCTGGACAGGACCAGGTGCTGGACAGGGCCTGGTGTTGGACAGGACCTGGTGCTGGACAGGACCTGGTGCTGGACAGGACTGGTGTTGGACAGGACTGGTGTTGGACAGGACCTGGTGCTGGACAGGACCTGGTGCTGGACAGGACTGGTGTTGGACAGGACTGGTGTTGGACAGGACCTGGTGTTGGACAGGACCTGGTGTTGGACAGGGCCTGCAGGTGTAGTCCTGTTTGGAGGTTGAGGTCTGCGTTTCTGATGCGGCCTGTTGGGGTTCATCAAACCTCAGCGTTGTCTCGTCATAAATCTGATTTATTATCCAACAGTGACTTGTTTTAAAAGACGGATGGTGTCGTCCAGCTGATACTGACCTCAGGTCAGAAACTCTTCATGTGTCGTTTGTTTAGATTATTTATCCGTCAGTTCAAATTAAAACAAGTGAAAAGGAAGAAAGTGAATCTGAAAACTGATGGTTTGATGTGGAAAACAATCAGCTGGGACGAGGATTCATGCAGTTTGAAGTGAACTGTGTCGCCTGTGACTCAGAGCAGGGTTAGTGTGTGTGTGTGTGTGTGTGTGTGTGGTGACCTGTGTTGAAAGCAGGGTTAATGAGTATTGTGTCAGCTCTTTTGTGAGGTTTGTGTGTGTGTGTGTGTGTGTGATGACTCCCAGCTACAGGAATGTACACACACACACACACACACACACACACACACACACACACACACACACACACAGTAATAATGTCCTTGTTGAATGAAAAGTGACTGAGTAGTTTCTGATTGGAGAGATTATAAAACACGAAACAGGAAGTAGTTTGACATTGAAACAGAAAGTGAGGGTGTGACTTTAACCAGACCTGGATCCTGGGGGGACCCTGTTTTTTCTGTTGGTACGTGGCCACACACGCTCTCGGGGTCCATTTATAGAAGATAATGGAGTCAGAGGAGGACTGACGGTCTTTAATCAAACCAAATCTAAGTCCAGGTCCTGTCAGGGGTCGGTGGTGACCACCTCAGCAGTAACCACCATTTTACCCATGATGCTCCCTGAGGATGGTGCCGGGGGTTTGAGTGTCATGTTGCCTCAGTGCACCCGGGTCCGGACCTCCAAATGAATCAAGTATTTTGAGTATTTGGTGTTGTGCAGCTTTCAGGCCACAGAGTGCAGAGACACATTTCATTATCCTCCAAAATATGAAACCAAGAAGTGTTTAACTTTACTTACTGTGAACACTGTGCTGATGCTGTGTGGATTATTTGTTCAGTAAATAGTCTAATAACTCGTATGTTATCACAGAAACAGAAATAAGCAATGATCTGGATCATTAACACTAACAGGAACTCAAATTACCAACCAAACTGCTCCAAGCAGGAATCATATCCACAGGCTGACAAGCGAACAGGCTATGGGTGTGAGGCGGTGGCTATTTCCTGGAGGCGGTGCGTAGAGACCCGGGGTGTATTGAACTTGCAAAAGATTCATATTCATTTTTTTCTTTTGCATTTTGTTGCATTTAAAAACTTCTTAAACCTGACGTGGGCTGCATCCTCTCCATCACAACACAGCAGGTCTGACAGCATGCGGCATCCATCGGGTCCATTGGTGCAGAACAGTGTTCCAGTATCCCCGACACCGTCAGTGAAGTGTGAACACACTCTGATTAATCTTCATGTGTTTGTGGTCAAATGAAAACCGCCTCGTCATCACATAATGCTGACATCACACCTGTGCTGTTAATCCCTCTCTATCAATAAAGTTTTCTTTTCAACACAGTGTTTCATCAGGGCTTAAAGAAGAAAGTACCGCTTCTGTCTGTCAAATAGCATAACAAGGAAAAGCTGTCTGACTCTAACTGAACCACCTTCAATAAATCTCCACTTTAAGCGCCGCTCCCTTTTCGATTTCGACATTTCCGACCGCCCCTGAACGCAGCAGGCACAGCGTCCGTGTGTCCGGTCTGCAGATCTGCAGATCAGCCGAGCAGCAGGTCGGTGCAGACGGAGCCGGCTGGAGCTCCACTTCTCTCCGTGAACAGCTGACTGTGTGCCCGCCGCTCCGACGCTTCAGTCCGGGTTCTGGTGACAGTTTGAGCCGCTGATCCGCCGCGATGACTCCCCGCTGTGAGTACACAAGCACCGGCCGGTTTCTCCAGGTTTTAACTCGGTCTGAATCTGCAGAAGTTTGTCAGGGAGATTTTAAATGATGTCATTAAACATGGGTTTGACTGAAATGAAGCGACTGATAAAAAGCGATTAAAGCGATTTTATTCCGAAATGATGATTTTAGTTTAATTGTTTTTTTGAAGTGTGGAAGCAGGAGAGCTGCAAAAACAAAGCTTCTTGTTACTGATGAACCAAGATCATTTTCTCGGTTAATAGTTTATCAAATGTAAGAAATGAGTGCAGATGCCCTCTTCTGAAGGGCCAAGGTGACTCGTTCAAATGTCCAGAAATATATCGACCAGAAAAACAAAGAAAAGCAGCAAATTCCCGCATTTGAGACGTGAAACTGGACATTTTTGGCATTTTTGCTCGAAAAATGATGAATGGATTATCAAAATAATTGATTAATATCCTCAATGAACTGACTCGTCTTATTGATTCAGGCTCTGAGGATATCAGACTGTGAGTCAGTGAGTTTGATCTGCTGCTGGTTGAAGGTCAGAGGTCAGTAATTCTAATCTCTGTCCAGTCCTGGTCCTGGTCTCAACTGGCCTCACCTGGTCTGGGTTTAAGCTGACTCTGCAGAGGTTTGTCTCTGATGACTTTGACTTCTCAGTGGAGGGAGACAGACGGTGCGTTTGAGGCAACAGGAAATGTCACTGATTAACTGACTCTGTAGTTTCACGTGTGAGAAGTTTCTCGACCTTCAGATTCAGACGATGTGGAAGATTTAGATCAATAACAGCTCTCTGCTGGTGGATTGATTGATTAATTCTTCATCAGGAACATTCACCTGATCTACCTGATGCAGGTGTTAGTAAATATTCCTGCAGGAAGAGAGACAGTGACATTTCTCCATTTCCGGAGGAGAGTTTGATCATTGAGATCATTTTTGATATATTTAACATTAAATCTGTTTAAAGCTGGAGATTATTTATGTTCGATAGTGACAGGTGGAGAGGCAGACAGGAAACGGGGAGAGAGAGACATGCAACAAAGGTCTGAAATTGAACCATGTGTGGCCATGTGCTGTAAGCATTTGGCTACCAAGGCGCTCCCAGTGAGCAGACTTTAAACTGTTCTCATTAGTATTTCTTTATAAATGAAGTGAGTCAGTGCAGCTCGACGGAGCTCTTTAGCCTCTTTCAGCTGCTTTTGGCTCATTTCTTGTAAGGTTCAGTCTCAGCTGTTTTTCAGAATAAAAGCTGTAAATAAAGAATGAATGAAATCACACATGAAGAAAACAGAAGCGGCCTCTCTTTGTTTCGCTGAGCATCACATTTTAACTTCCTGTTGAACGACTTCTTCTCCGTCCTGCTCAGGAACTTCTGTGACCTTTGACCTCTTTACTGTTGGCCGTCTGTAACGCTGGCGACCTGCGCTGAGAGTCGAGATACTCGCCTGTGAATATTCAGCTCAGAAAAATCGACCTTGTTCTGAAAAAAAGAAATCTGTTGCTTTTTCGCCGCGTAACATTCGTGTTCTGTGCGAAGGTACTCATCACAAAAACTAAAATCTATTGACGTGCAAATGAATGTCCCGCGGTGTGTCGAAGCCTTAAAGCGTGAAGAAGAAGAGTTGTGCTGAAGCTCACGTTCGTCAGACTGACACCTTCAGTATGAACCAGAGCTCAGAAACACAAGCCGTGTTGTCAACAGCAGAAACTGTAAAGGCCTTTATAGAACCCAGTAACCGTCTGCAAACTGGTTCTACTTTATTCTGTTCTGAAAACTGATTGAGGATCAATAATCAGACAGAAAATCTACAGAACCAATCTGTCTGAATCCGTCCCGAGACAGAGGTGATGAATCTAAAGATTATAAACAGAAATAAACGTATCAAACATTCTGACTTTCCTCTAATCTGATGTGTTTCTGTGAATAATGTGACCTTAAAGTTCGTAAAAATCCTTTGAATGTAACAACGTCCCGTCCAACTTATTCATCTGTCTTCTTAATATTTACATTGTACACAGACACACACACACACACACACACACAGACACACACACACACAGACACACACACACACAGACACACAGACACACACACACACACACACACACACACACACACAGACATGCAGACACACACACAGACACACACACAGACAGACACACACACACACACACACAGACACACACACACACACACACACACACACACACACACACACACACAGACACACACAGACATGCAGACACACACACACACACACAGACACACACACACACACACACACACAGACACACACACACACACACACACACACACACACACACACACACACACACACAGACACACACACAGATGTTGGTCAGTTAAAGCTGACAGACAGGCAGACAGACAGGCAAGTTGAAATATGAAGGGTTACTTGTTTATCAAAGAACACGTATGTTAATATCAGAAATGCCCATGCTGTTGAATAAGTCTATGAGCTGGTGTGTGTGTGTGTGTCGCGGTGACGGTGACCCACAGATAATCTGTGTTGTGAACGAGGTTTTCTTTCTTCTGGAACAGAAACTGGAAGTTCTGGTTTCACTTTGGGTCTCTGCAGTTCAGAGGAAAGTTACAGGAGGGAGAAACAGGAAGTCACTCTGTTTTCTATAAACTCCATCAGGTTTAGTGACCAAACTTTAACCGTGCTGTACCCAACCTGAACACCATATAAACCTTTATCATGCTTTATTGCCTCACTTAGATGTTTAAAATCACATGAAAGCACTTCCAGCATTTTCTAACCTGCTCATTCAGCTGCTGCGGCCGTCAGTTATTTGGGAACTGATCGAATTTTAACGTCACACAAACGTATTTGTGTCACATCAGATCCTCTCTAGTTAAACCGGTTTGACAACAGCGTGTCAACTTTAACTACTGATGATGCAGCTTCAGGTGTTTCAGGTGTCAGATCAGGTGTCACATCAGTTCTTCGATGATGTTAAAGTCATCTGGTTTGTCTCTCCAGCACAGTTTCAGGTTCAGGATTTCCAGATCTGAGCTCTAGAGGTCCAGTCCGAAATACACAAGAGTCCTGGAAGGAAGTTTTTCCTTTTTTCTTGTTTTCTTTATTAGTTTTTAGTGGAATTTAAACTCCATTTGAGTTTCTAAAACCTCACTTTTAATCAAAGCTACAGAGGACCTGATGCCTGCAGCTCTGATGGTTTTGGGTGATCCAGTATTTCACAGTTTAATGAATAAATAAAGAGCAGCAGACTGGTTTTAAATAGAAACTAAAAACATTTGATGGTTGCAGCTTCTCAAACGTGAGGATTTGATCCTTTTCTTTGTCACACAGGAAAGCAAACTGAATATCGTTTTACTTTTGGACAAAACCAGACTTTTCATAATTTTCTGACATTCTACAGACAACACGATTAATGGATTATTAATTGATGGTGAAAGTAAGTGTTGGTTGCAGCCCTGCTGTAATGTAAGACCAGGAACAGCAGTAAACCCTCAAAGAACAGAACTCTATGAACACGTTCAGAGCTTGTTCTCTGCATGCTTTGATAAATGACTTCAAACTGGACCTTCAGTCTCTTTTGGTCCAAACGAACAGTTTCGAGTTTCTCCAGAACTTCCTTCAGCCTGTAACTGGGTTCTCATCACACTCCATCATTTGTTTTCCCGCTCGAGTCTCGTGACCTCTCCGGCGTCCCAGCTGCAGTTTACCACCGAGCCGTTTTCTCAACATTCCTCTCTTTAGGGAAAAGATAATATTACATTTTTCTCAACAGCTGTTTTCCCTCACACACGATGCTGAGAGGACGGTTTTTACTTAATGGAAGACAGATGCAGCGTGGGTAACTGTGACCTCGCGGCTCAGCGTGAACGCCGTCCTGTTGGGATGTGTTCAGTTATTCTGCTGCTGCCCACATCGTCTGTCCTCCGCCTGCAGGCAAACTTATGCAACCTGCTGTTATTATTCCTGGATTTCACAGTGAAGTCCGTCCTCTGTGTCCTGACTCTTAACTCTCTTCATATCTGACTGGCAAAGAAGGAAACACAAAAGGCAGAAACGTATGTGCTTAATCACCACTGTGGTATTTATACTGTTGGAGGGTTAGCAGATATGCTACGGCTAACTAGCTAACGACAACAAGTCCTCCAAACTAAATCACCAAATATTTTGTCTTCGCCTTTAAACACGACACATGTTGTATGAACTGACACCTCCATCAGCAGGACAACAGTGTTCACCATGTTCGCCATCTTAGTTTAGCATGTTAACTTGCTAACATTAGCTAGTTAGCACAAAACGCAAAGTACAGCTGAGGTACTAATAATGTTAGAGAAGCTAAATGCTAAGCTAAAAGTTTGACCTTCAAACGTCAACTAGGCTAACATTAACCAGCTAATGAGAGCAGTCCTGTTAAGACTGAGTTTTACAGAAAGTCAAACTAAATGAAGAAATACAACTAGTGTCAACCGGCCACCGCACAGCTAGAGAGGTTAGCATGATTCCCATCAGCCCCTGCTTCTATAAACACACACACATATATTATATATATATATATATATATATATATATATATATATATATATATATATAGGCATGTTTTAACTTTCACAACACCTGAATGTCCTGTCTGTTGTAAACTGAGTTTATTGTAGGTTGTATTTGCACATCGTCCCCCAAGAAAACCTGTTGCCCCTCCGCCGTCTAACTTGTTGTGGAGCCGAGTCTGATCAGTCTTTAGTGCCGTCAGAAATCTGTCACCTCGATGGTTAATGTGTAATTTGTGGTTAATGTTGGAGAGAGACGAGGTCCACACAAACTGTCTCGCTGCTTCTTTCATGCTGCAACATTTTATTAACATCATGGAGGAATTGTCTTAAATTGTCTTTGCAGCAGATTATAGATACGTAACCAGTTTGTTCATGTTGTTAAACAGACTCGACAAACATGATGATTTAAAACAGGTAATCAGTCCTGGTGGATCAGCTCCACCCAGCCGGTCTGAGGCGTCATGGAGAGGTGGCTGATGGGACTTTGGAGCCACTAAAGTTCATTTTATCAGCGCAGCTTGGCTCCCATCAATCATCTATTCTGATGTTCTTCATTAGAATCTGATCTCTGATCAGTTTAGAGCTGGTGTGTCTGCAGGACTGTCTGCGTTTCAACGTCACTGATGCAGAAGTAGATTCACTCCGTTCAGGTGTGGCTTTATTCAAGTCTTATTAAACTGTCAAAATCATAAAATTGTGTAGTCTGCAGGAGAATCACAGTTCTGTGTCATGAAATGATATTTATTGGGTTTCTTTGTCCATGTTGTGCTCCTTTTTTGAAATTTCGTGAACTATGGGACCTACAGAGTTTGTTTGCAGTACGTTTTTGCGTAATTTTGGACGTGGAGTTTTCTGTGAATCAGACAGCTGATTGGAGCTTTCAAGCTTTGATTGTTCACATCTGCTTTTATTTTGATAAATTCCAGAATCATTACGTCAGAGTCCATCTTCTGGTTAAAGTGACAGTTCAACATTTTGGAAAATACACAGCTTCCTGAAGTCACAGAGACCAGAACACTGCAGGCAGAGATGCTGCACAGACTTACTGGGTGGATGGATACACTGCTGTTTGTCAAGAAATAGTTCCAGTTGTTCTCTCCCTAAAACCACAGATTAAACAAATGAATCTTTAGAGGCGTTAGCAGGTGTCTGTTTGAACTTCGGACAGAGCCATGCTAGCTTTTTCCCCCTGCTTCCAGTCTTTATGCTAAGATAGGCTAACCACGTCCTGACTCCGGTTCTGTACTGAACACACAGACATGAGACTGATATCAGTCTGAACATCTGACTCTCAGAGAGAAAGTGAAAAGACTTATTTCCCAAAATGCAAGAAGCAATTACAGTATATGATCCCTTATTATACTATAAAATGTATATAATTATATAAAACATGTACATGTAAAACATTAACACTAAAAAGCTCAACTTTGTCACTAAAATCTATCTCATAAACAGAAAACATGGCTGTTTACCAGCAGGGAGGCTCTAATGAGGGACGCCATCCAGTTGCATTGTGGGAAATGTAGGATTCTCTTTAGTGACTCTTTTAATGAGACTTCCACTAACAGAACCACATCAGTCTGAACGTCCTTCCCTTTAAGAGGAGGCATCAGAAAATCTATGGAGTGACTCAGCTGACTGCTGAGCTGTCAGTCCATCAGTGACCGCATGCCTGCAGCCACACTGCCGTCCTCTGTTCGTCCAGAGTCCGACTGACATTCACACACATGTTGAGTGACGAGGAGATGTGCTTCTACTTCAAACGTCCACTTATCATTCCTGTGATTCAGCAGCAGATTCCTCCTCTCTGTCAGACAGACTGTGTAAACACAACACAGCCCATCTGTGTGTGTGTGTGTGTGTGTGTGTGTGTGTGTGTGTGTGTGTGTGTGTGTGTGTGTGTGTGTGTGTGTGTGTGTTCGGATAGAGTCAGAAGTTGAGATGGCAGCTAGGGTTAGGGGTTAGGGTTAACCTGCTATGCTAGTTAGCTTTAGCAGGAGTTCATGGATGTTTTTCAGTTACAGCAGAAATCTCTAAGTAAATGTAGATTTAGCCAGCAGTGGAAGAAGTACTCTGACCCTTTACTGCAGTAAAGGTACTAATACCACACTGTAAAATACTCTGTTACAAGTAAAAGTCCTGCAATGAAAATGTTCCTTCAGTAAAAGTGTGCAGTATAATCAGTAAAATGTTTTTACAGGGAAAATGACTATCAATTCATTTTCTGTCAATCCACTAATTGATTAGTGGACTGATGGTTTCAGCTGTACTTGTTTAAACTGTTTAATTTAGTTTATTTATAACAAAACATCAGATTTTATAAACTCTTTATATGTTTTGTGTGTAAAGTACCTAAAGTTGTCAGATAAATGTAGTGCAGTAAAAAGTAGAACGTTACATGAAAAGAAAAGACTCAAGTAAAGTACAAGTACCTCATATTTGTACTAAAAGTAAATGTACGTAGTAACTTTCCACCGCTGGTTTTCCTGCTTCAGCTTCAGTTGTCTCTCTGTGACGTTGCTGTTTTCTAGTAAATAGAATATATTCTCATTTCTCTGGCACAACAGTTGTTATATGTTTAAGAAGAAGCCAGAAAGTCAGTTATCTCACACAGTTAGATAACGGAGAGAAACAGTGAGAGCAGCCGTCAGCTCGTCGTCTGAAATGATTCCTGTTTTTATTTTTGAATGTTTCCTACAGCACACATACATCAGCTGATTATCTCTACAGCCATTAGTCATGAACCACACACACACACACACCCTGACTGTCCACCCATACTGAAGGTCAAGGCTGAGGTCTGTGCCTGCGTCTGATTGGATATCTGGTTCTCTTCCTGGTTTCCTGTTTGTGTTTTGTGACGTTGAAAGGTCGCGACCTCTTCACCTTCACACAATGTTTAAATGTCATGTTGAGCACATCCACGTGATGCTAACAGATGCTAACAGTGTGTGATGTTGAAGCACGAGTCTGATGAAGGTTTGACTGTAAACGTTGATTCTTTGATAATTGTATTAAACGTGACGTGTTTTGAGGCTGGATGTTGCGTGTGTGTGTGTGTGTGATTGATTAATCTGCTGATTATTATCTCAAGTAATTGTTTTGTTTATAAAATGTCAGAAAGGAGTGAAAAATTAAAATTTCCCAGAGCTGAAGTCTCTTACTTTTGTCTAAAGATAATACTGGACTCTGGTGGGACTCGAACGCTCAACCTTCGAGTCACGTTTTTTTTTACTTCGTCCGCAGGCTTTGTCTTACTTTTATTTGGGGGATAATTATGTTCCCATGATGCTTTTGAGGATGTAAACAGGAAGTGTAACGTTGCCATGGATTCTGTTAGGTAGCTGCAGGCTACAACTTGAGCCCTGTGTGTTTTCAGCCTGTTTCAGTGTCCATGTAGTCAGAGTCCATCAGCAGCTCCTGTCTGCAGTGCACCATGGATGTACAGTCCATAAATACTCTTTTTTGTATTTAGGGGACAGCTAACGGTGTTGTTGAATGAGTTGTGTGCGTCTTTACGCACGGTGGGTATACTTGGATTGAGACGTGCGCACGAATTAACCAAAACGTGGTAACGAATTCATTAAAACGTGGTAACGAATTGTATCTTGTGCACACGCAATAGCATTTTGAGCCCTCGATGTAGTAAAACGGCCTTGAAATATTTTTTTTCTTTCTCTATGGCCACTCCGGGGCTCCCAGGAGTCCTCGCCTCTGTCCGTCACACTATCGCTGTCCTTTCCGCTCCCATTGTTTGTGTCCAGAAGCTTCCGCGATGCCCTGCGACCCTCTTGAAGAAAACAGGTTGTGTGTGAGCGCCACCGGGCTCCGCGTGGGTTTCCTGAGCCCGCCGCCGGTGCTGCTGGGTATTTATGGAACCAACACCGCTGAATCACTTCCCACTTCACCCTGAGCCCGAGTGTGTGTGTGTGTGTGTGTGTGTGTGTGTGTGTGTGCAGGGGTTTCCTTTATGTTCACTCTTATGGTATGTTCCTCTCTGTGTTTGTGTGTGTGTGTCTATTTCTGGCAGCAGCAGTGTGTCCTGAGCTGGTGAGACTGAAAAACCAACGACATGAACATCCGCTCCCAGTCCCACGCTTTAAAGTTTCTCCTCTAACCAATGTGCTTAATTTTAGGAATAATTGACCCTTTTAAATGAGATCTTCCAGTTCAACTGACATTTTCTAAAGATCTTCTCAGGACTCTTATATTCGCCCACTTTTCTTTAATGATGATTTTAGTCTTTTCTGTTCTGTTCTTTCTCATGTGTTTGTTTCTGTCCTGCATGTTTAATATTCTGTGCTAAATGTAAAGTAACTAAAGCTAAATATTTGATGAGGCAGTTTTAAAATATCTACAGAAACACGCCTCCGCCTGTCTGCCTCCACTGGTCGTTTCATATAAATCCTCCCAGATAACATTTTGGATGCAAAGCTGTCAGATAAGACTGAGAGTTTAATCCTTATCAATATTTGCAGATTGGAAACCGTCATGATAAGAGTGATGGTTCACAGAAATAATTTCAAACTGAGAGTTTATTTCAGCCTGGAGGCAGATTTCTGTTTAAACATGAAGAAGGTTTCCATGAATCATTACAGAAAGCACGCTGTTAATGTTTCATCAGTTTATGTCTTAATTGTTCATCGCTGCTGGAACACCAGCTGCTTTATGGCTGGGCAGGACCTGTCAGGAGCTTCCTGCTGACCCGCTCACTGAGGAGCGGCTCTGCCAATGACATACATGTCATCATATGTCATCATATGTCATCATGTCATCGCATGCCATACCGTGTTGTATGTCCACTCACCACAGGAACAAATGTTTAAATACTCCTCCATGTATTAAAGTGTGTTTGTAGTCACTTTAACATCACAGGTTAGTTAAGTGCTAACTGAAGCACCTGTACTGTTGCTATGGTTACCTGCAGCTTAATATACTGTTAAACTGTAGACCACGTGTGTTAGCTTAACAGACACCTGCCAGCCCATCAGAGAGCAGGGTTTTCTGTTACTCTGGTCAGTGTAGGTTGGAGTCTGATTGTTGTGGGAGTCCTTGAGGAGGTTGAAAAAGTCCTTAAAAGTGTTCAAGGGACCCTTGAGGTGTTCCCAGAGACCATTGATGAGGTTTAAAGGGTCCTTCAGGAAGTTCCAGAGGTCCTTGAATATGTCTTAGTTGTCCTTGAGTGAGTAAACTGCCTGAAGCATCACTGTTGAGGTGAACACATATGTGATTGGCAGCCAATCAGAAAAGACCATTTTTCGGTTGCCATGGTATCGAATAGCACAGCAGTTTCCTGGTTAAACTTTACCTTCTGGACGTGCACTAGTTGAGTGTGAGTACAATAATGTGGAGCATTTTATGGGTCAGTTTGGGCGTGTTCACATAGAGGCAACACACACACCTGCAGCATGATGCACGTCACCCACCGTCACCCAAGTGGACAAACCTGTGGTGTGTTGATGTGCTTCATAAGGAGTTAACTCACTGGGATACGACACCGTCAAAGCAGCAGTTTGATCACATTCACTCCTCAGATGAGCAGGTCTCATCTTCTGTCTTGTTACATACTAAATATGTGTAAAAAAAAATAAAAACCCAAACATTTTGAAATTTTTTATATCAAAATCTCTCTCTTTACATAAATGTATCCAGCTAACCCCCACCCATCATTTAACACCACACTTGACCATTAGCCAGCGTGGGTAGCTAGCCGAGCGATATCATAGCAGGAGGTGAAAGTTTGGATTTCAGCTGGAAAAGACTTTGTTCACATTTCCAAAGGATGTGATTGAGGTCAGTGAGGGAGGTGTGTGTGTGGAGGGAAACGATCCACCAGCTCCATTGTATTCACTAAGCCACGCCCACTTTGAATGAGCCAATCACATCTAAAGGATTTTATTACTTATTAGGTAATAAACCCCGACCACATATTCTGTTCACAAACACTCTGACTTCTGCCCTCATCCTAAACTGAACCGGCATCTCTCAGGAGGAAGAGGAGGAGGAGGAGGAGGAGGATGTGTTGCCATGGTGACCATACGTCACCACAGTGTGCGCTTCAGTCCTGACCTCTGTGTTATCTGACGGGCCGTCATAAAGTGTAACTGACTGTCTCAGTGAGGGCGGAGTCTTATCAGCAGAGTTATTACAAACTTCCCCTAAAGCCTGAACATAACAGGTGTGTTCTTCTTCAGGTGTGTCACATGCTGTTTCTACCTGCACTGAGAGTACAGAATGAGAGCAAGACAAGTACCAATAGTAATAACTCTTAAAAAACATCAAACAATATTGTAATCACAGTTCAGTTAATAATTGTTGGGTCAAAAATAATACATTAAAAGGGAAATTCAATTATTAACTGAATTTCCATTTAAACAACAAAATGAATAAAACAGAAAATGAAAAAAAACAAATCCCTAATACCTTAAAAAAAACATAAAATGGAATTTCAAATAGATCTGACAAATTTAATTAATGTTTTATAGATTATATTATTAATTGCATCCTAACCATATATAAGCTGCCATTATAATTTACAGTGATTGTCAGCTTCTTACAGGAACAGGGATAATTACAAATATCTTGGCACAGTTATTGACAGCAAACTGAGTTTTGAATCTAATGTTGATTTTGTCTGTAACAGCATCATTTCTTTAGGAACTCTTTTAATGTTTGTGGATCCATGATGTCTGTTTTATCACAGCTTTATTTAATCTGTTTGATCTTTTTGCGTTGTGCTGTGGTTTGGAAACTTCGGCCTGTCCAGCAGAAATAGACTCAACAGTCTTGTCAAAGTGTCCAGTAACATTACTTGACTTTCAGCTCTTTGATTGATTGGTTGATTGATTTCTCTTCCCTTCCTCCCCAGATTCCTCCCTCCCTGTCCCCCCTCCCCCAGCTCCATCATGCCCATCTTCAAAAACCTCCCAGTGCGCCTGAAAGGCGGTGGTCCGACTCTAGAAAACGCTTTGATCCTGCGCAGAATGAGCCTCAACATCACCCCCCACCATCACCATCACAACCCCTTCGACAATGACCACGACAGCATCCATGACAACAGCGGCCATGGCAACCACTGGTCACCTGGTAGCTCACTCCTTGACGGCGACGGGCCGAGGGACCGCAACCCATTCGAGGATGAGGAGGACGAAAACGAGGCCAACGAGGGGAAAAAGGGAAGTGGAGGTGGAGGCAGAGGTTCAGGGAAGGGATCATTCAAGTTCAAGTCCCCGCTGAAGACTCTGGGAAAGCTTGGGAAAAACCTGAGAATGTCTGGGAGAAGCAAAGGAAGTGAAACGCCCTCCCCACAGGGGTCGCTGCAAGGAACGCCTTCACCTGCAGTGAAGAAGAAGAGGGGCAGGAGGAGCTCAGAAGGAAGTTTGTTAAGGTAAACAGGGATAAAAACTGTTTGTAAAGGCAAAGTGAGACGGTGGGAGTTTGTTAATGTTGAGACAGATAAAATCTGTCAAGGTAAGGTGGAACGAGAGGACTTTGCTGAGGTGAATGGTGAGGATGCTGGGAGTTTGTCTAAGTTAAGAAGGACAATGGGAGTGTTTTCAGGTAAAGAGGGAATAGGGACTTGTTTTAAGGTACAAGGGATGATTGGAGTTTGTTAAGGTAAAGAGGGATCATATCTGTCTAGGTAAAGGGGTACGGGGGAGTTTGTAGAGGTAAAGAAGGATGATTAGAGTTTGTCGATGTAAAGAGGGATCAGCAAACCTTTTTAAGGTAAAAACGGATGATGGGACTGAGATGAAACGGGACAAGGCTGGCTTGTTGAGGTACAGAGGTGTGATGGGACCTTGTTGAGGTAAACAGGGATGAAGGGAGTTTGTTCAAGAAAAGAGGGACAAGGTAAGTGGAAGACTGTGGAGGTTTAGTGGAACACAGGTACTTTTTATTGAGGTAAAGTGGGTTGATAATGAGTATAAGATTGAGGGAAATTTGTTGAGTGGGGTGATGGCAGTTTTTTAAGTTAAAGACGAACGAGGGAGGTCTGTCGAGTTTGTTCACTCTGTCAATTCTTCCTTCATGTCCCTCCTAGGTTTGCGGGGAAGTATCGCGACACCCTTGGCTCCCGTAAGGAGTCTTTCACCAACGGCGAGCTGAACTGTTCGGAGAGCGAGTGCGACTCCACCAGCCGCCGCCTGTCCTTCATGAAGATGGTGGGCCTAGGGAAGCTAAAGAGGGAGTCCATGGCCGACCACTCGTCCCAGGGCCCAGAGGAGCAGCCGGTGCAGGAGGAGGCGGTGGAGGAGGTCAAACCCAGAGAGCCGCTGTCAGGTAAGAAAACATTACTCACAGATGATAATATGGTGTGAATGTAGATTACGTAGAGAGCTGGTATTTGCCATCTACTCTTTGATTTCGTGACTCCCCAGAAGACAGCCCCAGCTCAGCACAGCAAGGAGTGGGGAGTGACGATAATATCTTCCCCCCTGGGAAAACGGACTCAGAGCCTACAGATGGATGCCGGGGTGGAGGCAGGGGTTTTGAAATGCAATATGAACAGTAGCAGCAGTGACAATGTAGCTTTCAGGTGAACAGTGTGGCAGCAGGTATGGCAGCACACGTCATACAGTTACACAATTTATAACTGAGTCCAGCTCCACTGGAGTTGCTCGGGGTCAAAGGAACATCAGTGGTGGTAATGAGGGAGGGGCAGGTGTTGTTCTTCACTTTCTCCACCCAGATCTATGAATGTGGCTGCCCGTCACAAGCCCATTTCTCTAACCAGCATTGCACTGAGCAGAGTTAGGTTTGGCCCTGAGGATCAGGGTGTGTGGTTGATTCACGTTTATAATCATGTTGTTACGACTGTTCACTCGAACTGGATCCAAAAGCACGACTCAGACCAAAAATGTCAAAACAACGAAAAGAGTCTTTACTAAAGCAGGGTTCAATAAACAAAAAACCACTCCAAAGAGGGAAAAAGCATTCACGGCTAGAACAAACAAAAACAATGACCTGACCAAAAACACGGATACTTGACAAGGAGGTAGAAAATACACGCTGGTTCTCTGACATCACGACGAGACGAACTGGCAAAGGACAAAGGGAGACACAGACTATAAATACACAAGGTAATGGGGAACAGGTGGAAACAATCAGGGCGGGGGAAGACAATCAGACAGCGGAAGACACACAAGGGCAGGAAGTCAACACCTGAAAACGAGAGGGATACTTGAATGTCAAAATAAAACAGGAAATGACAAGACAACCAAAGCACAAGATAACTTAACTAAATAAACTTAACAAACGTTGCGTGGCATAACACATGTAGCCACTGATTGATAACGAAGCACTGTGACCTAATCAAAGACCATCCTGGAGCCGAGACCGGAGTTACGATTAAAGTTCTTCATGGGTCCACTTGGTTCTGAAGAACTGACACCCAGCCCAGGGTAGGTTTTCACCGGTTCAGTTTCAGATCGGGTCCGACATTTTGGACCTGTGAAGACCCCCAGTTACGATCTCCCTCCTACACACCTCCTTGTTATCATGTCACCCAAGTTCATATTTACAGTACAGTCACATGATCAAAGTGGACCTTCGAGCTTCGCTTATTTTGTCGCATATACAATTGTGTTGTGTTTTCGGTGGATTTCATTGCCGCTCTTCTGAAACTTTTTTGCATCAGTGTTGGTTCCCAAATGAGGTGATATTTCTACCGTAAAAAGGCCTGAGAGGATGTGTGTGGTGGTTTTCTGTTATTTCATCAAATGATGAAGGAATTATTTTGTAATTTTGACACAAAGAGCAGTCAGAGAATATCAGGACAGATTGGTTGTGGATCTGAAATTAGACAATATGCTCGCTCTCTCTCCACGTTCTCGTAAAGGTCTCTCTCTCTCTCTCTCTCTCTCTCTCTCTCTCTCTCTCTCTCTCTCTCTCTAACATCGTTAAAGTTGTCGTCCAGTTTGTTTTCATACCACCTTGACTGATCTTATCAACGTCGACAGTCTGTGGGATATTTTAGACCCTGACACCGAACAGTGGAAAGAGAGAGAGACAGACAGAGAGAGAGAGACAGACAGAGAGAGAGAGAGAGGGAGACAGGGAAAGAGAGAGAGAGAGGGAGACAGGGAGAGAGACATGGAAAGAGAGAGAGAGACAGGGAGAGGTTTGAACAGGCAGACAGGTTAATGAAGGTGACAGTAGGTCCAACTGGGTTACATCGAGATGCTGTAATTCTCCAGTACTTTCCACAAGGACACTGGAATGTGTGTGTGTGTGATATCATAAGTATTGGGCCGGTCCTGGAAACTTTCTAAGGGCGTCCATTGTTTATCTCACCCTGTTTACTCTGCTGTTTTGTAATGAATGATTCAAGTGTGTGTGTGTGTGTGTGTGTGTGTGTGTGTGTGTTCAGTTCCTCCACACCCTTGTTTACATGTTAAAACAGTTACTCCCACTGTGTCAAACTATGACAGTGTATATATATATATATATATATATATATATATAGATATAGATATAGATATAGATGTATACATATTTATACCAAGGCTGAAACTAACGTTTACTTCATCATCAATTAGTCGTTTTTGTTAGGGTTAGGGTTAATCAATTAATTGATGAATCGTTTGGTTTATAAAATGTCATAAAATGGTGAAAAACGAAGTCGAATGTGACGTCTTCAAACGTTTAGTTTTGTTCAACCAACAGTCAAAAAACCCAAAGAGGTTCAGTTTATAGTCAACAGAATCAGCAAATATTCACATTTAGAAGCTGGAAGTTGGAGTTTGGTCATTTTTGACTAATCATTATACTGTATATTATATATTATACATTATATTATATATGTTTGAGCCCAACTGATGCTGGATTTCTGAGGCTGATACTGAGATCTACTATGGGAACCAGATGAATCTGCAATCTCATGTTTTATTGGCTCTGCAGATGCGTCTGGTCCCCCTCCCATTCCTGCAGATTTCCAGCCAATCACAACCATTTATCTAGCATGGGGCGGGTTTGATACGATACTGTGCAGAGGGGTGCTGCCGAGGCATTTTTGTAAACAACCAGGATGGCTGCTGCTGATGTGGAACGTTCTGAATCCAATATCGCGTCAGTATTGAAGGAACTGGACGGTATATTTTCTCTAAAAGAAGAACAAACACATTTTGAAATTAGATACCGATATATCAGCTGATATTTATGTTTTTAATAGAAACATACATTTTTGATGAGGACTTGTAAAAACACCAAACTCCTGACATTAATGACTGTAAAGAGAACCATGTGATCTTTTTATCAGACATTGATAACAGACAGATCATGATGCTTATTTAACATGACTAGTGAGAATTCTCGATTCTGATTGGTTGAAGGGCATGGGTTAAACCGGACACCTGTGACGTTTGTGTTTGTTTGTGGTTATACATTAATCAAAGTATTAAATTGTAGGTGAAGACAGCAGCAGTGAGGCTCAAGAGCTTGGACCTAATGTTATTAGTGTAACCAACAACAAGATAAATAGATAAACCACCAAACGTGTCAGGTGTTATCTCTTATCTCTCGTCTCCTGATCAATGTCAGATACCAGTGGACTCACTCATTAAACATGTCCTGTAGCATTCTGCTGTCTCATAAAGCTGTAATAATGTCTTCTGACATCAGAGGATCTTCAGGACCCGACGCTAAAATGGTTACGTTCTTCGCAGAAGTGAAGCCTGACAGAAAAAGCTCAGGAAACACTTTTTGGGACATAAGCATTTTTGATAAGGATCATAAACTGTGGTTATTTGAGAATAATGACCCAGATGTAAAATAAAAAAAAATTGTAAATTAGTATCTGAAACTGAGTCAGACTCAGCAGGGTAAAAGAAACCGGCTGACGTCAGCTGTTGTTACTGTAATCAGACCCACACTGGACTCCACTCAGCCTTATAATGTCATTTAGTTAAAGGGGAAAGGTGGACTGCTGGTTTCAACAGGTCCCCTGGTTCACTCAGACCTCACCAGGGACCAGAGTCCTGAATCTGCTGTTTCTAACATAACGACAGCACAAAGTCTCGGCTCGGTGTTCGCCTGTGAGCTGCACAGAAAGTTCTGGATGTTCAGGTGAGGGCGTGTTTTCAGACGCTGCTAAACCACCATATCAACAGCTCAGGTGTGTGTGTGTGTCTCTGCGCGCGTGTGTGTGTGTGTGTGTGTGTGTGTGTGTGTGTGTGTGTCATTGCTAAACAGGAGTAAAGGTGTCAGAACTGTTTGTACCTGCATCACTGTTATGTACCATTTACACATATTTGGTCAGGGTGCTAGATCACTGGCAGATGGTTTGCGTTTCTTGGACTACTTTTAATAGTATAATATAATATAATATATTAATATAAACCACACTGACCCAGGTAAGATCAGGTAGACATACCTGAGGTAGACCAGGAGCTGGATTCACAAAACACCCTGACGCTAAAAGCAGCTGCTAACTTCTTGAGTCCGGACAAACTCCTGAGTCGATGAATAACTTCCATTTTATGCTACTTCTACTCCACTAGATTTATTTGATTCAATTAAATTTAATTGCTAATAGATGCTAATACTTTTGTACTTTTACTTAAGTAGGATTTTGCATGCAGGACTTTAACTGAGTATTTATACACTGTGGTATTACTGCTTTTACTGAAGTTAAAGATCTGAGTACTTCTTTACTACTACTACTTTTAAAGTAACTACAGTAGTGGAGTAAAAGTAAAAAGTAGCATAAACATATTGAGTAAATGTACTTTACTCTCCAGCGTGTTGTTGAACACACTTCCTGTGGTGAGGTCAGGTGCATCGGAGCGTCTGACCTCCGTTTGACTGCTGCTGGTTTTTGTCTTCATGCATTCTGGCTTCTTGTCAGCGTGCAGAGCTGAGACCTGAGCTGATACACATCAGCCGCTCTGCACAGGAGGTATGCAACAGAGCGTCCAACACCATCAACACAACCATCTCCACGTTCCATTCTGCACGGGTGGGAGTGAAGATAAGTCCTGTTGTCCTCTGCACATTTTAATGATTATCAGGAGAAGATAACGTGTTCTGTGTCGTCATTAAAGAAATATCAATACAGGCTTTAATGTCATTATTTTTACCTGATGAAGTCCATGTTGGACCCAAGTTATTTTCAAAATATCAAATAACGAAAGAACTAAAGAGCTCAGACAGCTCAAAACACAGTTATGGACAGGCATGATATATGTACCAGATCATTTTCATTCAAGAATATGTTTTTAAAAAATCCTTGATCCACACCAAAAACGAATCACTTATTTCAGGGACAAATTGTGGACTTATCTCTTGACACGTGATTCATCCTGGAGTGAAGTAGAAGTTATGAATTAATTTGAAATTAGCCTTTTGATTAATTAATGAGTTTTATTAGCTGTGCATGAAAGATATACAGTATATCCATGCAATGAAGGCCTGTTTCCATCTTGATAAAGGTTGGTGGACTGTTGGTGGAGGGACAGTGATGGAAAATGAGTCCAGGACTTTATTTCTGTATCGCTGACAGTCTGATGTAGGAAGTAAATTTGAATGTATCTGAATAACCAACACAAAGGAGATTGCTGAAGTTGTAATAAACCGGTTTGTGTGTGTGTGAAACAGCTGGGATGTTTTGTGGTTTCGACAGCCTGCGTTGAGAAGAAGAAGAGTTCTTATGAAATCACATATTTGTCTGAGCTTCTGTTTAGAGAAAACTCTCCATCTGACCTCTGTGTTTGTGTGTCTGATGATTGATGTTCTTTGTACCAGCACTCACTCTCAGTAGTGATGTGATGCTGCTGCAGAGTGTGCAGTCGTGTACACTTTCTATATCGACTCATCTCTGATTTACTTTGATCAAGAGACTCAGGTAACAGTCTTTTATCTGAACTGAAGGAGGAACTGGTCCCAACTTTAGATGGACAGATTGATGCACCGTCTGAAGACAAAGATCCTGATGGTCATGAGCTCTGGGTAGTGACCAAAAAACACAACTGGAGATTCCTTCAGGGTGTCAGGGCTCAACCTAGGACTGGACAACAAACCGAAAATGATCCAGCCATCCATTTTCTGCTACTCATCCAGGTCCAGGTGGGGGCAGCAAGTTGGCCCAGACGTCCCAGCTCCTCCTGGGGTATCTCAAGATGCTCCCAGGCCAGATATATAATCCAGGGTGTTCTGTACCCCCAGAGTGGTTCTCCAAGCTTCTCACTCTGTCTCTAAAGGTGTTTTCAGACATTTGCCGCCGGGCAACATCAAGGCTCTGTATTTTGAATGAACAGCAGGAGGCTCCCTGGTTACCTCCAATTCTCTGGACCACGTATCACAGGCTGCAGCTGTCCACCTACTCTCAGTCTCATCTTGTGTCTACAGTAAATAGAGCAGGTTGTAGCTTAAAATAGAGGGAATAATTATCAATATGACATGATTAATACAGCAAGTTTTGCTAATTAATATCATAAACATGTTTATCTGCCAAGGAAACTCAGTCCAGCTGCTTGTACCCACGAGCTCATTGTTACGGTCAACCCCAAAGTTGGAACATAAATCAACTGCTAAACTTTTCACGAGAGTCCTGTAACGTCTGCATCACTGCACCAATCCTCCCCCTCCATCTTACCCTCACTGTGAACAAGAAGATAAAATTCCTTCACTGTGGAAAGTGATTCCCCCCCACCCTGAAGAGGGCAGTCCACTGTTTTCTGGCAGAGCACCATGACCTCAAAGGCAACACTGGATGTATACGATGTGCATCTAAACAGCTGCATCCATTGCTTTTATGTAAGCCCTCATACTGGCGGCATCAGTGGTCTAAACCATGATGACATGTGTCAGCTTGTCAGGATGCAGCACAGTCCTTTTTCCCAGCGTCGACTCTCCAGCAACTTCATCACATTCACTCCCCGGATCTGCTCTACCTGCCTAATGGAGTTCTGCAGGACTGAGCCCTAAAACCCTGAAGTGAGTTTGCATGTTAGCATGTTAGCTCTCCCTGTTCCCTCATCTGGAAGTCAGTGGGTTTCTTCAGTGGGTTTTTGGTTCGATGCCTGAAATAAGGTCTGTGGTTAACACAAGCGTTTTGTTCTACGACATAAAACCTGTCAGTAAATACTCCACTGGTGAGTTTTGAAGCTTCTCCGTGTCTTAAAGTCGGTTGCTAACAAGAGTCTAAATGAGACTACAGAGGCTGTCGGGGACGTTAAATGTCATCACGCCGAACACAGAAACTCATCTACTCACTCGTCCGCCTTTCCCAAAGGCTTTTGTAGAAGAGGTCAGTGCTAGAAGCTTAGTGGTGGAGACGCTGAAGTCATGTGACCGTGGTGTAGTTGGTTTAGTAGCCTAACGTTAGCTTTTTACTTCTGAAAATTGCATTTACGCTTCAAACATCATAAAGTGGTGTTCATCTGTGAAGATTATCTTGCTGAACCAAACATGTCAGTATCATAAACTTTAGTTTTCTGCAATAATCCAAAATCCAATGGAAAAATCCCATTGACTTTTTGTGGAGGGAACCAGGGCGATGCTAACTTCCTGGTTGGACTACAGAAACACCTCATTATCCCTGCAGCACTCTTTGTACCCTGACTTCTTCTCCTGTCTGTATGATGTGTCTGGTGTGTGTTGCACTTCAGTCTGATCCTCATTCAGCTGGCTTCACACTCAAAGTTTTACAAACCAACTCAGTGCACACAGGAAGTCATGATCTGATGAAGCCTGCAGAACTTCATCATCTGCATAGAAACTAATCCAAAATGATGAATCTCCACCCAGCGGAGTTTACTGCAACACACCAGACATGTCATACAGACTTGTGATGTGACCTTGAGATTGTCTCCAGGTGGAGTTTATGTTTGAGGTGAAGAGAAGGACGGGCGTGATGAAAGACAGGCTTAATGTTCTTTACACACACACAGCTGATAACACTGTGGGATGTGTGTGTGCTTTGTTAATCCACGGTCATATTACCACAGAGTCCTGTCGGTTCAGACCGGCAGGAGCTCGGCGTGTTCCTGCAGGTTTCAGGTAGAAGGTGAAATATGAAACAGGAAGTCCACTTTAAAGACTCTTAAAACCCCCAAACACCACACTCAGGTGTACGTGCTGCTTTCAGTGCCCTGAGATAACTTTGTTATGATATGGCGCTATATAAATAAACTGAATTGAATTGAATTCAGTCTGGATGGAGCAGTAAAAAGTTCACCGCAGCAGCACTTCATCTTCATCTTTATCTCAACGCTGTGTTTGTGAAACTGGTGATTCATGAACGTAGACTCACCGATGGCTCATCAGCCAGCTATGAAGATACAACACGTCAATAAGAAAAGAAAGAAAAATAAGAAAGCTACCAGAAGGCGTGATTTGGGATATGTGCAAATCTCCAGTTGGAATATTTTCTTTGCCTCAATTTGTTCACATCCTCTTCATCCATCTTTGTATCGACTTTAGAGCTGAAACAACTCAGCGATTGTCGATTTGTTTTTATCATGAGTCATGAGTCTTATATTGTATATGATTGTAGCTAAGTATCTTGGGGTTTTGGACTCATGATCTCATTTGACAACATCACCTTGGCCATGATTTGAGTATTATCTGTTTCATGTCACATTAAACTGAACATCTTTGGGTTTTCAGCTGCTGGTTGGACAAAACAAAACATTTGAATATGCAATCCTGGACTCTCCCATGTCCCACGTTTTTGGAAACAAAGTGACAGACCAACAGCTGATTGCCTCACATCAGTTTCTTCGTTACTATCAGATCAATACCTGATCAGCTTCATCGTTGTGAATTGGGAGCTCCAGCCGCTGGAGCTTAAAGGTGTCAGATACACATTTAATCAACATTTCATATCTTCTGCTGCTCAGCTCAGTCTCCGGTCCGACCCGAGTCCGAGAGAGTAGGAACCGAGCCTGACCTGAACCCGACACAGTTAATGTAGCTGAAGCAAATCCAAATGTCTGCATACCGTCGATTTCCCTGCATGGTTTTCTGTAGTTTTTTAAAGTTCCCCGAGGACAGATTTAGTTTTGTCCTCCATCCTTAGCTGGGCTACATGAATACTGAACAGGAAGCACCTTGTCAAGTATTACGTGCCCTAACCTGAACATTATTTGTAAATTTGTGTCCGCCCTCTAGTTGGCAACACTACAGCTTTTCTCTGTTGTTTTTTTGTTGCAGTGAAGCCCGATTTTGAGAGAAGGTGACTCAAATACAAAGTTTGTGTGTTCTCAAAACTCTTCATACATCTAAATCTAATACTGGTGTCTAAAACAGCAAAAAGAACTTGAAACAACCAATAAGAGAACGTTTCAGATGTCATTTGGGGGCCAAATCCACTCTGCTATTTTCCGACCCTTTAATTAGTAAGAGGTACAAACAGACTCTCCTCTGGTTACAGCTCACAGTGAGGACAGTTCGGTGAGCGTTGCATAACTCCAGTCAGAGTTGATAAGAGGCTCGTGTTCAGGCCTGTCAGGACCTGTCAATGATTAGCACGTCCTGCTGCAGCTGATGGAGGTCTGAATAGCCATAAAACTGTTACTGACCAACTATCTGCTGCTGGAGGACTTCCTGCCAGAGACCACAGCAGATTGCTGATAATCATTTATCTGACACTTTACAAGCAGCTCTATTCCAGACTAACGTCTCCAAACATGGAGCTTTTCACTGTTTTAGAGTTTTATGTTCATGGAGTGTTTCTGATGTTTGATGACTGAAATTTAATCTTTTTTTATCTGGACTTTCATAAACCCAGCTCTAGTTTTTCTTTAAGGTTTTACTCAAACAGTCATATTTTCACATGAGTTTGCATCTTCTGCAGTAAATCTGCCTGTTTGTGTTTCTATTGACCCTCTATCCATCGCTTGCACCTCAACATTTAACTTGTTGTATCTGAACGCTACAGATGCTTTTAACACAAAACACAAAGCAAATTACAAACTGGCAGCACCACACCAACCACTGGTTCTCTGCTTCTTCAGAGAACCAGCTGCGGGTTCAGCAGGACTACATGTTGTTCTAACCTTCTCAGAATAATCTCTTTAATATGCAATCAAGTCAGTGTCAGACAGTCCAACTTATATTCTACATTCCTCTATTATCACAGCTGAACCAAAAGACATCTTGATGATTATTATCCATATTAGACTGGAGCAGTATTTGCCCTAAATAAAATCTTGTACTGTATAACTCTGCATCTACACAATGTCAAATCCACCTTTTGGTTTTATACCAAGTACGTCTGAAACCCAGCAGAGGCTCCTAAACTTCATATCGGTGATAGAAAAGTCCTGAATGTTGAAGTAAAAGATTCTTCTAAGAGAAGCTGGATTACCTAAGAAGAACTATAGAGAGTATATGTACATAAATGTGTTTATGTAAGCAGAAGAAGAATTTCACCTGAAGACGTAAAGAAAGAAGATTGACATGCAGAGGAAACATATTTGACCCAGCTGTGCCTGCAGGGAACGAGCCGGACGATCTCCTACTGATCAGATGTTCTTCTGTTGGGAACATATTTTGGGTTTCGGACTGTTGGTCTGAAAGACGTTTGAAGACGTTTGATTGGCATTTTTCACTACTTTCTGCCACTGCTACCCACATTTCAGGATTCATCAATTTAGCGAAAAATGACAGATTAATTGATAATGAAAATAAAGCAGCCCAAGATCACTGATTGGTTGATTTGTATCTAGGCTGAATGGAGACTTTCTGGACTTCAACCTCTTTGAGAAAAAACTGCTTGCAAGATATATTTTAGCTGTTAGAGGCTATAATTGAATTCAAGTTTATTCATATGGTGCCAAATCACAACAGGAGTTATCTCTGGGTTCTTTTCATAGAGCAGGTCTAGACTGTACTCTTTATAATATTAAATATATATACTATAATAACTCTCAAATACAAGCATCTAAAAATGTGTTATGTGACGCTGTAACTAACCTAAATTCACTTCAAGTCAGAATAATTACTGTGATCCATTTGACTGTGAATCAGCAGTGGAATGTAACACATTTGTACTTGAGTAAAGTACATTTACAAGGTACTTTGCTTGAGTCTGTTCTTTTCATGCCACAGTAAAATCCTGCTTTTAGGGTCTGAGTACTTCCTCCACTGCTGCTGTGTGTTTAATCTTCTCATGTACTCGGTTCAACAGAAATCGAACCTACAGAGACCTGCAGTGGTTTTACATGACCACAGTCAGAGAGTCTAGTCTTCAGTGACAGTTTGTATGAAGCTGCTGCCCTCCGAGTGAAACTAACGGACGACCAGAGAGGAGAAAAATGTGAAGGGAGAGCTCAGATTACAGTCTGCACACACTCACACAATACTGCTACTGTTCACACACACGCGTGCGTATATTAAAGGCACTTAGATCAACACTAAACTGCACACAGAAAAGCCTTCCTTTCCTCCAGGTGATTCTGAGCAGGTAAGATTTTCTGACTCAGCAGCTTCTGCTTCTTCAGTTTCACACAGAGAGTCACAGAGTTCATGCTTCTGCTTCAACCAGCAAAACGCTGCACGGGTCATTTTGTGTGCTAAAAGGAGAGCCTCGATCATGTTGCTCTGTGTCTGCTGGATGAGGAGGTGTGCAGCTGGTTGATCACGTTAAACACAAACACTTTACAGGACGATGTTATGTCAGCTGCTGTGTTCACAGCCTGTTGGAGAGTTTTCTGCATCTTGTGGGACCAGAAATCAACCAATTAATGCATCTTCAAGATAACCCTCTGTTGTCAGAAATATGCATGTGCAAGATCCTTCTGAGGTCGTATCAATCGCGTGTGATCTACCTTTAATAATATCTGTTTAACAGATTTATGGAGGGCCTTACTTTAAACTTTACAAACTGTCCTGCAGCTCCATCACCTGTGTTCATGATCCAGACTCTCAACACTACGCATATCATATTCCATCACATCTCGATTACGCCTCAAAATGAAGCAACTGCTCTTCACCTGCCTCAGCAGGACATTAGTGTTGATAGTGGAGGTGGTATGTGGAAGAGGGTGGAGGTGGGTGGTGCTTCATCGATCCAGCTGGAACAGATTTCCTCTGAAGGTTAAAGCTGAACAATAAGAGCTGTGTTTCTGTGACATGATGTGTATGGCTAGTAGGTGTGTGTGTGTGTGTGTGTGTGTGTGTTGTTACAGCTGTGTTTTACAAGCTTGTTGTCTGGTTTAAAGTCGCTCAAAGTGCTGATATATATCAACTTACAGTGGTCACACCCTGCGTGTGTGTGTGTGGTTACCTCTCCCTGGCGGTCTTATTAAAACCAACCTCCACTCTTTAACTAGCGGTCTGGACACACCTGACTGCAGGTGTGTGGGTAATTTCTCTGGGGAACAGGGCGAGATAGACATAGACAGCCGCCGTCCTGACGTCACTTCCTGTCTCGCCTCTAACTGCTGTAACTCTCAGCACTACTGTGAAAACTGCAGCAGAAACTCCTCACAGAGTGGGCTGGTTCACACAACAGAACAGAGAGCAGTTCACAGTGAAAGCTAGCAGGACTCAGACTGAGAGGACACAGTTGTGTCTGAAGACATGATGGTTCTCAGAAAGGAGAGCTAACCAGCTGACAGTCAGGAAGAGTCTTCAGCTCTGCAGGTAGAGAGGATGAACACTCACCTGACAGTTTACAGGAAACTACAGCAGCTTTACCTGAACTGTGAGGTAATACAGGCTTTAATACTGTGACCTCTGACCTCTTCACTGCTGCAGCAACCAAACAAGCAACATAACAGACTGAAGTGTTCAGTTCAATGCCGAGATGTTCCCCTCACATTGTTCTACTTATAGAGATGATCTTCCTCTGGGCTGGCACTGTGTGTGTGTGTGTGTGTGTGTGTGTGTCTGTGTGTGTCTTCCTCTTTTGGCACTGAGGCCTCACATCCGCACATTAACTGCCGTACGTGTGCCCCAGAAGGCTTTTATTTTGAAAGCGTAGCCCTGGAGAAGCGCTCTCCTCTGACGCAGCAGTCGAAGCAGGAGACGGCATCACTTCCTGTCCAACTGTGTGTGTGCGTGTGTGTGTACTTCCTGATGTGACAGTGTGTATTATCTGGCTGCTGCAGTAATGTGATGTGAGTCTAATCATCCTGTGTCATGTCTGTTTCTGGTTTGACTTCTTGTAAACTTCACTACAGTGATGTTGTTCACTTTGTGTTCAGATCTGAACTCAGACATGAAACTCATATCGAATCATTGAGTGTGACTTCCACTTCCAGAGGAGATCATTATATCTAACCTAACCCTAACCCTCTGATGTCCATCCAGAAGAAATGTCCATTTATCCACTTAGAACCCAGAAAGAACAAAGAGGCTGCAGAAGCTGTTTCTAACTGTTCTTCAGTATCACAGTGATCCAGTGACTGTTGTCTGTACATCCGTGGTCCACTGCAGACAGGAGCTGCTGATGGACTCTGACTACATGTGAATATATATATATATATATATAAAAGAGAATAACAGTAGCTGACAGGGTCTCGCTCTCCTGATGACTTTATTGTTTCCTGTCGTCTTATTGGTTCCCAAACAGGCCTATATGTTGGTGTTAGCATGTTAGCATCTATCAGATTAGCAAAAACACTTTCACACTAAAGTTAAATTTCACTCTGAGCTGATAAAATGCAGCAGAAGGAAAAAACTCAGAGATTCTCTTTAAAACACGAGGACAGGGTTTAAACTGCAGGAGCAACCGGGTCAGAGTCCAGTCTGAACCGAAAGCTTTCAGAGAGATTAAGGTGAAACCTCTGACAGCTCTGTGGTCTCAGCCTGGATGATGTCATCACAGTGCTGCTGTGACATCATCTGCTGACATCGCAGCCCTGACAGTCAGAGGGGATCCTCCCTGAACGACCTCAGTCCAGCCCTGCAGTCTCTGGAGGATCGTTTCCCATCAACACCCTGCTGCAGTTCGACTGTTGGAAAGTAGTTTATTACTTAATCATCATGAAGGTCAGCAGGAAGAAAAACAGGTCTCCTCCTGGTTTTTGCTGGACAGCCAAAACCACATTTATAACTTATCATTTTAGTTTTGAGAAAAGAACCGTTTAAATTGGGGTCAGACTGATAGTGAAGGAGATGTGCGGAGTTGCTAGACTGGTCAGATAGAAAAGGCTAACCTCAGTGAACTCTCCTGCATAATATAATCTGTGAAGTGTCTGCAGTAAATGTTTGTAACAACGTCCACTTATCTGTTCCTGTAGCTTTAGGTCAAAAGCTCCGGGAGCAGCTGTAGAGCTTGAGTTTAAAATATTTGTTTCCCTGAAGTCGAGAAAGACTCGGTCTGTTGAATGTGTAGAATACAAATGTTTGTGTTTAGTGTCGACGTTTTAAAAAGTGTCGGCCGTCAAGGAGAAACCTGATCAGTGATTCTGTGGGAACCTCCGTCTCCCTGAGGACGGCTTTGATGTTAAAATCAAACGAACCCTCCTCCAGAGGGCTGAGTCGGGGGGGACACAGCTGAGTGTGTGTGTGTGTGCTGATGTTTGATGAACAGCTGTTAATGCTAATCAATCAGTATACAGGCCGTTCATTGTGGATCATCTGACCTTGAAACTGCAGTTAAAAAAGAGAAAAACATGCAGCTGAAACACGTCAACAGCAAACTGAAGATTTCAAAAGTAAAAGTCCTGCATTCAACATTATACTCAAGTAAAAGTACTCATTGTGCAGAGTTATATAGCGTTATACAGCATTATATAGTGTGTGTTGTTGTGAGAAGCTTTACACATTCTGATTCACAATATTTTAATATTATTTAAAAGGAAACTGTTCTGGATCTGTTCAGAGACTGAAGCTCATTTTAAACAGACCTGAGTGAAGGTACAATGTGCTGTGTTTTTACTGACACTAAATACAACATGTTCACTATATCAGTCAGAAATGCAGTGCAGTGTAAATATATGTATATATCAATGTAATATAGTGTTTTAATGTGCTTCTCATTAACTCATAATTAGGACTTCAGCAGCAAAATCAATCAACATCCTTTACATTCATAAATAAATAAAAGCTTATAACCACCAGCAGCATCTTGAACACTGTATTTAACTTTAGTGGGAAAAGTTTCTTTTTGGCTTGTGACTTTTTAAAATGAAGCAGAGTCTTCATCACAGGTTTCATTCATCGACAGGATGAAGGCCAGTTCAGACAAAGAGTATTGTTATTCTCAAATTATCGTTAATCACACAGCAAAGCTGAGAGACTATTGTGTTGCAGAAATTTGATTCTTCCCATTTTGTTAATGATCCTGTGTTCATGAGATTTATTTTATAATCCCTGCAGACGGTTGAGAACGTCTGTGATGAAGATTAAACCTTGATACAGAAACAGACTGAGGGCTCTGACACCCTGTCTGTCTGCTCAGCAGCAGCTTCTCACTTCAAAGAAAAAGTCAGAATAAAATCTGATCTGCGTCACTAAAGTCAGAACTTTTTGTCCTTCAGTCCTGGAGATCCTGCAGCTGGTGAAGAAGCGGGACCTGTTGTTGGCTGACACCCACATCCTGGAGCTGGAGCAGGAGTGCAGTGAGTCCGCCGCGGAGCAGCCGGAGGACGCCACCAGCCCAAGCGTCAAAGACGGCGGGCGGAGGAAGGCCAAGGACGTGGAGCTGCTGTACGAGGAGCTGCAGAAGGAGCTCTGGGCTGTTGTCAGGGAGTCTCTGCGCTCCCCGACGGCCGGGCCGAACCTGGGCCTGGTGGTTCAGGTGAGGATCAGAAGAGACACAAAACTCAGATAATCAATGCTGTTTTTGCCTTTATTGGACAGTGATGGCAACGAGACAGGAAACATGCAACCTGCAACCAAAGTACCTGCCCTTGATTCTTAAATATCAGTGCGGACCTCACCTGTCTGTCTGTCTGTCTGTCTGTGCAGGTGCTGCAGCAGGAGGAGCAGGCCGATAAAGACTGGACCCTCACTGAGGCTGTGGTCCCTGGGGGCCCGAGGCCCCGCCGTCTGAAGCAGAGGTGGAGGGAGGCGGTGGAGGAGGCCGCTGACGGCTCTCTGCCTCAGAGAGCAGAGTTCACGGCCGGAGAGCTGGATGGATACCTGGACCGGCTTCGAGCCCGGGTGGTGGAGGACCTGGGGGCCGCCAAAAGGAACGTGGTGTCCATTTACCCCAAAGAGTACCAGCCATTCCAGGTGAGAAAACACCTGGACACTGACATGATGAGACTCAGGACTCCTCTGGACCTCCAGCTGCTCTCAGACTCACCAGAAACACTTAGACCAGAACCTTCGTCAGAACCTGTTCCATGTTGGTGGAAAAGGGGTAACTGACGGCTAAATGTTCACTTGACGATGCACTTTAACCTTTGACCTTTGACCTGACAGGTGTACGTACAGAGCTACCACCAGGCGGTTGCTAGGCGACTGCAGGCCATCACTGACAACCAGCTGGAGATCACTGACATCTACTCCCTGCTGGACTGGCTGCACAACATATACAACAGGTACACACACACACACACACACACGCACAGGTATCCACTGAATTAGACCAAATAGGTCTAAGAACTGTGCAATCAGAGGTCCCTTAAAAGTCCCTTGGTGCATTTCTCCTGAAGAACGATGTAAACTGAATGTCTCCCCTGGTTCCTTTAGTTCCTTTAGTTCCTTAAAAGGTTCTTGGTCCCCTGAGAGAGTTTCTGCGTGAATGTGTGTTTGTTCAGGCATCATGTTGTCTGTGTGTGTGTGTTTGTGTGTTGTTTCAGAGATGTTCTGGGGACGGTGTGTATCACCAGTCCGTTCAGCCGCTCTCAGCTCAGCCCTCTGCTGCCTTCAGAGACTGTGGACAGACTGGAGCTGGACTGTCTCAACTCTGTCAGGGTGAGACACACACACACACACACACAACTTTATTCATATAGAGCTTCAAACACAACAAAGAAAACAAATAAAGGAGAGGGAAAAAATTGTTTTTCCCAAAGGTGAAACCTCCTGACATATTTGACTCACTGAACAAATCAGAGAGGTGGGCCGTGATCCAGAGGTCTGGGAACAGGTAAACTTGAGTTAGCACGATGCTACAAGCTACACACACACCTGGTATGTGTGCCCCTGCATGTTTCTGATCAGCCGATGCAGGACAGTGTGTTACCAGGTGACGCTGCAAAAGTTGAGTCAGGGTTTATTTAAGTGGACTAACGTGGCTGAGAACGCCCTGCAGCTCATGGTTTAGTGTGCGGTGCGTTTGTTTTGAACCCCGACTCCTCCCTATGCAGGCCAAAGTGACCACCGAGCTGAGCCAGGTCCTGGACGAGGAGGAGAAGAGATGGATGGAGTCGCTGCACATCGAGGAGTACCAGATCACTCTGGCCAAGACCGTCATACAGGTACACACTCTGTTACCATGGTTACTGCAGGTGTGTCAGTGATTCCTGTCTGTTTAAATAAAGCTTATTGAATCAGAGTGAAGTGTTACATAAAGATGGATTCCGCTGTGTTTGGTACTCTGATTGTTTTCTGAGTCTCTTTCCTTCAACTGCAGCCAAAGTCAACACCAAGCACTTCCTGATCACACACACACACACACACACACACACACACACACACACACACACACACACACACTTTAACATCATTCATTTTTTCTGCTGTCCTCTAGTGGCCAAAGAAAGTATAACAAAAAGAACACGCTCAGACAGTTTGAAGGTCCAGTGAAATGGACGGAGTGTCCTTGAAAACACCAGCAGGGAGAATCCCTACATCATCACGTGATGACGAAGTCATTCTGCCAAAAAGTCAATTTCATGTTGAAGTTTGGAGTCTCTGCAGGTTGATTTTCATGGAACACAAACTCTGGAAAATCAATTGGATTCAAAACATCTAATTCATGGACAAATAAAATATATTGATCCTATGATTCCCATTTAAAATATCAAAAGCAAACTTACAGACATTTGACTGTTTGCCACTTTAGTTAACCTCAACATATCCTGCACAGATGTTTCACATTAAAAGCCTCAACAGACATAATGCTTCCTTTTCCTGGTAGGCTTTAAATGTGAAACATCTCTGCAAGCAGAGTGTCACTGAATGAATGACAGCAGTATTACTGAATACTGACTTCTGTTTATATATATATACTTATATTTATAGCTTAGTAAAGGACAAAAGTCTATAATGCTATGATATGTGGCATCAGTCCATTCAGATAATATTTATTTATTTATTGTCATATGCACAGTCATATGCATGTTTCCCTGTACAATGAAATTCTGTCTTGCTATCTACAATGAACACCAGAACAATATAAATCTAAGTATAAAATAAATAAAAAGATAAAATTAAAAACCAGCGCATATGAGAAATACAATAGAAATATAAACTGTACAAACTAAGGAGTAGTGTAACATCAGCTGTATACGCAGTAAAGTGCAGTTACATGAGGTAGTCCATGTTTATAGACTCCTGTCAGCTGTTTAGGAGTCTGATGGCAGTGGGAAAGAAAGAGTTTTTTGGTCTGGAAGTCCTGCATTTCATGCTTCTGTACCTCCGGCCTGAGGGTAGAAGTGTGAACAGTCCGTGCTGGGGGTGGGTGGGGTCCTTGAGGATGGAGGCAGCTTTCCTGTGGACTCTGCGATGGTAAATGCTCTGCAGAGAGGGCAGTGGAGTCCTGGTGATCTTCTCAGCAGTCTTCACCACTCTCTGCAGGCGTTTGCGATCCGTAACAGTAGTGCTACCATACCACACGGTGATGCAGCTGGTCAGTATGCTCTCAACAACGCAGCTGTAGAAGTTGCTGAGGATCTTAGTTGACATGCAAAACTTCCGTAGCCTCCTCAGAAAGTACAGCCGCTGTTGAGGTTTCTTGACCAGCTGTGTGGTATTGACTGTCCAAGTGAGGTCCTCACTGATGTAGACACCCAGGTATTTGAAGCAGCTGACCCTTTCCACTTCAAGCTCCCGGATGAACAGTGGCTGATGAGGCCTCCTCCCCTTCCTCATGTCCACTATCATCTCCTTCGTCTTGTCTGTGTTGAGGCTGAGGTTGTTGTCCTCACACCATAACACCAGACTGGCCACCTCCCTCCTGTAGGCTGCTTCATCCCCGCCAGTGATACGTCCTATCACTGCGGTGTCATCCGCAAACTTTAGGATTATGTTGTCCTTGTGGGAGGCGACACAGTCGTAGGTGAACAGGGTGTAGAGGATGGGGCTGAGGACGCATCCCTGTGGAGTGCCAATGTTTGTAATAATGCTGGCTGAGGTCCTATTACCAATCCTGACAGCCTGGGGCCTGCCAGTTAGAAAATCTGGCAGGCCTGTATGCTTCAATCTGCCCTTTAAAATAACATGTTAACTTGTATTTTAGGAGTTAAAACACTGAATCTCACTTTTGTGGTCTCTGAAGGCTCCTGCTGTGTCTGTCTTCTGTAATATTCTGGATCTGTTTAGACAGATTCACAGAGTTCACGGCCTGTAAAATAAATCGCACTGACTCTGTGTTTGCTGTTTCAGAGGCTGCAGGTGGATCTGGAGCGTTCGGCCTCCATCAACAGGAGTTTGGGCTCCAGAGTGGCTCAGTGCAGCCTCAACGGCCTGGCCGACTTCCTGTACAGGTGCACACTCACCTTCTGATAAAACAGAGCTGTAGAGTTTTATAACGATCAGGATTATGATGCTTGTGTTCATCACTCTCTTGTTGTAGTTTCCAGCGTAAAGTTGAGATGTTTCACGAAGGGATGCAGAGTGGCATGTTTGGAGACAACGAGGATGGATACGTGTCCAAAACCATCGCCCTGGTCAACTGCTGCCCCCCATTCAGGTACAGACCAACAGGTGCTGAGACCTGCTGCATCAACAAACTCAGTGTGGGAATAAACTCTAAACTCTCTCCTAAACTTTTTCTATCAAGCCAAAAGAAGTTTATCAGCTGGTAACTTTATTGGAGACAAAGGTATAAAAATAATATTATCATGAACATTAACTGTGTTTCTTTTTACATGTTTGTCATCAGTTTCTGATGTGCCAATGATTTAAACGTCTCTCCTGCTGCACTGAGAGTAAACTTTAGATTTCTTGTTTTACTGACGCGTTTCGTAATTATTCCTTCTTCTTGCCTGTTTAAACTCATACATTTACTTAAGTTTTGGAAAAATTGAAGGAACTTGAACTTTACTTGAGTATTTTATTTCATGCTAGTTTATAGGGAAATAATGTACTTTTACTCTACTCCATTTATTCAACAGCTATAGTTACTTTTCAAACATATAAGCTTATAATATATGATGCAATGTTATATATTTAACTAACCACCAACAGTAAAATGGTTAAAATTAGCTCCAGCTTGACCAACTACAACAGTAAAATTCTGCTTACACATTAATGCATCTGCAATAATAATCCAATGATATAATATATAATGATATAATTCTGCATTGAGTACTTTTACTTTTGATGCTTTAATACATTTTTCCTGATAATACTAAAATACTTTTACTTAAGTAACGTTTTTAATGCAGAACTTTTACTTTTAGTTGAGTATTTTCACAGTGTGGTATTAGTACTTTCACTCTCTGCTCTTACGTGTTAAACACTATAAATTCTCTCCAGAATCAGAAACTCTCATTTCTTTATTGTTCCCAAATTAATCAGATTCACGAAGCTTTTTCACTGCAGACATTTTGACCTGTACCATTAATGTTCCAGCAATTATTGCAATGTCACGCAGCAATCAATGATGTTATTGGTTCCAGCTGTGTTTGACAAGTCAATATGTTTGCTGTTAGAAAGGTCATTTCAACTTTTATTAATTTTTTTATCTTTTCAAATGTTCATAGACTGTGGTCCTCACTTGGTAGGTATAGGATCACGGTCCCTGTTTGTTAATGTGCTCTGTGTGTGTGTGTGTGTGTGTGTGCAGGGGCTTCGTGCAGCGCTGTGCTCAGTGCGATCCGTCAGTCAGTGAGGACTCTCTGCGTCGAGCCAACAAAGCTCTGGATCACATCGTCCAGCAGGGAGTCAGAGTGTTGTCTGAACGCCTCTACCTGCACATCAGGGTAATTAAGATTAGTTTGGCTTAGGTTAGTTTAGATTGGATTAGTTTAGTTTGGCAATTTAATTTGTGTAGCACCTTTCAACAACAAGGCAATTCGATTTGATATTAAGGATATTGTGTGTCTGTCTATCTCCCTGTATCTGTGTGTCTGTCAGCTGTTCTTTGAGCGACTGGTGAAGAGGAAGTGGCTGAGCAACACGGAGCCGTATGAGCAGATCGAAGCTCTCATCAAAGAACACTTCAAGAAATATCACCGGATGGACAGTCCTCCGTACCAGGTACAAACTCTCATGACTGGTTTGCATGTTGTTTCACACCAAACTGGGAAAACCAGACACAGATTACCATCCCTCCCTGTCTCCCTGTCTCTCTCACTGTCTGTCTCTCTCTGTGTCTCTTGCCCTCAGCTGCTGGTGGCAGAGGTCCACCGGCGGGTGGTGATGGAGTACCTTCGCTCGGTCATGCGAGGCAGAATCATCTGTACCTCTATGAAGATGAGGAAGAGGATGGCCGGCCGGCTCAGAGACGAAGGCAAACAGATCAAAGTCCTCTTCAAAGACCTGGTTGGTGCCATTTCTGTCAACAGTCTGACTTATTTAATCAAAGTTATATGAAAGATTAATGAGCTTTTATCTGTCTGTCTGTCAGGAGTCTCCATCCAGCTGGTTGGACAGCGCCCTGTCTCACATCTCAGAGATCATCCAGCTGGAAGACGTCCCCTCCATCCAGATGGAGGTCGGAGTTCTGGTGAGAGAGTTTCCAGACATCAGGTACGAACACATCTGACAATTACACCTCCTCCTCTTCTTCTTCTTCTTCTTCTTCTTCTACTCCTTCTTTTTCTTCTTCTCCTTCTTCTTCTTCTACTTCTACTCCTTCTTCTTCTTCTCCTCCTTCTTCTTCTCCTCCTCCTCCTCCTCCTTGTGAGAAAACCAAAGACAAAGCATAAACACATTTAAACACTTTCCTTCCTCTCTGATCGTGACATGGCTGCTCTGAAATGTCACCTTTAACCCACTGAGCTTGTGTGTGTGTCTGTGTGTTCTATATTAAGTCTCTTGTTATTGTTCTCCTCTTAGCGGTATGGATTGTATTTACCTCCACACTGAGTCCTTAGAGACGTCTCTATACAGTCTGATCATGGAGCTACAATAACATCCTAACAGAAAAGGGTTTTCCTCTTTAACCCTTTAAAAGCAGCAGAAACTTAATATTAATATACAGCACAAACATGAAAATGTGTTTTACATTTCCATTATTAATATCTTTTGAGACTTGAGACTTGGATTTTAGTTGCAAAAATGAGGACTTGCGACTCGTCTTGAATTGAGACTTGAAAGCAAAAAGGTAAGAAGACGAGCTGGTGAGAAATGCTTTATTGTGTGTAGTTGTGTCTTTTGGGGTTCTGCAAATGCACAAAGGTCATTAAACGCTGTTTGATACCTCACTCCGAATGTTTCCTCTGTTCAAGTTCTCTGAAAACACGTGGAGTGACACCTCCTGTTCATTCCTTCCTCTCCTCTCTGTGTTCAGGAAGAAGCACGTGTCGGCCATTTTAAACATCCGTGGGATGACACGGCAGGCGGAGCGCCAGGAGATCCTCAACATCGTCAAAGACATCGAGAGCAGTGATGGCAGCGGTGCCGGCGGCGGATTGGCCCGGTTGTCCCGGGATCGCGCCCTCTTCTCCGAGGTGCCGGTCACCTCCGAGGTCCACTGCCTGAACGTGGGCCTGAGCCGCATTGCCCTTACTGCCTCATCCTGCTTCACCACGTTGCGACCGCGCAGACGCAAAACCCGAACACCCGTCCAGGAAAACCCGGACGATGTTCTTTGAACAGCCGAGGTCACCAGAGTCCGAGTCCAAACTGAGACTTTGACTCCATGTTTCAACACAGTCATGATTATTACCAGCTAAACCTGGACTGACTCTTTCCATCAGGCTGCTGCTTTACAGGAATCCACCAAAGATTTGTTTGTTTCTTTTGTTTCTGGGAGACTTCAAGACTAATATGAGATTAACTTTTAATCATTTTGAATCTTTGATTTCAGTTTTATGAAAAAGTGCAAGATTTACACTTTTACTTTCTGGGATCCTGATAGAAATAATCTGACTGCTGAGGGGATACAGTCCGATGGGAAAGGAACAGAGGAACAGACAGAAGTCCCTGGTGGATGAGTCGAGGAGTAACGATGATTCAAGGACGTGACGTCAAGAACTGAGGACAGAACTGGACGTCTGGTCTCAGCCAGTGTGCAGACGAACATTTTGATCACAGAGTCATTAAGACTTGACTCTTGTCAGCCCCTCCCCCACAGAATCAATTCTCAAATCATTCCTTAACATTGAAACATAACAAATTGATTTGAAATCAGAAAAGCTGCGTTTCCACCAAACACTTTCGGTATAATACCCTTGAATCCCAAACCTACATGTACCTAAACCCTAGATCTGTTTTGCGTTTCCACTGCGGACAGTACTTTTAAATGTAGACGGGGTAGTTACCAGATGTAAGTAGCACGACATTATATGTAACGTGACACAGTAAGCAAAGGAATGCAAGAACACGATGGAGGACATCGAATGTTTCGTGTTCTTTCTTCTCTGTATGTGGCTGACTTGTTTATTACAAGCTTTGTTTCAGAAAAGGCTGCAGGCAGCAAGGAAAAGTACTGCCGAATTACGCATGGAGTCCTTTGTTGCGCAAAAAGAAACCATTCTGTTGACCAATCAACAGACTGCTGTGTTTGTAGCTCCGCCTTTAAGTCCCAAGTCAGTGTGTGAGGTACCTCAGCAGAGAGGTAACAAAATAATGGGACAGAGTGGAGTGGTTCTGTTGGTACCATCCACAACGTTTGCAAATGGAAACGCGGAAACAGCCATTCTAATGTGTAACGAACTGAACTGGACTGAACTGCTTGGTGGAAACGCAGCTTTATTGGCTCGCAAAAAGTTCACCAAAGATAGATGGACTTTATTGCTTCCCACCCAGAGACACCCACATAAAACCAAGTCCTTCCAAACATACAAACGACAATAAACAGGCAAATGGCCAGGTGAGGTAATCAGAGGGATCTGGACCAAACTACCTTGAAACTGCAGTGACCAGGCCTCAATAATATAAAGTCCCTGTAAACTTACATTTCAGACATCACATGCGGGTTCGTATCGTTTTCATATTCATGTTGATTTTCACACATTTAACGAGATTACATTTCATGTTTGTACCACATCACCACATGATCTTCTAGGTTTGTTAGTTTGTTTTGTTTTGTAGCGTCCCGACACCTTTCTGCAGGATTTCTAGACTTGGAGCTGAAAGGCACTTTATAGAGAATCAATAAAAGGAAACCAATTCTCTGGACTGACAAAGACCAGAACAGGAGGACTGACCCAGACTGAATCAGGACTGCTGACTCTTAATGTCTGTACAGTCAGGATCAATAAAGTGGAACCTGGATCTGGGTTCTGGATTTGTTTGGGGGATTTCTGACCCGTTGGAGTTTCGGAGGATCTTGTTTGAGCTCTTATAAATGTGGAGTTTAGTTTATAATCCCGGGACATGAGATGCTTTATGAGAGATGTAGTTTTATTGTTGCACATGATGAAATTGAAAAAAAAGAGATATTTTAATCAAAGGTACTAGACGATGATCTGAGTCTCTCTGCTGATGGTGTATTAAAAGCAGTGATTATAGTTCAGCTCTTTGGTGTGATGAGGTTTATTATATATGTAGAGATTTATAATTTGTTCTTGCTGACTTTTACTGCAGAATATTTGTTGTTGATTCGAAGTGTTAAACCAACAGCTGAGATGTAGAGAAATAAAAGAAGACCCACTACAGACCCAAAACAGAGACGGACTGAGGACCAATTAGGATTAAACATCTTCTCATAGTTTGTTTAGTCTGTGTTTCCTCACTTCTACATTTAATGGTTTTATATGTTTTAGCTCATTAACTACAAATACAAACTGCTAATCATTTTCCAGGCGGCCATTGAATTCATTTCATTTCTATAAAAATCTAATTCTTTTGTTCAAAGTTTTGTTTCCATGAGACGGTTTTGAAAAATCTCATTGGTGCATTCAGGGATGCTCTCACGTTTGAGGACTCCCTTACAAAAGTGTAGAGACTCGACAGCATACCAACAGTCCGTGTAAACACTTTATTAGTAAAACTTTTAATATAGAAAGATGTTGTTACACACTCTGACCACCAGGGGGCAGTGCGCACACATCGCCCATGTTCTTAATTTCCATTTTTCAGCTGAGATGCACTTCAAATTAGAAACACTTCTCTGTTCTTCATCTCTTGTAAATGTGGATGTATGAAATGAATCTTTGCGTACAGAGATCAGCTTTCAGTGACAATAAAATAGATCAGATCAACGACTGTTGCTCTTTGATTTGTGCCATAAATCGATCCTACGATAATGCTGGTGTTTATAAGGAGAATCTGAGTCATTACATTTTTAATTTTGTGTAGTTTTAATTTCCAGTTTGATTTCAGTTGGACATTTTCTTTCTTAGCAGATGTGGTTTTAAGGTATAATCTGAGAAATTTCCAGCAGCTATTTGAATGTGTTGAATATTTTTCTGATATTTTACTGATCTTTTTTCAAGAAGGACCTCAGTGCTTCACAGTCTGAAAACCTCTGGTTTGGTGGTTAAGATGCGTTTGATTCCAGTCTGAGACCTTTGTTACAGGTCAGACCTGTCTGTCTGTCTCCACATGTTTCTGTCTGCATCGACTCTCGTTACTAACTAATGAAAGCAAAACAATCGACCAATAACACAGAATCAAGTTTGATAACGTGTCAGTTAAAAGTATGACAGTGTAGATTTGTCTCAGTCAACATTGATAGAAGTTATCAGATTTTCTTCGAGACAGACTGATTTTCCAGAATCCGTGTAAACTTCAACTAAAATAAAGATTCAGAGTGAAACTTTGATGCAATTTATTGAAGAGTCGTCCGTCCACAGAGAGTAAAATGTTTCACAAGTGTTAGTGAGAGGTTTCCTCCTACAGAGATTAAAATATCACCGACAGATTTAAATTCAATACAAACACAATGATGACACAGTTACCCCTCCTCCTCAGGTTGTTTTCTCATTTCATTTAAAGGATCTGCTGAGCTAAACTCGACACACACCAGTGTTTGGTCGTCAGTATTAGACACAGGCCTCCTCTCAAAGCATCATGGGAGCTGTAGTTAAATGAAGTGTTTGTTTTATCTGGAAATAACGAGGCATTTCAGAAACTAAATTTATCTAAAAACTCTGAACATAAAACATCAGAATGTGTTTCATCTTTGAATAAATTCTGATATGGAAACTGACCATCTATGACATCACCGTTAATGACATCACACAGTGTGTGGGGTCGAGGGGGCGGGGCATATTGATCAGCAGAGTTTTTACTGATTTCCACTGAAGAAGCCCAGAAACAAGTTTTTTTAATTTAGTTTGCATCCTCATAAACTGTCAGATAATAAACAACTAACTGAAAATAAAGATCAGAGTCCTCCATCAGTCATAAACACATATTAACGAGTGTTTATTTTTGTAGGAGGTAAGAGAGGGGCGGGGTTTCACTGTGTCATCATTTACCAAAATAAAATAAAATTGAACAAATGAAACATCAAATAGCACCAACATTAATTTCAGGCTAAATAAATACTCTGATGACATTTACAGTAAAAATATAAAACGGTCGAGTTCAAACATATTTACAAATCACAGAGATCATACAGAACCAGAACCAGGACCAGAACCAGGACCAGAACCAGAAACTTAAACAGGACCAGAAATAAAAACTGAACTGACAGCAGACAAAAACCACAAAACCTCGACTAAAGATTTCACAAAATATTTTTCCTAAATCAAAGAGTCACAGGAAGTCACTTGATTTGAAGTTTTCAGCAGTTTATCCTGTTAACTTTGTGAATATTAAGACATTTGTATCGTCACGGCAACTCCAGACCTTTAGCTTAGTTTTTATATCAAACTATCAGACAGATAAATATTCAAGTGAACTTTGTTCATAACAAGAAGAAGACAACTCTGATTGAACTGAATCATTCAATCAAATAAGTGGAAGAAAAGCACAACATCAGCTCCTGGTTCTGAAACTGTCCTGGTCCTGGTCCTAGTCCTGGTTCTGTGCTGCAGTCACTACTCGTCTGTTTTGTGTTGAACGAACTTCTGACTGCTGCTCTCTTAAACTTAACAACATTAATAAAGAAGATGAGCTTCGGGAAGAGCTCCGAAAGAAAACTGGAACAAAAACACGTTTCAAGGTTTGATGTCAAATATATTCACAGCTTCTCACACGATTCTTTCCCTACGTATCAACAAAATACTGATTGACCAATGACACAAGTCGCTGCCTCTCAGCTGACCAATCAGAATGCGTTCTCAGTGCTGCTCTGGTTGGGCTGTGGGTGGGGCTGGAGGCGGGGCTAAAGTTCATTCAGGCTTCGTCGTTCTCTCTGATGAGAGGAGAATGTCACATCAATGTCACCAACCAACCAGCTGCTACATCACAGGATGTGACATCAGCTCTTCTATAACACTGGAGGAGCAGCCAGTTCGTGGCTGTAATTATTATCCACATACGAGCTCCAGATGAAGATCCCTGACCAGCACAGGTGATGTAAAAATCACCGCACCTCCCCATGAGACTTAAATCCAGTCTGAATGGGATGTAAGAAATTTGTTCTGTTCAATGGAAATTATGTTAATCTTAAAATCTAAAAGTTGTTTTACCTGCTAATTCAAAAAGTTAATTCAAGCCCAGAATTTCCACAGCTGGTGAGGTTTGATCAGAGGGCACAGTTCAATCTTCTTTGATTCTGTTGTGAAAGCTAAAATCAGACAACCCCAATTCAAACTTCTGTCTGCCAAAATACACAGTGTTTGTGCTGCTCTGAGTCACTCCTGTTGATCTGAACAGGGCTGATTGATTGATTGATTGGCAGCGTTATCTTTAACATGACAGTCTCCCCTCACAGAGACAAACAAACGGGTCTCGTCCTGTCTGTCCTCTCAGACTCTGCAGAAGGAGGAGGAGGCGAAGCATCTCCTTGCTCCCTCATGCAGAAGGAGGAGGAGGCGAGTCGTCTCCTCACTCCCTCATGCAGAAGGAGGAAGAGGCAAAGCATCTCTTCGCTCCCTCATGCAGAAGGAGGAGGAGGCGAAGCGTCTCCTTGCTCCCTCATGCAGAAGGAGGAGGAGGCGAGTCGTCTCCTCACTCCCTCATGCGGGAGGAGGCGAAGCATCTCCTCACTCCCTCATGCAGAAGGAGGAAGAGGTGAAGCGTCTCCTCGCTCCCTCATGCAGAAGGAGGAAGAGGCGAAGCGTCTCTTCGCTCCCTCATGCAGGAGAAGGAGGTGGTGCTCCTTCTCACTCCCTCATGCAGACGTTGCACCTCCCGATGTTCTCCCTCTGCTGCCAGCCCTCGGTCAGTGTGGAGGGGCTGTTCGAGGCGGTCATCTCCACCCTGGTCAGCCAGAAACTGTAGATGTTGGCGAAGTAGTGGCAGGTTCCTCGAGGCCCCTGACACTCCACAAAGGGCTGGGCCCTGAAGTCTGTTAGACAGCTACCTGATGATGTCAGAGACTGGCCGCCGCCCTCATCACCTGCACCTGTATGCTGCAACACACACAGGAAATTATATCATCATCAGGTGTTAGACTGATGTCGTACATGTATTAGTAGCAATACCTCTATCACTGTAGTACCCACCATGAGGAAGGAGTATCCAGTCCACAGGCTCCTCCAGCTGGGGGGGCAATTTGGCTGGTTGGAGGTCTGGCTGTGCACTGCGACAGGTGAGGAGGGGGCTTCACACACCACACAGCGGCTGATGTGATCTTCAATGGAGGCTCCACTCACCGGTATACTGGGGGCGGCCACCGTCGTCGACAGCCAATAGGATTTATCGTTACGACTGGCGTAAGAGCAGGTTCCCATGTTACAGGAGGAGAATGGCATGGTGGAAAAGACCCGCATACACGACCCCGCCTGACCTAGAAATATTATTAGTACAAGTATTAATTAAAATAAAAGTCAAATTTAAATGATTCACAAGTATTTTCAACAGCTCACTTTACCAAATCGAAGATCTTTGGTTAGTTTAAATCAGTTCTCATTAAGGAACATATTATTGAGTATGGATGTGTGTAGTAGTTCTCCTGAGGAACATTAATGTGCAACAGAGATGACAGGAACACTCTGAGGAACTCCTGAGCCCAACTGACACATCCTCCATAGAGGATGCAGAGCTGGGAGACTCTGGGGAGGGCTTGTCCGTTTCTCTGGCAGAGGTCACGGAGGTCATCAAAAAGTGCTGCAGTGGCACCAGGTGTGGATGAGATTCACCCTGAGATGCTGAAAGCTCTGGACATTGTTGGGCTGTCTTAGTTGACTCTTCTGTGCCTTGTGGAGGTCGGGGACAGTACTTCTGGGCTGGAAGACCAGGGTGGTGGACTGGAGGGTGAGCTCCAACTATTAGGGTATCACACTGCTGGGAAAGCTTCTGTCAGACTGCTGAAAGGACATTCTGGCTGATTATGATTGTTGAACTTCAGATTCAGGAGGAGTGATGTGGCTCCTGGAACAGTGGACCAGCTGTCTACCACAGGGGTCATGGGTGTTTGTCCATCCAGTCTACATGTGTTTTGTGGACTTTGTGGGGGAGTACTGTGGGCTTCACCTAGTGAAGGAGCACCTGGTGACTGGGTAAAAGCCCAGGCACAGGAAAGCAACTGATCATCAACTTCTGTGGACGGGTCCTGCACGGTCAAGGGAAGGGATCGCGCAAGTTTAGAGTAAAATTTAGGTGATGAGGATGTTGGCAATGGCACTGAATTGTCTGTGAAACCAAACTCTTAGAAAGACCTGGAGCATAAGCACCTAAGTATGTGTGTGTTTATTTGTATATATATATATACCCAGGTCCTGAGTGTGAGCCTTCTCCTGACCCTCCAGGTACAGCAGACTGTATCCGACCCACAGGATCCTCATGTTTAGTGGACAGGAGGGAACTATCTTTGATTGGCTGTGCATCACCAACAGGAAGCCAGAGTTCAAGGTTCTGCTTGGCCCGGGGGGACCACGGTCACCGACTGGACCAGGATCCCCTGAGACAGATAGACCACACAAAGTTATATTAACAAAACAAATCCACACAGGTGACACACAACAACTGCACAAACAACTCTAACCCAAACTGAACACCTAATTCACTGGCACAGCCACAACAAGCCAGTGCAAATACTGCAGTGTGATTGGTAGACTGCAGATTGTGGTCTCAGAGACTCATTTGTCTCTACTGGACCTGTATGTTACCCTCAGGCTGCTGCTCAGCTCAGTTTACTGTAAAGTTTCAACATGTTAGTTTGACCTTAACACAAGCTTGCTTGATGCACAGGTCTGCAGACAGGTGGAGGTCTTACCTTTTGCTCCCACTATGCCACTCTCCCCCTGCAGGCCTGGCTTTCCTCTGTCTCCAGGTGGACCTGGGGGGCCCTCAGGGCCTATTGGTCCCTCCGACCCAACGTCCCCATTCTTTCCTGAAACACATCATCAACCATCCTAATAATCAGCTACACTGAGACTAAAACTGATGTTTTATTTTGAGACTTTTCATGTGCTATCCCTCATTAAGCTTCAAAATTTACCTGAGCTGGTTCTGGCTTATTTTATTGGGATAACTGTGTCCAAATACTGTCTGATTATCATCATGACCCGGATCACCTCCTGTTTCTCACCTTTGGGTCCCTTCAGGCCGACTTCTCCCTGGAGGCCAGCATCTCCAGCCTGACCAGGGAGGCCAGGGGGTCCTGGGGGGCCCTGTTGGGGTGGAGGGTAAGTGGGGCAGGACACCCGTCCCATTTCCCCCTTTGGACCAATCACCCCAGCAAATCCCTTTGGCCCTGGAGGCCCACTGGGACCGGTACAACCTTTAGGACCCTGACTACCAGATAGTCCCATCGGACCTGGAGACCCCCGCATACCTGATCATACAAAAATACAAAAGCAGAGGCTGATGTTGAACACCAAGTCTTGAAGCAGAGTCATGTTTCCTGTGATTAGTCTGTTTTTGTCTCCATGTGGACACCTTGGAGTTCATTCTGTGTCTTAAAGACCATGTCCACTGACTGTGTTTGTAGTCAGTTAAACCCAGGGGTAGTTTTATTTCATAAGTCAGTTAACTGTTAATGGAGCCTGAAGCTCCAGTGATCTCAGTGCAGCTTTTGATACCATAGATCACTGTATACTCCTAGACGTGGTGTCTCTGGCCTGGCTCTCGCATGGTTAAAGTCTTTCCTATCTGAAAGAGTGCATATCCTATAATAATACTACATAAACATTTTCTGATGTGAAATATGGAGTACCTCAGGGCCATCTGATCTTCTCTCTTTATATTTCACCTCTTGGCCTAATTATACGCAGTCATGGAATTCATTTCCACTGCTATGCTGAAGATACACAGCTGTATGTGTCTGTAAAGGTGGATGATCATTCCCAAGTTACTAAATTGGAGGCCTTCTTGTCTGATGTGAAAAATTGAAAGTCACGAAATTTCCTGCTCCAAAATTCTGCTAAAACTGAGATGCTGGTCATTGGCCCTGCTCAACATAGACACAAATAAACAAATAACAGTAACTCTTAACAACTGTATGATGTCTCAAAGTTTGACAGCCAATAATCTTGGTGTTGAGTTTGATCCTACCCTCTCTTTTGATCAGCACATTAAAGAAATCACCAACATGGTATCCAGTACTCCATAATACTTCCATGGTACAGACACACTAGCCAATCAGAAGAAAGTGCTTTCCCTGACCATGCTATAATAATTACTAAATAATAACTATTTGGTGAAATTTAAAAATGTAGCTTTTTCTCAAGAAAATGTGCACTGTGTACCATTTGTTTCAGCATCTTTTCAGCTTTACTAGAGACAGTTCTTCAGAGGCAGACCACCACTGTGTCCTTTTAGTGTTCAAAATGTTTGAAAAGCTTAGGAGCTTCACATTAAAGGAAACACCACATTAAGACTGATATTAGAGTGAGTTATGTGTAGCTTCAGTACACCTACAGTTCAGTTCTGACAGGTTGTGAAGTGAATCTTCTCTGAGTGAAGATCTGTCAGCAGTAACATGTTGGGTATCTTCATATGAAGATATCTCAGATAACAGAGAGAGTCTCACCTTTCACTCCTGAATTTCCAGAGATGCCTGGAAGTCCTTGGGGGCCCTGAGGTCCCTTTGGGCCCTCTGGCCCCTGGTTACCTGTGTCCCCATTGTCCCCATCATCTCCAGGTACTGGAAGGTTCTGACCTGGATCCCCCATGTCACCAGGACACCCTGAAACACCAAACAAAGGTCAGAGGTCATCCAGTGTGATTTATCTGTTAAAGTTTATTAAACCTTAACGTTAAAGTCTGACCTGGCTCTCCGTCTGGTCCAGGACAACCAGGATCTCCACGAGGTCCTGGGACTGGATCTTTACAGTCTGGTCCAGGTTTACCTGGATATCCATTACTACCTGTAGGTCCTACAACAACAAAAAAGTCATATTACTGACAGAGAGTCAAACCAAAGGTCTGATCTTTAGATTGATCAGTGGGTAAACTGTGACATTCACTGCAGGTCTGTCACATCCTGACGGGAATCACACTGCTACAGACCTTTGGGTCCTGGAGGGCCATTGGGTCCTGGTGGGCCAGGCTGGGATGGGCCAAAATGTCCTCGAGGACCAGGAGGACCCATATCTCCTGGAAGGCCTTTACAACCTGGAGGACCCTGCACACCCAGACCTAAACAGAAAGACATTATCCTTGTGATGCTGATACAGTCCCAGTGACTCAACCAAACTACACTTTATTTTAAAAACTAAATAAAAGAATGAAGTCTCACAAATGTCTCTAACTTAACTTTGACAAGTCGGAGGTTCATTAAGTTTCACACAAACTGACTGCTTCCACTTTTTGTTAAGGTTGCTCCCTTCTCACTCCCTTGTGTTCCCCTTATCCCTGTGTTCCTGTCTGTCTTCAGTCTGTCTCTCTGTTTGTATGTCTATGTCTGGGCGTGGCTGGCGACTCCTGCTCCTACCATCCACCGGCACAGGTGTGGCTCATCACCAATCACCCCTGCAATACTCAAATACCCGGCTCAGCTCTCCAATCTTCGCCAGATTGTTCCGTTCACCAGTGTGGTAATACGGCTTGGCCAAGCCACTTACTCTAGTTATCTTCTAGTGTATTTTGTCAGCCAGTTTGACTCCTGTCTCGTTGTGCTACAGATATAACCTGTGCCTGATCTTCTGCCTGCCCAGCCTGTCATCTGTCCGATATCAGCCCAGCCTGCCCTGCCTCGCCTGCTCCAACCACAACCACCTCTGGGTCACTCCTGGCTTCACATCAGCTTATGACCCAGCCCGTCTACTATCTCCTGCCCAACCACCACCTGCTGTCGAACTTTCAAGCTGCCGTGTTACGTGTTCTGCTTCTGGGGTCTTCTCTTTGCCTAAAACATAACACCTTTATTCATTTTTCATTTTTGAATCTGCTGTAAAACCATCTCTGTGTGACCCTGATCTATATGTTGAACACATTATTAATACATTATTATCGCCCCTTTGTTGCACTAAGGTTTGGACAGAATCCTCCACATTTTTAATCACATCCTGTAATGTCTCATTAAGCTGCCATAGGTGGAGAAACCTGTTTCTGCAGGGTGGAAGTTGGAGCAGGTCTACATGTTTGTGCAGCTGCAGTATCTGGTAAACTCCAAACTACTTTCCAGCTGAACTTGACAACAGTCCAAACAGTTATAATCCAGAGCAGAAATTTGTACAGACACCATCACCATATTTTTTGGGCATTTATTAGATAGTGACAGCTGAAGAGAGACAGAAAAGGCGAGAGAGAGAGAGAGAGGGTGACATGCAGCAAAGGTAAGGAGCTACCTGGGTGCCCCACCAGGCTGTTAAGTTGGAGGAGTTGTGGAGCGAGGTTGGAGGTTTTTATCTGTTGTCACAACAAGCTCATAATGTCCTTCCCTGAATCACTGGGGATTTTGAGAATAGCCCCTTTTGCAGGTTTTTCGTCCATTACTGACAGCTGGCTTGCCAGGCTAATGCTACATATCCAACCCAAGGTGAGCTCAAAGCTTTATGCTACAAAACGGCCAGAAACCGACCCCACACAGGAACTGTTGTCGGGACCCGCTGGGTTAAGATCAGGTAGCTGAACTCTCCTGTGGTCACATGATATCAGGTGGTTGTATTTGTGGGGAGATGCATCATCATGTCACAAAAGTATAAATGTAGTTTCAACAGAGAGAATTATGAAAGAGAAGTTGTTACAACAGCATGTGTTTGTTTCATCTCCCGTTTATTTTATGTCTGTATGTTAGCAACTGACTGTAGTGTGTTTGGTGTGTGTGTGTGTGAGTGAGAGAGACGCATACCTCTGGTCCCTATGTCCCCCTTCACTCCTTTCAGTCCATCCAGTCCGTGAAGTCCCAGCGGTCCGGGAGGACCTGACCCAACAACCATTCGTAAAAAGCTAAATGTAAACTTATTTTGACCAGCTCACATATCTGTGCATTGTAATCTGTCAGGTAAATATAATAACAAACAATATATTTTAATTTTAATTTTATTTAAGAAGGGACAATGCACATTAATCGAAATGGGCACATAGGTCCATCATGTAAATATGCTAGATTTAGCCATACAGACTAATTTTCATCTGCAATGTGATCATTAATCTAAAGTTACTTAGCTATAAATGCAATATTATCAACATAAAGTTGGTTTGTGGTTTAACAGTCTTCTAATATGAATCAGTGACATTTGAAAATACTGAAAATAGACCTGAGGGTTTAGTTAGTGGATTGAGAGTGTTTTAACATTTCACAGTTATGTTTGAATGTTTTGCTTTAGGTTTTTTATCTGTATTTTTATTTGTGTACTTTAGTGGCTGTTTTGTTTCAGTGGTATCTTGTGGCCACATTTGTTCTATGTGTTACTTGTTGTGTATGTTACATGTTCTCAAGCTGCTTGGGTGAGCCAAAGACAGTTTTCCACACTGGTGGACAATAAAGTTGTATTCTATTCTATTGTATTTTATTCCACTTTACTTTTCACCAGGCTAACATTAATTCCAGTCCAGTTTCTAGTATAACCCCACCCTAACTAGCACTAGTTCTAGCTCAGCTACACCTGTCAGTCACATGACCCTGGTCTTGCAGGTAATAGTGGTCCCTGGAGAGTCTCCTGAAGTAATGCTGTTGTATTTATTTTTCCTCTGCACAGGAACTACTCATCTGGAGCTTTTATTTTGACAATCAGCTTCAGATAGCAGGAAGTGTCAGGTGAGCAAACTGTACTCGTGTCATTTGCATCTGGTTGAGATCAATGTGAACCAGCTCCAGACCTGGTCTGGACAAACTGATAATAATGTGTTGTGAGTTTTTCCTGATCCAGATCATAAATCCAGATACACATGATATGTCAATATGACCTGGGGTCTAAATTTTAAGAAAAATAAACTCTAAGTGACCTTCCCCCTCCTCCACTAAAGAAAAAGATTTAACCCTTCTCTTTCTGCTATACAATCTTTGATACTTTCTAAGCTAATAATCTTTCATGGCTGACATGACAGTAGGTGTGAGTTTGAGTTCTGACCTTGGAGTCCTGGGCAGCCCTGCGGTCCTGGAGGACCATCAGCACCCGCTTTACCAGGAAGACCTGGAAAACCTGAACGACCTCTGGGACCTGAGGGACCGTCCACACCTGAAATACAGACAGACAGGGTTAGGGACAGAAGTCAGCTCCACCTATCTTCTCAGGCTGGCTGGATGTTGATGAGTTTCAGGATTCCCATTCTGCTCTGAGTCTGACTGACCAGCTGCTGGCCTTTACTGGTTTTGGATGGTACCAGGCCACATGACTCAGCTCATGTTACAGAATGAAGGTGTAAAGACTGATGAGGTCCAGGTGAGCTTCTGTACCTGGTTGACCCAGGTTCCCCTGATAACCTGGAGCTCCTTTGCATCCTTTCTGTCCTGGACTCCCAATGAAACCGGGTTCTCCAGGATCTCCTCTAAGTCCAGGAGGTCCTGAGAGAGAGAAACAGCTGATTCATACAGAAACTCACCTGATGGTTTATACAACAATCAGCTTCACCCCAACACGTCACTAAAGAATTAGATTATCACCTGAGGGCCCGAAGTCTCCAGGAGGCCCCTTGTCTCCGGGTGGACCAGAACAACCGACAGAGTCTCCTTTATCACCTGAAACACAAACACAAACTTTACACAACAGCCTGCGCAGTAGACAAGCAGAATCAGTGAAGGAATCAGAGATCAAATCCTTGATGTCTCTTTGTATTTCATGTACGAAAGGTGTTAAAAATAAACTTAAATCTTAATAAATCTGCTGAGTCATGGTGGTAGGGTGGGGTTAGGAGTTAGGGGTTAGTTTCTACCTTTGGGTCCAGCACATCCTTGGTAACCGGGTTCTCCAGGTTGCCCTGGACATCCCAGGTCACCCTGCAACCACAAACAAGAACAGATCAATATTTCTGAACAAGTTCTGGTTCTTTGGTTCTAATGTTCAATCTTCTGTTTGTGCTCCAGCAGACTTTGGCGTCTCCAGCTCCACCTGGTTAAATACATGAAAGTTCATCTGCTCTATGTCTGTGAGGGTGTTGACAGGACGTTTTACACACCAATACCCCTCCCAAATCCTCAATAAGTCTATTAGGATTTCTGTTAGTGGAGTTTTAACAGTTTGTTCATCAGAGGTTATTACAAAGACAACTTTTATCTTACTAGATCTCCGCTCTCTCCGGGGAAGCCGATGAGTCCTGGAGGTCCTGGATGTCCAGGTGGTCCTGGAGGTCCAGGTTTTCCGCATGGTCCCAATGGTCCTGGAAGTCCTACGATGCCAGGGGGTCCATTGATGCCTGGATACCCTGGTATACCGGTAGCTCCTCGCACACCTTTATTTCCTGTAGAGACAGAGAGTGTTTGATGTTAAAAGGTTCAGTGGAGGATCAGACTGATGGGAAATCAAGTTTCAGCATTAACTGTGGCTGTATTCGAAACCATCTACTATACTAGCAGTACGTACTGATTTGGCCAAAATGTAGCATGTAGTATACAGTATGCAAACAAAAGCAAAGTCTGCAGTATGTTATACTGATTCTGAAATAATCTCCAGTATGCATCGAACCAGTCTACCTCGCCTACTGTGACCCACAATGCAAATCGCTGGTGGTGGTTGCCATTAACCTTCTCTTACTTCACCTCAGCAGTCACCAAATTCTGTTTCTGAACAAATTAGAAGCGAGAAATAAGCAACCAGCTGCTGAATCTTCACTCATACTACAATGCCGAAATTAAAAGTTTGTTCCGACTTTTCATAAGGCGAGGACACTACTGATCCGACTGCTAGCCTATTAGCTTACTACTATAACTTCCCATAGAGGTTAGCGAGTTAGCTAATGTTAGCTTGCAGTTTACTGCATACAGCCTGTGGTGGTAGCTCATTAGCTGTCAGTGTCTATCAACAAACTAATCTTTTGTACCATTGGTATGCACTGCCTCCAGGAAATAGCCAAAGCCTTGCACTCTGAGTCCGACACTGACAAAAGCTCTCACCTCCTCCCACCTAATCGGCTTTTATATGTTACCAAACTAATTGGCAGAGATCAGAGTGGAAGCATTAAAGCCTTCAACAGTGTTACAAACTCACTCACAGTTTGGTTGTAAGCAGTGCAGGCGGTGACTACCGTGAAACCCGTATACTCGATTCGACTCGTCTAGACTCAACTAGACTCGACTCCTTTGGTGAGACTGCAGTTTGGTTGATAGTTAGACACCTTTTAGTGCCTGTTAGTGTTAATATTTGTTTTGCATTTTGATTCAAATACTTTAATCATCTTATTTCTGCTCCTGTCATGATACAACATACATACTGTATACTAGTTATATGAGTTGCTAGATTTTTGTTGATCATACTCATTTTAGAGAGGTGTTTTCAGACTTCTTATGGTTCTTAAATGTTTGTAATAAGTCCAAACCTTTAAGACCAGTGTTCAGGTGCTCAGTGTGGAGGCAAAGAGGTGTTTCCAACTTTCACAGAATACCTGAATGCAGCACTGAACCTCCGATCTAAAGAGGACATGACCCTAACAGCTCTGACCTCGTGGTCCAGGAAAGCCGTTGATGCCAGAGGGTCCTTTTTTTCCTCTCTCTCCTTTGATGAGGACATACTTGGTGTCTCCTGGAGGCCCCGGGGCCCCTTTATAGCCTGCAGGGGACACACATAGCAGAGGCTTTCAACAAAAGTAGTAAATGAGTTGTGAATTATTTTCAGCTCTGTGTCAGCAGGAGTGTTATGGAGGCAGAGACCTGATTATTGGTTTAATTTGATCCGTTTATCTGTGACACTCAACATCTCTCAACATGTTTCATCATCTATTATGTTTCAACAGTTTTACTTTGATAAACTACCAGTGTAAGTGTAATAAACGAGTACTGCAGTAGTACTGTAGTATCACTTAGTGTTTACCTTTCTCTCCTTTTGGGCCCTCACATCCTGGAGCTCCGTCGTGTCCGTTGAACCCTCTCTCCCCCATACTCCCTGGAGCTCCAGGGGTGCCAGTCTGTCCAGGGACCCCTGGCCCTCTGTTCTGGCCATGGGGACCCATCAGACCTGAAACACACCGTGAGTATTTTTGTGAACCTGTGTCATCAGGAAACATTTAAACACAGGTGTGTTAGTGGGAGGAGCTCACCTTTCTGACCATTGGGCCCTGGCAGTCCTGAGTCTCCACTGGGGCCAGAGGAGCCCTGGGGCCCTGGGTACCCTGGGAAACCTGGAGAGCCCGGTTTACCTACAGGGCCCTGAGGGCCATAACCTGGAGGACCCTGCTCCCCAACCTCACCTTTCTCCCCCAAAAAACCTGAACAGAAATATAATGACATCACAGATTAAAGGAAGATGCTGATATTTAGGTAAACAGAGAAGAAAAAGGAATTTATTCTGATAGACAGCATTTTATTTGAACAAATAACTAAATATGTGAATATGTATCTGTAATATGTAACTGTAACTGTGTAATGTGAAGTGAAGTGAAGTCAGGTAATGTAAGGTTTACTTTAGTGTTTAAGTTTACCTGGAGGTCCAATGGGTCCCTGAGGGCCAAAATGGCCAATGGGACCAGGTTTTCCTGCGTCACAGAGGTCAGATGTGGGCCCCTGGGGGCCAGTTATACCTGAGGTCCCATCCTGTCCTCTCTGGCCCTTTTCTCCAGGGCCCCCAGCCAGACCCAGGACTCCTGGACGAACACAGGAAATAATTCTGAATATATGAATCTGATTTCACTTCTTCTCCCATCAACCCTTTACTTCCTCGTTCTGCTTTGTGTTTACCTTATCTTTGTTGTTAAGTAGCTTTGAATTCAATACATTTAATTATTATTTTGACACATTTTTAAGAAAAGGCATGACGGTCGAGGAACACTGCCGCTTCAGTCAGTTTGTGTTGGTCAGACGAGTACGTTTCAGGCTTTAGTTTTGAGGGAAAAATAGTTGTGTTGTAGGCCAATTTGTCTGAGCACAGAAACATCATGTATACTACAACATTTATATTGAAGGGTTAACACGCACACAGGAAGTCTGGCTCACTTAGTAAACTCTACTTATCTAAAATATAAAGCACTAAAACCAGAACAGAACAGTTTGACTCTTTCACCATCTTGAAGACAGAATGTAATGATGATGAACTGATGAATCAATATATTCAGCTTTACATCTCAGGTCCAGTAAATCACCTTGTAGCCCGTCACTGCCGGGGGAGCCAGGCACTCCTTTAGGTCCCTGAGAGCCCAGTGGCCCCGGAAAGCCGATGGGTCCGGAGGGCCCGACATCAGAGTCTCCTGCTGGGCCCCTGAGTCCAGAGGAGCCTGGGAGTCCCGGAGAGCCTAAACACAGTTAAACATACTGTCTCTGTGCTGTTGTTTTGGTCTGAGTACGATTATTGCGTTCTGACCAAACCAATCGTACCAACAGAAAAACCGGATGATACAACGCGCGTTAGAAAACACCCTTAAACACACATTTTCATGTCCGAATCAGTTTTTCAGAGAAACAGATTTAAACGAGTCAAAATGGATGGTTTTGGAGTCATCTGCACCTTCGAATGATGTGTACAACTACTGAAATAAGAGCCAGGTTTAAAGTAACAATTTTTGATTGAAAGGAGTAAACAGTCGATGGCAGTGTGAGTCACATCGCAGACAGACAGGTGACAGTACCTGGATCTCCACCATAACTGAAGCCTTCGGGTCCTTCTTCTCCGGTATCTCCAACAAAACCTGGAGGTCCTGCAGGAGGAGGACAGGATATATGGAAAGGTAATGTTACAGATAATGTAAAGGACAAGCGTGGTACAGGTGTGACAGGTGAGTTCTGGTACCTTGTCGTCCAGGTGGTCCAGGAAGTCCAGACTGTCCTTTGTCTCCTTTAGCTCCATCAGGTCCAGTGATGCCACGAAAACCTGGAGGACCCAGGAGTCCTGTGTAACCTGGAGAAACAGACAGACGAACATACAGGTGGGCAGAAGGTCAGACAGACAGGTGAACAGACAGACATATGTTATAGATGGTGTTTACCTGTGTTTCCAGTGTCTCCCTTCTGTCCGGGGGCACCGGGGTTTCTGGGTACACAGGGCAGAGTGTCACCTGCAGGGAGGGGAGGAGTCAAAAAGAAGAGGAGGAGTCAAACATGAGGTGGGAGAGGCTATAGAGAATTTTAAGGAGGAGTCAGGGAAAGAATCATGAATGCTAACACTGCTGGAGGTGGTTTCTGCAGATTTTACTTAATTTAAAGGTGGCTTCAGATTGATCTTTACCTCTAACCCCCTTTGGCCCTGGGGGGCCAGTGATTCCTGGAGGTCCCGGGTCCCCAGGTGCCCCACGCTGTCCTACTGCTCCAACTACACTTTGTCCTGGGGCACCTGAAGGTCCTGAGAATCCCTTTGGCCCTGAGAGTCCTGGGAGGCCCCTTTCTCCAGGAGAACTGGGGAAACTTTCACCCTGAAAAGAAACAGAAAAATGATTTATAGACGAGAAGGTAACCAGTGACATCATTCAGCCAACAGGCTGCAGTGTTCATTACAGCTACAATCTCAACAAACAACATCCTGATGATTTATTGATCTATATTAGAGTGTTGTTTTCCTGTTTGTCTTCCTTCTATTAGGGGGATAATTGTGTACAGTTCCCATGATAGGGGATGTAAACAGGAAGTATAATGTTGTCATGAAATCAGTTAGTTAGCTACGCTGAATTAGCTATTAGTACTTCCTGTTCAACGTGTACCCATGGATGTACAGACAACTATCACTGGACAGGATACCAGAGTTCATCCTCTAATGAGCTTTATGTAATGTTGGTAGCTGTTCAGCTGTCTGTCTCTGGACCAGGTGTTGGACAAACCCACTCCTCCGTTTGTTTCTGAGAAACTCTTTTATCTCTTTGAGACTCTTTCTATACTTTTACCACACTGTCCCTTTCTACTTCCACATGGCTGTGAGTTCACCTGGAGTGTCTGACTGACCTGAGGGCCGGGGTTTCCAGGGGCTCCTGGGGGCCCGTCGAGTCCTCTTCTCCCTGGGAATCCTTGACTGCCTGGAGGGCCCTCCTGGCCCCTGTTTCCTTTCCCACCTGGAGACAAAAGTCAAATCAGAACCATTGATAAACTAACATGACATCCAGCTAAAGTCACACATTAATTAATTTTCTTCTTCTTCTGCCTGGTCACGTCACAGTTCGCATCAGCATCTATATCAGTATTTACAAGGGATTGTGTATTGATCCTTTTTTATTATTGATGGTGCGAGTGTAGCAGGAAGGATGTGACGCTCCCCATTTTAATTGAATTTATTGTGATTTACATAGAAAAATTATTATATTATAGATTATTTTTGACATACACCATTTTCATTTTGTGAGTAAACTTTTAGTGTGGATTTTACTCACTGCTTTGTAAATGTAGTATGATCAGTGTTCAGGTCATCATTTTAACTGCATCAACTTTTAAGTTGTAACCACAAACAAAACTAAATCATTTATATATTAAGACCAATTCAACAAAACAGGAGGGAAGGTCAACGGCACAGCAAAAAATAAACTCTCGGTCAAAACACACAAACCTGAGACAGAGTTGTTGAAATGCTGGTGTGTAGAGGGACGAGTGTTTGATGGTTAAACTCACCTTTAATATCCACCACAATGAAATATCCCTTCTGACCTTTGAACCCTTTCACACCTGGAAATCCACCTAGACCCTGCAAACAAATTAATGAACCAATCAATCAATCAAAACAACAGAGAGTGTACTCCTTGCTCTGTGCTTCATGACCTCTGACCCTGTTGTCTGGTGTCTCACCTGTTGTCCGTGCTCTCCTGTGTCTCCAGGTAAACCGTTCTCTCCTCTCAGCCCCTGGGCCCCTGGGAGTCCTGGAAATCCCGGAGACCCCGGGTCACCCACAGGGCCCAGGGCACCCCTCAGTACAAGTGGGAGGCCACAAGCACAGTCGCCATGGCTACCTGAAACACAGGGAGATTTAAAAACAATGATATAAATCATTAACATGTGGAGTTCCTCAGGGAAACATCCTGGAGCTTCCGTTCTTTCTATTAAACCTGACGTACAGGATAACAGCAGATAAGCTGTATGTTAATAGATAATGTTAATGTTAACAGATGACGTGGAGGCTAAGAACCACTCGATGAAAAGCTGAGGGTGTTTGTCCTTTTGATTGGTTACAGAACATCAACAAATCCTTTCTCCAGTACTACCATCACCTACCACCACCTCTCTTCAGACTACATCAGTGACCTCCTCATGGTTTATGGTCCTAACAGATTACTTTGTTCTGCTACTCTCTTACATTAACTGTTCCTTGGTCCTGGACCGAAGCCTACAGTGATGTTGCATTTATTTCATACGGCCCCTGAGACACTTCCTGTGTTGATCTGATGTGACATAACAGTGACATCACTGGCTGTGAGCTCTGATGTAACCACCCCCTCAGTTTTTCATTGGTCCATAAAGACATCAATCAGTCAAGATGTTAGTCAGTATGTCCAGACACTGACCTTTAAACCCTGGTGAGCCCTGGGCCCCCGGGGGCCCCTGTTCACCTATCTCTCCAGGCTCTCCTGGGGCCCCGGGAATACAGTATCTACCTGAGGAAGAAAACAGCAAGTCAGCGGGACAACAACAGGAAATGATCTGTATTGATTATTAATATTAGAACATGAAAATAACTCCACTGAATCGATTGAAATAACTTTAGATAATGACATCACCAGGTGTGTCTGAAAGACAGGTATAGAACCACAGGTGTAACACCAACAAGAACAAACAGTGTTCTCTGGTACCTGGACTACCCGGTTCTCCCTTCAGTCCTTTGGGTCCAAGGCGTCCTGGTTTTCCAGATTCTCCAGGTGTGGGTCCATCTATAGGCACTGGACCTGGATCTCCTCTGTCCCCTTTGGATCCTAGAACTCCCCTCTCACCTATAACACCTGCCAGTCCTGAAGAGGAACAACAGAGAACTTTATTCATTGTCTTACCACCTTAAATCTGATGATAGCGTGAAAACTGTGAATTTATAAACAGAACAGGTTAAATGTTCTAAATGTGTGTTTCTATGTTCTCTGATAGTAACTGTGATATTCTTGTTACTGAGTGTCATTCATACATGTTTTTACATTATTAAACAATTGAACCTTCACGGTCACTGCTGTTTGTTCATCAATCATACTAAATATCACTACATATAATGCTGCCCTGCTCATGGGCTGCAGGTACTGACCAGGTATGGATCTGCCGGGGGCTCCTGGGGGGCCGTGCATTCCCATCAGCCCCATGTCTCCGGGAGGGCCCCTCAGTCCGGGGGCCCCGGGGTCTCCAACGTCACCTGGAAGACGTGAGGCAGTTAGTTGACATCATACCAGAGGGATGACATCATACCAAACAGACAAAGACAGAATCTGATGTTTGAATCTGATCATCAGTCATCTGATCAATCAGTGTGTATTGATCCGTACCTGTGTGTGTGATTTCTGCGTTCTGAGGGAGTCCTTTAGGACCTGGATCTCCCATCATGCCCTGGGAACAGACAGGCTCATTACAGACTGTATATACACAGACCAGAGCTCATCTCTCATTGGCTGGTGTCCTCTACTTTAAACACACATCAGTTTCATTACAGAGAATAAAAAGACTGAAAACACTGCAGTCAAACAGCTCAGGTGTCACTGTTACAGGTGAGTTACAGCTATTCTTCCTGGTTCCTGTACGTTAGTATTGTTGTGTTACACAGCAGAGACAGAGCCATGTTTTTACTGCACTTCATCACAGACAAACAGACTGACCTTAGGGCCTTCTCTTCCAATCAGACCTGGGAGACCTGAACTTCCATGATCCCCCTGAAAACACACACACACACACACACACACACACACACACACACACACACACACACACACACACACACACAGAGTCCTGTAAATGAAGGTCCGTTGGCCCATTTATTTTTGGTAATACATAATGATTTTCCTCACTTCCTGTGACACTTCAACTACTTTCACCTGTTACATGTAAAGTGTAAGCCACTCACACTTCCTGTGACACTTCACCTGCTTTCACCACTTAATGATGAAAGTGTAAGTGATGGAAGTGATCATTACATATTACCAGAGATAAAGTTTGTCTACTTTAAAACGCTCAAGTTATCTACACAAAAATGAGAGATGGTAATTTTAGGTTTTTCATGAAGCGAACATGCGACTTTGATTAAACAGTGTAATTTGTAAAGTTGAGTAAACTCCAAAATGCTTTAAAGATGGTTCCCTTATTATTATTTTTATTATTGTTTTGTCAGCTTTTACATGTTTTCAGTGTGGAAGTTCATGTTTTGTTGACCCACCTTGAATCCTTTCTCTCCGAGCCGACCAGTTTTACCAGAAAATCCCTGAAACACCCGAACACACCACACATGTGTTTACACAAAGACTGAAGTTTCATTAGTGACCTGAATATAAAGACTTTCCTCAGGGTGACCTGAGAAACTCTGATTGTGACGTTTACAGTAAATCTCAACACTTGTCAATCAACTGAATCTGTTTATTTTGTGCTCATGAGAACATTTTAGTGGGAGTCAGTCAGACTAATACTGATCAATAATGTGAAGATGGATGGTTACTCACCCTGGGTCCAGGAAATCCCACAATCCCCTTCTCTCCTTTGATCCCTGGGAGACCATCCAAACCCTGAAACCACAAACACAGAACCTCATTACCTCCACGTTCTTTACGTCCAACATTCACAATAATCAATATGTGATCAATTACATCCTGTTCTCATCTGATGACAAACCAACAAGTCATGTCTAAATGTAGAACAAACCAAAATAGACTGAAGTAGAACCCTGGAGAACCCTGGACCCTGTGTTCCTTCAGCCAGATGTTCTAGTGGTTTGATCTGATATCTAAACTTACCAGCAGTCCCTGAACTCCACAGACACCGTTAAGACCAGGAGGACCCTGAAGAACCAACAGAACCCAATATTAGAACCGACAGAACCAGAACTAGAGCACAGTACAGTAGAACCACAGTAGAACAAGTTCAGAGTTTCACGACGTATACAGTAGAACTACAGTAGAACCACATTAGAACCACAGTAGAACAGTATTAGACAGTATAAATCTGTAATCTGATTGGCTGTAAGACACTGAAGCTCCACCCACCTGTTCTCCTTTGATGTACAGGTCTTCTGGAGGGTCGACATACTCAAACGGCCCTGGAGGCCCCTGGAGGCCCTGATCCCCCTGTGGACCACACACAGTACTGCAATACTACTACTGCACAGTACTACACAGTACTGCAATACTACTACTGCACAGTACTACACAGTACAGTACAGGGCTACTACTACAGATAAAGTTCACATTAAAATAACAGTAAACTCTCAGTTCTGCTCTGAAGCTTTAAAGTCTCCTGACTGCTGTTCTTCTGGCCATGCCCCTTCAGTGATGTCACTGCAGGTGTTTTCCTGCAGCTGTCCGAGGGAAAACACCTGCTGTGATTAAATATAATAATAGTATTTGTACCTCGTCTCCTTTCTGTCCAGGCAGAGATCGACCTTTTTCTCCCTGAAACACAAACACACCTGTTGTTATCTATGTTTCATCTATCACTTACAAACACTGTGATCTATAATCAATAGTCAGTAATCTCATGGTTGTGTAGTAGTTCAGTCTACATCTGTGAAAGTCTCTGAGCTGCTCAATGAGGTGTTTTTTTTGTTTTGTTGTTTTTTTCTGAACTAAATTAAAAACCATACATTCTCAAATAAACGCTGGTATTCAGATGACGGCCAACTAATCAATAACAGCACAGACTATCAGCAGGAGCACAAATAAAGGGCGGTGTCTAAACGCCAGGTAAAGAATATTTAGGGGTGTAACTTTATTGTGAAATCTCTCAACAGGAAGTGTACAGGAAAACGGTGCCGTTGCTCAGGAACAAAATGTTTTGATCAGAGAGTATGACATCACTGAAATATTGATATTTTATACTGATTTAACAAGACAACATGGAGGATGAGCTAAAACTAGACTTCTTACTCAAATAATAAATTAAAATTAAAAATCTGTCTCTGATATAAACCTGTTTCAAATAAAGGGCCTGCACAAATAATAAACTCATACCTGCTTATATACTTTCTATATATAATACTTACAGGTGGACCCCTGGAACCAGGCAGACCAGGGAAACCCTGTAGAGACATTATCAGAAGATAATAATGACATCATGAACCAAAAAACATGAAAATACAATAAAGCAGCAGAATAAGAAGAACATGATTTGAAATTAGATGAAATGAAATCAAAAATCAAACTTTCAGTGAGATTCAACACAAACAGAGACGCAGATGAAAGAGGAAGATGTTTCTTTAAGGAGTTAACAGAAGCTGCACGGCGCCTGTTCATGTTCATATTGTGTGAACATATATAAAGTTTAGCTGCCTGTATTTAACCTCATGTTACTGTAAACATAAAGAACTGTAATAGTGTGAAACATGTGAATTAGTCCCAGAGGAACTTACAAGTCTTAACCAGGTACATTACATTACAGGTGTGTTTCTGTGTTTGTTGTGACTCACGTTGGTCTCATCTAGTCCTGCAGGACCCGGATCGCCCCTCGGACCAGGGAGACCATGTTCACCCTGCAGACACTTAAGATGTAATTCACTGCCACAAAAGACATAATCCAGTCCATTATCAATCCTCTCCCTTTATATATATATATATATATATTGCTCCTCCTGTTTTCTCACCGTGCTGTTACACACACAGCCTCCAAAAGCATTGGTCTCCGGACCCCTGACCTCCCAGATCTCAACAACATAGCCAGAGCACATGACCCTGAACTCCCCCCCACCCCCCAATCCCCCCCACCCCACCCCCAAGTTCACTGGCATTTAAAAAAGGTTTTGTAATATTCTTACAAAATAAGACATTAAGGACTGAAATGAATCAATAAGCAGATTTTGAGCTGAGCTGAGCCTCATGTTTTACGGTTCATACGTTTTGAAAGTAAAATCTTAGTGTGCAAAATAACTTCAGGCGGTGAAGTAGAAAGTAGAAAGTATTTCCTTCTGAAATGTGGAGGAGTATAAGTATACAGTAGCAGTAAAATGAAGTATCTCAGTATTGTACTGTATAGAATTTGAGTAAACGTACTTTCCACCACTGCTGATGCATGGATCGTGTCTGTGGTTCATGTTTTCGTGTGTTCGTTCTCACCTGCAGACCAGGAAGTCCACTTGGCCCCACGTCCCCCTGTTACACACAAACACCACAGTTAGTGTTTCTTCAGCTGCATCCATAAATCAATATTATGTATAGAGAGTAAACATGACCAAACTTATCCCATAATCTGTGGTCGTCATAGAAACAACATGGTCAGTGTGTGGACTGTACACACACAGAACTGCAGGAGTATAGAGCTGATCAGCTGATCAGTCTATAAACTGTTTTAATAATCGATTAATTATTTAAGTAATTTTTTAAGTAAAAGATTTTAAACATCCCATAGTTTCAGTTTTATATCTCAGTAAACTGATGATCTTTGAGTTTTAGATGTCACCTTTGACTGATTATGAAAATACTTGTATGGAGTATAACTGCAGTACTTCAGGTACAGAGCAGAGCTGAGTTTAAATCTTTCACTCTGAGTCAGGTCTGTCTCTACCTGCTGTCAACTGACATCACAGGTGACATCACAGGTGACATTCATCCAATAGCTGTTAAGAGATTGCGTGTGTGTGAGCTGTGACACTAGCAAATGAGGCTAACTCCTGATCTGTACCTGCTGCTGCTACACAGGTGACTGTTTCACCTGGACACCTCTGTCTACTGTTTATTAAAGTTTTCAACTGATCAGGTTTTCCAGTCCCAGTTCTACTGATTTAAATCAGGTGTATTTACGGTACAGGTATACTTATAGTACAGGTATACTTACAGGTATTCCAGGGTAGCCTATGAAGTGGATCGCTGGATCTCCTGGAAATCCCTTCAGTCCTGGAAAACCCTGCAGAATAAAACACTGTTACCATGGTGATTACATAATACTACACTACACATACTGCAGTACACTGTGTACTTTATACTGCAGTACACTGTGTACTTTGTATCACTCACACATCTGTACACAGAACTGTTATATGAGATAAACTCTTCCTCTATATTTAAGGCCGTTTTGATGGTGTTTGACTGGACAGGTTTAAAAAGTTCTAAAATCAACAGGAATTCCTATGGAGTCTGGTGGACATTTTTAAATAATTTGTTGTTGTATGAAACACAGAGACATATTATCATCAACATCAGTGTCTCTGACCGGTTCTCCATCAGGTCCAAATTCTCCAGGAAGTCCAGGACCTCCTCTTTCTCCTCTGGTTCCGTTACATCCGTCCAGACCTGGAAAACCAGGACCTCCAGCAGGACCCGGGTGACCCTGAACACACAAACACATGCTCACGGTCTGACCTTTGACCTCACTATGTCTGGGCCAATCAGAGCAGCTGAGAAGTTGAGGGGATGGGGCTTCTTACCGGGACTCCTTCTAAACCGGGAAAACCAGGAATGCCGATACTCCCCTGAAGAACAAATAACATGTGAAAGGGTCAAACTGAAGTTCTGGTTCTGAGTTCCAGGGTTACACGTCGGGGTTAGATACCACATGGAGACTGAAGACAAACTAAAACAAACTGTAACAAGACGCCATCAGCACACATCAGAGTGTTGCCCATCTTGTCTTCAGGTCAGAATAAAACAGAACCATCATGTTAACAGTAGAACCAGGTTTATTCACCGAGTCTCCTTTCAGTCCTGCAGCTCCTGTCAGCCCCTCGTCTCCCCTCTGGCCCTTCACTCCTGGAGGCCCCTGGGGGCCCGGAAAGCCTGGAGGCCCCTGAGGGCCCTGCCGCCCCAGAGGTCCTGGAGAACCCTGCAGAACACAAACAACACTGTTAGAAACTGATAGAACAACAATGAATGTGTTAGAACCTGATAGAAACGATAACAACCTGATCGAACCTGATATAAAACTGATAGAAGCTGATAGATCCTGCCTCATAGAAACTAACTGAACTTAATAGAACATGATAGAACCTGGTGGAACCTAATGGAACCCTATAGAACCTGAGAAAGTAGAACCTGGTACAACCTGTCAGAAACGAATAGACCCTGATAGAACCTGACAGAACCTGTTAGAAATGGTTAGAACCTGACAGAACCTGTTAGAAATGGTTAGAACCTGACGGAACCTGTTAGAAACAGTTAGAATCTAACACAACCTGCTAGAAACTAATAGAACCTGATAGAACCTGTTAGAAACTAATAGAACCTGATAGAACCAGTTAGAAACTAATAGAACCGGATAGAACCTGTTAGAAACTAATAGAATTGGATAGAACCTGTTAGAAACAGTTAGAACCTGATAGAAACAGTTAGAACCTGATAGAACCTGTTGGAAACAGTTAGAAATTGATAGAACCTGTTGGAAACAGTTAGAACCTGATAGAACCTGTTAGAAACAGTTAGAACATGATAGAACCTGTTTATATACTAATAGAACCAGATAGAACCTGTTAGAAACTAATAGAACCGGATAGATGTAATGCCAGAGCAGCCTACTACTCATCATTAATAGAGGAAAATAAGAACAACCCCAGGTTTCTGTTCAGCACTGTAGCCAGGCTGACAGAGTCACAGCTCTGTTGAGCCATGTATTCCTACAGACCTCAGTAGTAATGACTTTATGAGCTTCTTTAATGATAAAATTCTAACTATTAGAGAAAAAATTCAGCACCTCCTGCCCTCAGTTGGTACTGACTTATCTTCAAACACAGGAACCTTAGAAACAACTGTAAAACCTGATGTGCATTTAGACTGCTTTTCTCCCATCAACCTAGTCAACTAACTTCCATGATTTCCTCATCTAAGCCATCAACGTGTCTCTTAGACCCCGTCCCAACTAGGCTGCTTAAAGAAGTTTTACCCTTAGTTAGCATATCTTTACTAGATATGATCAATCTGTCCGTATTAAAAGGCTATGTGCCACAGTCCTTTAAAGTAGCTGTAATTAAACCTCTTCTTAAAAAGCCCACTCTTGATCCAGGGGTTTTGTCAAATTATAGACCTATATCTAACCCTCCTTTTCTCTCTACGATCCTTGAGAAAGCAGTCGCCAATCAGTTGTGTGACTTTCTACACAACAACAAGCTGTTTGAGGATTTTCAGTCAGGATTTAGAGTGCATCATAGCACAGAGACAGCACTGGTGAAAGTTACAAATGACCTTCTAATTGCATCCGACAAAGGACTTGTCCCTGTACTTGTCTTACTAGATCTTAGTGGAGCATTAAAATACCATTGACCATCACATTCTATTACAGAGACTAGAACATTTAATTGGCATTAAAGGCACTGCACTAAGGTGGTTTAAATCCTATTTATCAGATCGATATCAGTTTGTACACGTTAACGATGAATCCTCTATGCAAGCTAAAGTTGGCCACGGAGTTCCACAAGGTTCTGTGCTTGGACCAATTCTATTCACCTTATATATGCTTCCTTTAGGCAATATTATTAGGAAGCAATCCATACATTTTCATTGTTATGCAAATTATACCCAGTTATATTTATCGATCAAGCCAGATGAAACCAATCAATTAGCTAAACTTCAAGCATGCCTTAAAGACATAAAAACCTGGATGACCTGCAATTTTCTGATGCTAAACTCAGACAAAACTGAAGTTATTGTACTTGGCCCTGAACACCTTCGAAACACATTGACTAAAGATATAGTTTCTCTAGATGGCATTGCCCTGGCCTCCAGCGAAACCGTAAGGAATCTTGGAGTTATCTTTGATCAGGATATGTCCTTTAACTCCCATATAAAACAAACTTCAAGAACTGCCTTTTTTCATTTATGTAACATTGCAAAAATCAGGCACATCCTGTCTCAAAAAGATGCAGAAAAACTATTCCATCCATTTGTTACGTCTAGGCTGGATTATTGCAACTCTCTACTATCAGGCTGCCCCAATAAGTCCCTTAAGACTCTCCAGCTGATTCAGAATGCTGCGGTACGTTTACTGACAAGAACCAGAAAAAGAGATCATATTTCTCCAATATTAGCTTCTCTACACTGGCTCCCTGTAAAATCCAGAATAGAATTTAAAATCCTTCTCCTCACCTTCAAAGCCCTAAATGGTCAGGCACCATCATATCTTAAAGAGCTCATAGTACCCTATTATCCCACTAGAGCACTGCGCTCCCAGAATGCAGGGTTCCTTGTGGTTCCTAGAGTCTCTAAAAGTAGAATGGGAGCCAGAGCCTTCAGCTATCAAGCTCCTCTCCTGTGGAACCAGATCTCAGTTTGTGTACGGGAGGCAGGCCCCCTCCTCACATTTAAGAGTAGGCTTAAGACTTTCCTCTTTGATAAAGCTTATAGTCGGGCTGACTCAGGTGGCCCCTGAGCCCCCCCCCCCCCCCCTTAGTTATGCTGATATAGGCCTAGACTGCCGGGAGACTTCCCATGATGCACTGAGCTCCTCTCTCCTCCTCTTCCTCTCCATCTGTACGCCCTCATATCCATCAATGCTTGTTACTAACTCAACTTCTCTCTGTCTCTCTCTGTCTCTCTCTCTCTCTCTCTCTCTCTTTCTGTTGCTTTCTGCAGGTGTTTCTGCCTCCGGAGCTGTACAGTCTGGATCTATGGTTGCAGCCACCTGCTGCCCCCGTGCTCCTGCTCTGCATCCGCTGCTGCTATTACTGTTATTGCTCTTATTATTAGTATTACTATTATAATATTGCTCGTAGTATTATTTCTGTTAATATTAACATCAATACCATTACCACAACTATTACTTTACATCTCTATGTTGAACTGTATTGTGCTACTGTATGTTCTCTTTCCTCCTGCTCTCTCTCTCCCGCTCCCCCCCTCCCCCTTCAACCCAACCGGTCGAGGCAGATGACCGCCCACCCAGAGCCTGGTCCTGCTCGAGGTTTCTACCTGTTAAAGGGAGTTTTTCCTTGCCACTGTCTCCTAGTGCTGCTCATGGTGGGAATTGTTGGGTCTCTGTAAATATAAAGAGTCGGTCTAGAGCTGCTCTATTTGAAAAAGTGCCCTGAGATAACTTTGTTATGATATGGCACTATATAAATAAAACTGAATTGAATTGAATAGAACCTGTTAGAAACAGTTAGAACCTGTTAGAAACTAATAGAACCTGATAGAAACTAATAGAACCAGATAGAACCTGTAAGAAACTAATAGAATTGGATAGAACCTGTTAGAAACAGAACCTGATAGAAACAGTTAGAACCTGATAGAACCTGTTGGAAACAGTTAGAACCTGATAGAACCTATTAGAAACTAATAGAACCAGATAGAACCTGTTAGAAACTTATAGAACAGGATAGAACCTGTTAGAAACTAATAGAATTGGATAGAACCTGATAGAACCTGTTGGAAACAGTTAGAACCTGATAGAACCTGTTAGAAACTAATAGAACCAGACAGAACCTGTTAGAAACTAATAGAACCGGATAGAACCTGTTAGAAACAGTTAGAACCTGTTGGAAACTAATAGAATCTGATAGAACCTGTTAGAAACTAATAGAACTGGATAGAACCTGTTAGAAACAGTTACAACCTGATAAAAACAGTTAGAACCTGCTAGAAACGAATAGAACCAGATAGAACCTGTTAGAAACTAATTAAACCGGATAGAACCTGTTAGAAACTGTTAAAACCGGATAGAACCTGTTAGAAACAGTTAGAACCTGTTGGAAACTAATAGAATCTGATAGAACCTGTTAGAAACTAATAGAACTGGATAGAACCTGTTAGAAACAGTTACAACCTGATAAAAACAGTTAGAACCTGCTAGAAACGAATAGAACCAGATAGAACCTGTTAGAAACTAATTAAACCTGATAGAACCTGTTAGAAACTGTTAAAACCGGATAGAACCTGTTAGAAACAGTTAGAACCTGTTGGAAACTAATAGAATCTGATAGAACCTGTTAGAAACGAATAGAACCGGATGGAACCTGTTAGAAACAGTTAGAAGCCTGCAGGGGGCGCTGACAGGGATTCACACTGTTAGATGTTAGTGCAGAAAAGAGGCTATGACATGTAATGTTGTTATCTAACCACAGGGGGCAGTGTGACACAACAACACACACACACACACACAGAGGTAGTGTGTTTGAACAGCAGCTCAGTCAGGATGTTAAATTAGAGGAATGTTCCTTTAAATCAGCAGACATCAGATTACAGTGAAACACACACACACGCACACGCACACGCACACACACACACACACAGCACATCGTCTTAAAGAAAGAAAGAAATAAACAAGAAAGAAAAAAAATGTCTTCCTCTACAAGTGAAAATGTGGCTAGATTCATTGCCAATAATCAATAATAAATTGATGGTTTTATGTAAAAAGTGAAATATTGATTAAAAAAACACCTGAGTTCTGGATCAGTGAGTAAGATACTGATATGAACCTGTGACAGGTTAAACATCTAATAGTATCTGGTGGTCTGGTGTGAAAATAAACCTGCTACGTGTCACTGGTGTCCACGTGTCCGCAGTACACCTGAATCTACAGGTGTGTGTGTTATCCCTGTAAAGGTAATTGTATGCAGCAGCTCTGCACCCAGATCAGCAGACACACACACAGTAGATGGAAAATACTGTTTCTCACAACATAAAAACAGTCAGAGGATTAAAGATCAGTGTGTGGAACTGGTAATCATTTTTTAAATAAATAACTCTAAACGTCTAAACAACAATCTAAAAGCACACGCAGAGTAATGAGGCCATTCAAACGTCTATAAGCATCAAATAAGAGGTGGTGAAACACCTGCTCATCACAGATCAGACACCTGGATCAGGACACAGTCTCCTGGTTTCTATCAGAGTAACAAATACAGGATTCTGTGAACCAGGATCACTCAGGTAACATGTGATCAGTGGTTTATAACAGATAATAATGTAGTTGTAAACAGATACTGGATGTTATATAACAGGGCTGTAAGGATAGGAAAATGAATTATGAAGTATTCTTATAATATTTATTAATAAAATATTTATTTTTTGTAAACACTGAGGAAACTCCATCAGCTGATGAAGGCCATGAGATGAGGCTGAAAACCTCCAGAAGAAAATGAGTAAGTTAACGTTTTTTGCCACACTACTATTAGATGTGTAGTCAACACTGGCCATGTTGTACTATGTTATCAATCATCAACTCTACATACAGCAGTCACAGGTGCTTCATGGGAAAAGAAAAAAGAAAAAAAGTTATTGATTAGTTATTAATAAAGTTAAAAATGTCCATGCCTGCTAACAACGACATTATAGTGTGTTATAAATCATTTATTACATGTTTATACACTGATTATAAATTATGAATGGGGGTTAAAACACATCAGTTGACAGATGCACTGATGCTGGCTGTTATTGATAAATCTGGTGTGTGTTAGTGTGTGAATCAGTGATGTGAAGTGTGTGTATTAATGTGTGTGTGTGTGTGTGTGTGTGTGTGTGTGTATTGAGTGTGTGTGTGATGAGATGTGACAGCTATGATCTCTGTTAGTCCGCTCTCTGTCCTTCTTTCTCTGAAACCACTGAACTGTGAAATCACTGAGACAGACGCCTTCCCACAATCCTCTCTGCCTGTCTGCTGCCCCCAGCTGTACAAACACACACACTAACACAGGTACACACTGAAACACACGCCAACACTAACAGTAAAACACACATAAACACACACACACTAGGGGTGGCCCCGATTAGTCAAGTGTTCGATGATTCAGTATAAGGAGCCTGATTTGATTCGATCAATCTCACGGTCGAGTCATCAGCGGCGGCTGGAAAACGTGATTATGAAACAAAGGATCATTCCATTCGGGCTATATGGGGGTGCTGAATGTCTGATTTTACACACAATTGCTTGGTTTCTCCCAATAAATCATCATATCTAGCCGCGGTCCGGACCCAGATGCCGTCCTATCCGGACACAGACCTATAACCAATAAATTATTGAGAATTCTTATGTTTTGACGAAGCATTTCTATTTAAACCGGCGCCGCTTTTCTGGTTTAGCGGGCCAGGAAACTCACAGACCAATTGCATGCTTTGTAAATCATCTCACGTGATGCTACTCAGCCAATCAAATCTGTGCATTCTGATACGTGAGACCGTGGCGATTATTAAAAGCAGAAGCAAAAAACAAAACATGATTTGACGATCACTCGACAATAGGTAAGACTTGACCAATCAGATTCGGCTATGTAAATTCTTAGTCGGGGACACAAAGAAACATTAACAGCAGTGACAGCAGACTGTCATGTAATGTTTTATGAGCTATTTGATTGGCTCCTGAATGAAATGATGCTGAACTTTACACAAGTTCTTCACTAAATGGATACAAACACAAGCTCACTGTGGACCTCGCTGTGACTCTGTACAGAAACATTTGGACCTCACTGTGACTGTGGACAGAAACATCTGGAACTCACAGTGACTGTGGACAGAAACATCTGGACCTCACTGTAACTGTAGACAGAAACATCTAGACCACACTGTGACTGTGGACAGAAACATCTGGACCTCACCGTGACTGTGGACAGAAACATCTGGACCACATTGTGACTGTGGACAGAAACATCTGGACCTCACAGTGACTGTGGACAGAAACATTTGGCCCTCACAGTGACTGTGGACAGAAACATCTGGACCACATTGTGACTGTGGACAGAAACATCTGGACCTCACTGTAACTGTGGACAGAAACATCTGGACCTCACTGTAACTGTGGACAGAAACATCTGGACCTCACAGTGACTGTGGACAGAAACATCTGGACCTCACCGTAACTGCGGACAGAAACATCTGGACCAGTAGTATCAGCGTTACCATGACAACCTGTGGACTGTGGGTCACTGGATAATTTTGTCTTTATCTGTTAATCTGATCTAAAAGATGTTTCTGGAAACAGAAGCTCAGAGTTTAGGGAGAGAGAGGAGTACAACTGTGACATCACATTGCTGTGCGCGTGTGTGTGTGTGTGGAATCTGCTGACTCAGTTTAAGGTAAACAGCTGCTAATTTAACACCAACACATTCCTCACTAACACTCCTCCATCCAGCAGCTCCTTATTACAGAGCATGTGTGTGTGTGTGTGTGTGTGTGTGTGTGTGTGTGTGTGTGTGTGTGTTTTTGTGTGTGCGTCTTCACTGTTTTACTGTCTTTGGTTTACGAGCCGACAGTGAAGGTGTCAAAGATCTGTTAACAGAGGAAAGTTTATGCAACTGTGACGATGTCATGATGTAGCTGGGCTCTGATTGGCTGTTGTGCATAAGTGGGCGGAGTCTCACCCTCGCTCCTTTGGCTGGGAAACACTGACAGGTGGAGCAGTCCCGACCAGCGCACGGCTCAGTCTGGTCACCCTGGAAACCAAGAGAGAACACAAACATCACCATCGTATGACATCATACCATCATCAGCATTACATTCCCATGACATCACTGCATCATCATCATCATAACAACAACACCTCAATACTTCATCAACATGACATCACTTCAGTTCGGTTCAGATCTTTATTGTCCCAATAGAGGAAATTCTTGTGAGAGAAGAGCGTGTTTTGTGTTTTCAGCTGTATTTAGTCTGCAGACTGTGCGTACCTCCATGACCCTGGGAGTGGTGATATTTGTGGAAACAGCTCCTGGTTTAGTCACCCAAATCAAACTGGTCCCAGGTGAGGAGTCCGACTACGAGTGATTCCAGAACCTTTTTGCAGCTGCAACTTCAGAAGCAAGCTACCTCGCCCAGATCAGCTGAGCTCATTGGTGAGCACCTGGTGGGCTGTTTCCCTCTATACCCCTGAGGCTCAGCGGGGCTCAGCCTGAAGGAATGAGGATCACCACCACCGGCAAAGTTGGATATAAGAGTCAGGAGCGTTGCCAATAGGGAGGCAGGTGTAGGTGGGGAGCCTTGGTGTGCTATGAAAACTGGTTCTAGAGATGTGGAACGTCACCTCTCTGGTGGGGAAGGAGTTGCGGCAGTAACAATGAACACACAGCATCGGCTCTGGAAACAAACCCATGAAGAGGAGCCCAGAGAACAAGGAGGTCACCTCTATGAGACTATATGTTGGTCTTCCACCTGGAGACTCTACAGTTCTGCTGGGAGACGCTCATGTGGGCAACGATGGAGAAACCTGTCGGGTGAGCTGGCTGCCTGATCTAAGTGGGGTTTTGTTATTGGACCTGGTACTAGAACACCTGAGGCCAAAGGTCAGTGATCGAGTTTGTAATCATTTCATCAGCTCTGTGGCCAAATGCCTTGGACACTAAACAGTAAAGAGAGGAGCAGAGCTGTCAGATCTGTTAAACTCAGGTAAACAAAACAGAAAGTGAAGGTGAACATCTGGCAGAGGCCCCTGTCTGCGAGGTGTTGACCTCTCACCTCTGGAAGAATTTTTCCTGTATCACAAAGGGAGGTTGGGGACATGAGTGATCCATCTTCAAAACTGTGGAGGTGGCTGCTCAGAGTAGTGGCCAGAAGGTTGTTGGTGCTTGTCGTAGCAGTACACAAAGAACTTGCTGGTGGACAGCAGCTGTGAAGGAGAAGCTGAAGAAGGCATCATTTCAGGTTGTTTGGACCATTGGACTCTTGATGCAGAGGCAGGTATCAGGAAGACAGAAGAACTACAGCTTCTGTGATTTTCATGACCAGAATCTAAAGGTGCAGTCAGCGTTTGGAGAGCGTCAGTATTAGGATTGTGTCTCTGCTTTCTGCGAATGATGTGCAGACCCCGAACACACTTGAGGGATTATATATCCCATCAGGCTTGGGAACGCCTCAGGATCCTCCAGGAAGAACTGAAGGATGTGGCTAAGGAGAAAGATATATGAGCTACCTTGCAGAGCCTGCTACCATCATGAAGCGGACCATAAAACAGCGGAAAATGTATGAATGGATGGATGTTCAGACTGCAGCAGAGTGAGTTTTGTGTTTTCTGGTGTATTTCGTCCTGCAGAGTGTGTTCTGTTTTTATGGTGTTTTCTCTGCGTTCAGACAGTGAGGAATGTAAACACCGTGCAGAGACAGACAAGCATCTCTGAGATTCTCAGGAAGCAGACAGCTGACTGTGTGTGTGTGTGTGTGTGTGTGTGTGTGTGTGTGTGCATGTGTGTGTGAGTGTATCAGATAACGTCAGTGACAATCATACTCCATTTTTTCTGACCCACACACTCTTTGAACAGTCTGAATGAGGACAGATGTGACGCAGCTTCTGTTCATCAGATATGAATCAAACCATCAGAGCTTTAAACTCACAAAACAGTAGTCTGTGTGCAGCTGAGGCCAAAGCATGCCTGCTTGTTCATGTACACTGTATAATAAAACACTTTTATGTAATTGATAAAAAACAAATCAGTTCAAATGAATACATTTGGAACATAACGGGTGGTGTTGATGAAGAGGTACTTGAGTCCATCTGATGGTTCTGTCAGGGAACATCAGACAAACCAGGGAGGGAACCACAGCTAAAAAGGACCTGACACTGACTGTCCCCCTTCGTATATCCCACACCGAGTGTCCCTGTTGATCCACCGAGTGTGGGGTTTTTTTCTCTGTGGGCCCCAGACGGTGAGTTTCCCAGCATGCAGCAGTGTTTGTGTAGCAGCCACATTCCTGCAGCGTTGTGTAAACCAGGTGATCAGTCAGGCGTGGCTATCAGCAGCAGGAATGTGGCTATCGCTCTATCTGCTGTCACGACTTTGTCCTGAAAGTCTGCACTCACACCATCCTCCCTCCATCAGTCCTCCATTTATCCTCCATCACTGCTCTATCTGCTGTCACTACTCTGATCTGCACTTGTCTGAACTCACACCATCCTCCATCCATCCTCCATCAGTCCTCCATCTTCACTCACACCAGCTCCCATGATCATCCATTAATCCTCCATCCATCCTCCCACGATCCCTCCATCATCCCTCCATCTGGGACACCATTCTGCCACTGATTGGCTGAACAGATAGCGGAGCAGCTGATTGGCCAACAATGCTGCTGTTCACAGACAGACTGAACCTGACAACCTCAACAGGACAGCGAGACTGAAGAGAAAAGTTTCCACACATCTGCAGGGTCATCTCAACATCATCTGTTCATCCTGTATCAGTTCACTATCATCCCTCCATCTGTCCTCCATCTGTCCTCCATCATCTGTCTATCACAGTCAGTTTCTTCACATTGATCTCTTCTGTTTCAATAGTCAGTTAAATAAATAAAGACCTGAGGGCCAAGGTCTGATCCCAGAGGGACAACAGAGGAACAGAGACCGGTGATCCTATATATATATATAATATATATAACTTATATATAATATATATATATAACTTTGCACTCTCCACATCCGTTGTAGATTTTTACATGAATCATTTCAAATGTTTGTCTCTGAGTCCAACCGAAAGTAAATACAGAAACTAGTAGCCTGGATAGGCCATGTTGGCTAACTGCATAATCTCCCACCCAGAGTCCTGTACGGGTCTAGATTTATTTCCCATAAATGTGGCCGTTGTGACTCTAGTTGTATAAAAAGAAAGTGATGTTAGGTTGTTAGTTACGTCAGCCGGTGAGTCGACCCCGATGTAGGTGATCAGTAAGGTATTAAAATCTTTATAGTCCACAGGTTCGTCTCTGCTCTCCTCTGATTGGACAGCAGAGAAGAAGCCTCATAACTGAACTTTCTTCAACTCAAGGAGCTCATTACAACACAGCTGAACTGCAGCAGCAACACAGAAACCCAAGTGAATCAGTCAGAAAGAGACTCTCTCCGCTGAGATCATTCATACTGAGGATTTCCTGTCTGCAGGCTGAAGAAGGAAGACAGAAACCTCTTCACTTTCACAATAAAAGTCCAGTGAAGAACCCAAAGGTGAGTTTCAAATGAGAGAGAGATGAACTCACCCCGAGAGCTGATGGAGGAGCTGTCAGCATCATCAGGAGGCACCTGGAGGAGGAAGCAGACAGGTGAGTAAGTCAACACATTATTATTTTATCACCAGGACCAACAGAGTGATCAGTGATCAATCAATGATAACAATCAGCTGAAACTGTCCTGTGGTCACATCCTGCAGGATGACAGATCTAATGAGTGAATAAGTGAATATTTGTACAGTAAAGCTGTTACAAAATGCTTTACTAAACAGATCAGGTGACTGATTACCATTAAAGACAGTTCATTGGTTTAAAAATACCTTTAGATAAAGTATAGAGTTCGTCATGTCAACAGTGGAGTACTGTATTGAAGTACAATTTTGAGGTACTTGTACTTGCATATTTCAACTACATCTCAGAGGTAAATATTGTACTTTTCACATCTGACAGCTGCAGTGACTATGCAGATTAATGGTGACACCTCCTGTGTCTCTACTCTGCCCGGCTGCTTGACTGTGTTCGAAATCACATACTAACATACTGACATACTATTTATGTACATGAGAAATACTCTGATGTATGCTAGATTAGCAACAATTTCTGAGTATGCGATGTGAGCTTAAGCTGTGTTTCCACCAAGTAGTCCAGTCCAGTCCAGTCCCGTTCGTTACACACAACGGTTATTTTCACGTTTCCACTGGCAAAGGTAGTTTGTACACTAAACATGTTCATTTGTACTCTAAATGTGTTGTTTACCAGAGCCAGATGTAGCTGCAGGGGGCGGAGCAGGAAGTCAGCAGCATCTTGTCCTTTGCTCAGAGGAAGTTCTGCCCACTACACAGCTCTGTCGCTCTGACTCCGCCTCCGCCTGGTTCTCAGCCAATGAGAACGCTCTGACACTGACGGTCGTCCTGCAGAGACAAAAAGAGAAACTGAGACTGAAGACGCAACAGAGTTCATTACGATCAGCACAAACAACATCAGATCACCAATCAGATCACAGTACGTCTTTGTGTTCTGGGCTGCATGTAAACCCGGGTCGGTCCTCCTCCGGTCCAGAAGGAGGTGCTGATGCACCTGAAGCTGTTTGGTGACTGACAGAAACACCAGAAGAAGAAGAATGTCTGACCTTTAGCAGTTTAGTAACAACAATAAGTTTAGCTAGTGTTAGCTTAGCTGTTAGCTAACACAAACACATAAATACATTTATGAACTACGAGTGGGACAAAAGTTTTATCGTTTTCACGCCGCTCCCTCACCCACTCAGATCAATGCTCCCTTGCCCACTCAGATCAATGCTCCCTCGCCCACTCAGATCAATGCTCCCTCGCCCACTCAGATCAATGCTCCCTCGCCCACTCAGATCAATGCTCCCTCACCCACTCAGATCAATGCTCCCTCGCCCACTCAGATCAATGCTCCCTCACTCCCTCGCCCACTCAGATCAATGCTCCCTCACCCACTCAGATCAATGCTCCCTCATCACTCAGATCAATGCTCCCTCGCCCACTCAGATCAATGCTCCCTCACTCCCTCGCCCACTCAGATCAATGCTCCCTCATCACACAGATCAATGCTCCCTCACCCACTCAGATCAATGCTCCCTCACCCACTCAGATCAATGCTCCCTCACCCACTCAGATCAATGCTCCCTCATCACACAGATCAATGCTCCCTCACCCACTCAGATCAATGCTCCCTCATCACTCAGATCAATGCTCCCTCACCCACTCAGATCAATGCTCCCTCATCACTCAGATCAATGCTCCCTCGCCCACTCAGATCAATGCTCCCTCACCCACTCAGATCAATGCTCCCTCATCACTCAGATCAATGCTCCCTCGCCCACTCAGATCAATGCTCCCTCATCACTCAGATCAATGCTCCCTCGCCCACTCAGATCAATGCTCCCTCGCCCACTCAGATCGCTCCCTCATCACTCAGATCAATGCTCCCTGCGCCCACTCAGATCAGCTGCTCCTCATCACTCAGATCAATGCTCCACTCACCCACTCCAGATCAATGCTCCTCATCACTCAGATCATGCTCCCTGCCCACTCCCAGATCAATGCTCCCTAAGCCCACTCCAGATCATGCTCCCTCATCACTCAGATCAATGCTCCCTCGCCCACTCAGATCAATGCTCCCTCATCACTCAGATCAATGCTCCCTCGCCCACTCAGATCAATGCTCCCTCATCACACAGATCAATGCTCCCTCACCCACTCAGATCAATGCTCCCTCATCACTCAGATCAATGCTCCCTCGCCCACTCAGATCAATGCTCCCTCGCCCACTCAGATCAATGCTCCCTCGCCCACTCAGATCAATGCTCCCTCGCCCACACAGAGATGGAAGCATTTACACCTTTTTAACAGCTGGTCAGAACGAGTCTCAAACCTGCTCCAGATGCGGTTTGAAGGATCAGATTTCGACCCGTCTCGAATGGACGCTTGGATGCGTTTATGTGTAAACGCATCCAAGAAGCATTTTATGAGATCAGATCTGATCCGCATGAAGTGACTCGGAGTGAACCGGGTCAGAGAAACTTTCCTCGTGACACAAACAAACGTCACAGAGAAGGAACCAGAAGTAAGTACAGGTCTGAGAGGAGGGGGGCAACTTTAAAGTACTTGTACTGTACTCGAGTACTTCCTGCTACTTTATACTTCACTACCTTTCCGAGGGAAATATTGTACTTTTTGCAGGTTAAGAGTTTACACAGAAAACATACGATCAGCTTATGAAAATATGATTCAACTAATCAGCTGCTGTCAATGCATCAGTATTAATAAGCCAATATGTTGATTATTTTTATTTTCTGCATAACGAGTACTTTTACTTTGGATACTTTAAGTACTTGTAATGGAGTATTTTTACACTGTGGTAGTTCCGCTAACACGACCTTTTCTCTGTGTGATCAATCACAGATTCAAGTGATCAATACTCACGTCTGTTGACATTAAAGTTTTTGTTTGTGTTTGAGAACTTAAGTTTTAAAGTCTGCAGGATGAAATACTGCAGTACAGCAGCAGCAGTACGCTGACTGCAGTACAGTAGTTGAGTAAAAGTACTCCGTTACTCCTCCTCTTCAGCTTCATCAGCGGCTCATTAACGTTAATTAACCCGCTGACGTCAGCAACTAATTAGCGCGTATTTAACAGCTAATTAAGACTTCATTAACGGTTAAACGGCTGATTATGATTTCTCAGCAGCAGCTGCAGCCGCTCATTCAAACAGCACACGGCAGGAAAACAAGTAGCTCAGGTGAGTCACAGACAGGTTGACTTACCTGGAGGTCGCGCGCTCAGTCTGAAGCTTCAGAGACACGCAGACAGAAAACTCTCAACTTTATCCGCTAAACTGATCCGCAGCGCTCCGCTGCACACGCAACTCAACACCTGTCAATCCACAGAATTGCACACACCGACACTTCCGGTCCATAACTCCGAACTACAAAATAAAAGCAGTTTGTCGCTGCAGAGAGAAATACTGAAGGGAATGTTTTTCAGAAAGATCGTTCATTGGATAAAGATTGTCACTTTGCACACTTATTTTTTTTATAGACACTCTGATACAAACTGTAAACAATCAGTGTTGACTGACTGATTGAATGATTGATTGAGTGATTGATTGAAACCTTTATTTAAACAGTGGGAACTCACTGGGAGCAGACTCCCTGTACAAATAATAAGTGTGATAAATAGTGGCCACGTGATAAAACATCAACATTACCAGCAAGAGTTAAAATATATTAAAAATAAATAAACTTCAAGAGACAAATAAGTGACAGCAAAGGCAAAAATGATTGATTAAAAGTTTCCTGTTATAAATGAAATAAACTAATAAGACATAACACTAGATGATCATGATGCAGCAGTGAAAGTGTTGTTCTTGTAGCTGGACGTGAACAAGATTAATGAAGCAAGAATGATGCTCACCAATCAAACAAACTGAGCTGCAACAACTGTTTTCATGTTTTCTCAAAGAATCAATGAATTATTCAGTTTTAAAATATCAGAAAACAAGAGAGAATGTTGTTTCACAAGAAATAAAAATGTTCAGGTTCAGTATTCTTTGAGATCTGAAATTATTTTTGAGTAAAGGAGGGAAACAAACAGCCGACCTTCTGTTGTGTATTGAACTATGAAGATGGAGTCAACTAAACTCCACCTGTGCAGGTGTGCCACTGACAGACAGAGTGAGTTCCGTGAGTAAAAGTACAGATGGATTATCAGCAAAATGTAGTTAAAGTATTAAAAGTTAAAGTACTCACTATGCAGATCGGCTCCTTTCAGAGTTAAATTAAAGACAGATGATATTTGTTTTCTATCTTATGTGCACACGTTATTTTTCTTCTGCAACAAGATAATAAACAATGATTTCAGGGGCTCTCCTGTTCACAAGTTACAACTTTATTATTCTCAGTAGAACCTGATAGTCCAACCTGAGCAGGAGGCTCCGCCAGCACCTGTGTGGGTCTGCAGGCCTTTAATCTATAACAATGCATCATATTTTATTTCTTTAAGTTGATCATATGTAAAAAGTACAACATTTCCTCTGAAATGCAGTGAAGTAGAAGTATAAAGTAAAGTACATCAAAACCTTCAGATGTTTTATTACAATATATATATCTGTACTGTGATATTTAAGTCAATAAACTAATTCACTAACTTGAGTCATAAGCAGAAATGTGGACAGTCGTCACGCTTTAATTTTATTTTGAAAACACAAAACGGAAGTCCTGTAGTGAGTGTTGCGGGTTTGACTCCGCACTGCGGGCTGTCTCTATCTCTCCATCCCGCAACAGGTTGCTGTGGCCCGACAGGATCAGCTGCACGGACCCCCTCTGGACTAAACCGAACCGAACTGAGCCGAACCGGCAAGAGGAGCCCGAGCCGAGCCGTTCAGAGTTCATCCTGCAGTCAGTCTCATCCGCAGGGACTCTGCAGCTGTGTACCCGTGTGCATGGAGGCTCCGGGCGGCCAGAGGCGGAGGATCGTCCCGCTGCTGGTTCTGATGCTCTGCTGCTCCGCCGCTCCGGGACACGCCAAGAGGGTGAGTGAACACACCCCGACAGAGAGACAGATGAGTTAATACAAGTTCATCAGAATAAGGTGAGAGAGTTCAGGTTCATCTGGAGGATGAAGCTTTTATTTTATTGACAGAAGAAAGTTTCACAGAACAGATTTCTACTGAGCAGGAGGGACTCTTATTGTGAAATAATCCTCTTACTCAGAAATGTTAATTGTTTACTTTGTATTTTATATGTAAATGTCACGTGAGTCAGTCTGATCATTTAAAGCAAGAATGTATTGATCGTTTCATCACTTCCTGTCTGTGTGTATGTATTGTCATCGTTTCATCACTTCCTGTCTGTGTGTATGAGAGGGGATCAATAATCTCTGATTGGTTGGAGTCACCTGCTGCCTTATAGTGTGTGTGTGTGTGTGTGTGTGTGTGTGTCACCATGGTAACAAACAGACTGTGTGTGAAGTCAGTGTTTCTTCAGTTTTATTGTTGTGTGTTTAACAGCAGACTGACACTGAAACCTGTATTAATATTATTATTATTAGTAGTAGTAGTAGTAATAGTAGTAGTAGTAATAGTAGTAGTAGTAGTACTTTTCTGTGACATCCTCCACGTTGCTGTGAATCATGGGTATTCTGGTAGTTAGTTGATGGTTGAGATGTTAAATTATCACAGTTGGTCAGCTGAGGGTTAAAATACTGCGTGTTAGCAGTGTAACACTGTGATGTCAAATATTTTAAATTAGAACAGAATAAAACAATAAAACAAAGTAGAACTGAAGGAAGAAATAAAGAAACAGTTAAACACACTGTGTGTGTGACAAGATCCAAGATGGCGGAGCATGTGGACACATTAGTTATTTTAGTTGTTTTTAATGTTTCACACACTCTCTTCGACATGCCATCACCCTGAGTTCAGGTCTTGGTGAGTTCTGGACTTGAGACCTGTTGAATGCATCCGTCTGCAGACATGATTGGCTGTCACTCTTAACCAATCAGAGGCCACAGTCAGTGAGCATGCTCAGTACGCCCCCCCTGCCTCCTTCCTTCCTTCTTTCCTACTGCAGACGTCTTTATACTCAGTGTGTTTTGGGAGGCTTGAGGGGCTAACTGAGCTAGCACTGCTGCTAATCTGTTAGCATGTTTAATTCAGTTCAATTCAGTTTTATTTATATAGCGCCATATCATACCAAAGTTATCTCAGGGCACTTTTTCATATCGAGCAGGTCTAGACCGACTCTTTATATTTACAGAGACCCAACAGTTCCCACCATGAGCAGCACTATGCGACAGTGGCAAGGAAAAACTCCCTTTAACAGGAGCAGAACCAGAACCAGAACCAGGCTCTGGGTGGGCGGTCATCTGCCTCGACCGGTTGGGTTGAAGGGGGGGGCAGGAGGAAAGAGAACATACAGCAGCACAGTACAGTTCCACATAGGGATGTAAAGCAATAGTTGTGGTGATGGTATTGATGTTAACACCAACAGAAACAACACTAAGAGCAATATTATAATAGCAATACTAATAATAAGAGCAACAACAGTAATAGCAGCAGCGGGTGCAGAGCAGGAGCACGGGGGCAGCAGGTGGCTGCAACCATAGACCCAGACTCCACAGCTCCAGAGGCAGAAATACCTGCAGAAAGCAACAGAAGGGGAGTCTGAGAGAGGAGAGAAAGCACACAACTACGGGAAGAAGTTGAATTAGTAACAAGCATTGATGGGATATGAGGGCGTAATAGGGTACTATGAGCTCTTTAAGATATGATGGTGCCTGACCATTTAGGGCTTTGAAGGTGAGGAGAAGGATTTTAAATTCTATTCTGGATTTTACAGGGAGCCAGTGTAGAGAAGCTAATATTGGAGAAATATGTTCTTTTTCTGGTTCTTGTCAGTAAACGTGCCGCAGCATTCTGAATCAGCTGGAGAGTCTTAAGGGACTTATTGGGGCAGCCTGATAATAGAGAGTTGCAATAGTCCAGCCTAGACATAACAAATGCATGGACTAGTTTTTCTGCATCTTTTTGAGATAGGATGTGCCTGACTTTTGCAATGTTACGTAAATGAAAAAGGCAGTTCTTGAAGTTTGTCTTATTTGGGAGTTAAAGGACATATCCTGATCAAAGATAACTCCAAGATTCCTTACGGTGTCGCTGGAGGCCAGGGCAATCCCATCTAGTGAAACTATATCTTTAGATAATGTGTTTCGAAGGTGTTCGGGGCCAAGTACAATAACTTCAGTTTTGTCTGAGTTTAACATCAGAAAATTGCAGGTCATCCAGGTTTTTATGTCCTTAAGGCATGCTTGAAGTTTAGCTAATTGATTGGTTTCATCTTGCTTGATCGATAAATATAATTGGGTATCATCTGCATAACAATGAAAATTTATGGAGTGCTTCCTAATAATATTGCCTAAAGGAAGCATATATAAGGTGTATAGAATTGGTCCAAGCACAGAACCTTGTGGAACTCCGTGACTAACTTTAGCTTGCATAGAGGATTCATCGTTAAAATGTACAAACTGATATCGATCTGATAAATAGGATTTAAACCAGCTTAGTGCAGTACCTTTAATGCCAATTAAATGTTCTAGTCTCTGTAATAGAATGTGATGGTCAATGGTATCGTTTAGTGTCGGCTGTGTCACAGATCATCTGTGTGATGATCATCTGTGTGATGATCGTGTTCTCATGTCTTCGTGCCTTCAGTGTGTTTTTATTCTCTAGGATCTTAAATATCTTAAAGTGTGCTATAAATAAGGCGTTTTATTATTTTAAGAGTTTTTTGATCCATCGCTCCCGCTCCTCGTCCGTCACAGGTCGTGTCTGATCAGGTGTTCTTCTCTTTGGGATGTGATCCGTCTCCATCTGAAGCTCCTGGTCCGGCCCTCACGGTCTGATGCATCTCATTTCACTGATGGTCTTTTATACTTTGTGTAATTCCAGAGTCGTGATCTGGAGATCCCTCAGAGCCTCCTCAGAGTTTCCATCCAGAGACGGACATGAGCACAGACTGATGATCACGTTACTGTGTGTGTTTATCACTGTGGTCCAGACTGAAATATCTCAACATTATGGGATGGATAGTGATGAGATGTGGTTCGTGTTCCTGTCAGGATGGACTGAGGGCTTCAGTCTCTGACACTTTGAGCTGTGGGTCATGTGACTTGCAGAGTCTCCTCTGCCGCTGTCCGAAGTGTAGCAGGTGTTTTATCAGCAGGTTGATCTGAACACTTGCTGCGGAAATCAAAGAATGTAAAAAGAATGTCAGACAGGAAATAAAACCTGTCTGTCTGTCTCTGTGCAGTCAGTCAGACAGTCTGGTCCCTGTCTGTTGTTTTAGTTTGTCTGTTTTCTGTTTCAGCCTTTTGTCCTGATCTGCTGTTATTACTGACCCAAATACACACACACACACACACACACACACACACACACACACGCACACACACTGATCTGCTGAGCTGCAGTGAAAAGCAGAATCAACGTCTCTGACTGGAAGCAGCCGAACAGCGAATGAAAACATTTGAATGAACTCATTTATCTTTGAAGTAAATCAGTATTTCATTATAGAATCAGAACAACACCTTTTCACTTTATTGACTATACTAGTGTCTATCTAACATGAATGAATCAGAAATGCAGCAATTTGCTTTAATATCCTTTATTTTTTCTGTGTCTTTGTATATACTCATTTACTTATGAAAAATAAAAAGTTGAAACACAAAACTAATTCCTGATATTCCATCCAATAATTACAAAAAAAACCCATCAACAACATGTAGGGTATAATCTCTCTCTTAAATAGCAAACAGAAATAAGAATCTTAGAGAGAATAAAACTCACTGAAGCAAACAAAACAAGATGTCATCTCAAAAGTAAAACTTTTAACGTGCAGACAAATGATTTGTCAGATTTGACAGTGAAAACTGTTGGTCCTTTAGTTTGCAGCTCCCTCTTCTTCTTCACTGTCTCTGTGCGTCACTCTGCAGATCTCTGCTGACTTTTTGTTTGCAGTTGTGACACAAAGCTCTCATGTGGGCGGGTTTTTTCTCAGGGGTGCGTGCCCATTGGCTAATGAATTTTTGAGTGACAGCTTATATTGACACATATCTGACTCCATACATTCAGGCATCTAGTAAGGACGTCTGGTCATGAATGTGGTTATTGCAGAAATGCACGAAATCTGCCATCATCCTGCTTTGAATGTATTTTTAACAGTTCTGAAAACAGAGTGTTAGCAGATATGGAGGCTAGTAGTTTAGCAGGTGGTGGAGTGTGAATGAGAAAACAGTTCATGGATTTTGGAAAATGAGGTCATTGAATTCATTTTGTGTGAAAGCAATGAAAACAGACTTCTGTTTCTGTGTGAAGAGATTTGATGGATGCATGTTAGCATGCATGTTTGTCTGTTTCTTTGTTTTAATGTTAGTTTGACCTCAGTTCTTTCAGATAAAACAATGTTCAATAGATCATAGTGTTTGTTGTCGTGAGGGTCAAACATGCGGTCTGATCTGGAGTTCAGAGAGTCTGCAGGTCTGCTTCTCCCTCACAGTGAATAAATGTAGAACATTACCCACAATGCCTTGCTGCAGGACGTGTCGAGGCATCGTGCGTCCTGCAGGATGTGAGACAGGAATGAAGATAAGACGACATCAGACCTCCATCAGCCTGTCTGTCTGACTGTCTACTGGTTCAGTTTATCACGCAGGAAGAGCACAGTTACACCTGCAGGATCCATGAAGGTGTTTGGGTTTAAAGAAACAGAAATATGTCTGAGAGATAAAGACATCGTGAGGAAACATGCTAACAACTTGACTACAGTCTAAACCTGAGAGTCAGGACTCAACTTTACCTGTCTTACACCTGCAGGATCCCTGAAGGTGTTTAGGTTTAAACCCTCAGAATCTGTCTGACTGTTCTCCAACAGAACATCAAAACATCAGAGAGCGCTGTTCACTTCCTGTTTCCAACCGACAGTCAGTCATAATCATTCACCAACCTGAACCACCTGCTTATTTATTTATTGACCATTTATCAGACTGAAGACAACCTGGACCTGGACTGACTCTGGTCCTGGGTTGAGTCTCTGTTAGACTGAGTGGATCCATGAAGACCTCAATTTAATGAAACACTCTCAGAAATATTAAGCTTATATTTTCTTGTCTTCTCTCTCTGCAGGTGTGTCACTGCAGCGGGAAGTCTTTATGTCACTGTGACGGGGTCAAAGGTCAAAAGGTGAGAAGATCTCTGCCTGAACACAGGTGGGATACAGGTGTTATCTTGATATCAGAACAGGAAGTGGTTCAGTCCTGGAGAATATTAACTGTAAATTAGAATATGGATTCAATGTTTTTATCGTTTAAATGTTTAGAGTACTTTTTCCAGCCTTGAGTAGTTTTAATTCAGTCTACCTCAGGCTGCAGTTACAACCTCCACCAATCAGAGGGTAGGACAATAACCTTCACGAAGCCTGAGAGGCGAAACGCGGGGCAAAGAAGGACCACCCAGGTGTGAACTCTGTGATCTCAGGTGTGTTCAGCAGGAGAATAAAGGCTGGTTCCTCTCTGCTGAACATAAAACGTCCTTCTGTTCACTCAGGAGCCTGAGTGCACCTGGACCTCAGCCAGAATCTACGTACACCTGAATCACCTGAGTTTAGCTGAGTTTGCTGCCTCTGTGTGGACAGCAGGTAAACTGACCCAGGATCTGTTCTGCACCTCATGAGATCTACCTGTGTTTTCGTCCTCCACAGGGTGAACCTGGTTACCATGGATATGACGGACTTCCCGGAGTGATTGGTTACCCTGGCAACGAGGGCCACCAGGGCTCACCTGGAGAAAAGGTAATGACCTCCAAGCTGAAGACAGCAGTCAGAGTATTATTATTTTCTTATTATCTCAGTTGTTTCAGCAGACCGTGGAGTTCTTCAGGGTTTTCTCCTTGGTCCTCTTCTTATTTTATTTTCATGATGTCGTGTCTGTCTGATTGATCTCTCGTGTTCAGTAAGTTAGATCAGGTGATCAGCCTGCCGTCTTCCTTTATTTAAACTCGGATTTCATGTCACTAAATCAAATAACTCAGTCTTGTTTTTATTGTTTGAAACATCAGATTAGTTGTGTTGTTTTCTCATTTGGTTTCCAGGTTGATGATTGCAGGTCTGGTCTTGTCTGCAGCTCAAACACAATGACTTCAATTCAGTTCAATTAATTTCATATAGAGCAGGTCTAGACCGTACTCTTTAGAGACCAAACAATTCCCACCATGAGCAGCACTAGGCAACAGTGGCAAGCAAAAACGGACTTTACAGATTTGATTGATTCCGAAGTGTGATCCAGGTGTGTTTGTCAGAGCAGACCGGCAGACAGACTATGACTGCTGGTTCAGGACTTAAAACACAAAGTTTAGGACTTGTTGGTCTTGACTTGATGGCCAGGAGTTCAGACTGACTCGTGACTTAAACAACAATGACACTGTCCCATCTTGTATGTTTTAGATAAAACATTCAGTGTGGCTCCAGCATCATTAAGGAGTTTTTATAACTCTTCCCTCCATCTGTCTGTCTACTATAAATATATGATGATCCTTTTTTGTTTGTTTTTCTATCCTCAGGGTGAGCAGGGAGCAGCAGGAGGTCCAGGACTGAAAGGCTCTCGGGTATGACTGATGATGATGAATCATTAATATTTTCCTCCTTTAGCAGATTTCCCAGTGAAACTTTGGTTCAAGTCTGATCTGAGTCTTTTATTTGCTGAATTCTGGTTTGAAGTGTAATTTGAATGTGATGAAGGCGACGTGGGGACTTTCCTCTTATTGAACATCCTGTTTGAACCTCTGTAACTTTTGAACTCTGACTTGTATCTTTGTAAACTTGGCTAAATACAGGTAAAATGAGTGAAGGATCTATCATATGAAGGTCAACATCAGTCCGTCAGTAACAGTCTGTCTCTCTATATTCTCCAGGGTCTTCCAGGAAAACCAGGTTTCCCAGGACCTCCAGGACTGCCGGTAAGAACCATCATGTAATATTCAGAGAGCATAAAGAATGTACACAGAGAACAGAGAGAATTTAAAGCACATTTAAAGATCAAAACTTTATTTAAACACCTCAATTCACGCTGTTCAACAATCGGTTGAGACAGTGGTAATCAAAAAGGGTTCAATCTCTTTAAAGCAGCTACATTCGATATTTTTATGTGTTGGTGTTTTCAGAGAAGAAGCTGTAAAACGCCACAGTCCACTACCTGCTCAGCAGCAAACAGCAGACAGACACAGTTAGAGACTAGCTGGTGAACATAGTGGAGCATTTAGAAGCTAAAGAGACAGATATTCCCTCAAAAACAGAGCTAACAGAGAGGGAACACTGGAGATTCATCAGGTGACACAAACACCGCCCCACATGGATGATCATATTGCTCCGTAAATTTTCAAATAAATCTAGCTGCACTGGAAACCAGTTGAAACATGCAGCACTAACAGATTTACTAAGTGATAAGAAAGAGATTTTTCAGTGTGATTTGTTGAACATTTCTTATTTTCTGAAAACACTGCTGTGTGTGTTTTCTCAGGGACTCCCCGGACATGAAGGACCTATGGGCAGACCAGGACTCCCAGGATGCAATGGGACAAAGGTAGAGATGGTTCCCTGCACACTGGATCATCATATTCCTGCCTGCCTGAAACTACTCCAAGTTTCTGGCAGAGTCCTGGGTATCAGCTGGCATGAAGTCACGTTTTTCATTCATTTTGATTGTTGGACTGGGTGGGCTGGGGGAGGGGTTAACTGGTTTGTTTATAATTTAATTGAAAATGTAAAAATGACTGTGCCATATGACCAATTAAGGACAATAACCAAACGTGAAGGTGGGTTCTGCGTTATAACCTAATGTTAGGGCCCTAGAAGAGGTTCTCTGTGTAACAAGTGTTCATGATTTCAGTTTTGTGCTTTTGTGTTGCGTCTTCCTACATTAATAATGTGTTTAATCAAATGACAACACAGAAAATCTGGGACCAGGTTATTTTCCATCATAGAAAGACTGTTGACATTGCACAGAGACCGGGAGGAGCTGTTAGTGGCCCACCACCTCTTTATCTCCTCATTAATCTGGTCATACAGATCATTACTGTCACACAGGTGGACAGGAAGATACACTTGTGTGTCATCTGCAAATACACATTATGTCCTCTAATGATGTGACTAATTGGAAGCATGTAAATGGAGATTGGAATAGGACCTAGAATCAAGCCCTGAGGTACACCACAAGTACGTTTTGTAGATCATTAAATGAAACTACAAGTTCCATTTATTCCAATGTGATTATTGATCATCAGAGGGTGAAATACAACCAAAGGACTATCAGGCAGTATGAGAGAAGTGGAGGATCTACCTGAGACAGAAATCACCTGACCTCATCCACACAAACAATGAATGATGTATTGATTTTTGTCTTCCAGGGGGATGTTGGTTACCCAGGGTTCCCCGGGGTTCCAGGACCTTTCGGCCTTCAGGTAAGTCCTGCCTACTTCCTGTACAAAGCAGTGATTGAACACTTCCTGTTTACCTGTCAGTCATTTAGCAAAACACATTTGAATCACTACAGGCTGAAGCTAAGCTAGGCTAAATAGCGCTGAAAAGCTAAAGCTAACTGTGTTCATGTGTTTCAGGGTCGTCCTGGACTGCGAGGTCCAAAGGTAAGAAAACACACTTGAGTTACAGTACATGTATTATTGATATATTTACTAGTGGTTATAGGTGTAATTTATGTTGTAAGTTATTTATTGTTTTATTCTAAATTTGGGGGGATGAGGGATGACATGCAGCATAAGCCCACCAGCTGAACTCAAACTGCAAGATTGTCATTACATGGTCAGCTTAATTAACCCCTTGGCCAACAGGACGCCCCAGAACAACATTTCTTATGTGAACACAGAGCTTTTTATTGTCCTTATTCTTTAAAACCCAGTGAGGAAAGGGCTGGGAAAATCTTCATCCCACAACTCAAACACTGCCTCTTTTAGGACTACAAACAGGAAACAGGAAACACTCAGTGGATCTTAAACATAGAAACAGAGAGGAATCTGATATCAGCAGTCTAACACTGTCTTTTTCTGACTGTTTATGTTTCTGGTTGTTTCTGGTTTCAGGGAGACTGTTTCGTCTTTCCTGTCACCCAGGCTATTAAAGGAGCAACAGGACCACAAGGACCACAAGGAGAAAATGTCAGTCAATGCCCACATTTAGACAAGAACACACAGGTGTTCCTCTGCCTGTTGTACCCAGGATGTTTTGGTAGCTGAGTTGTAGATTCCCAGCATGCATTTCACATCAACCAGCAGTGATGGTGGAGAACATAATCCAGACTCATATCTGTTTTCTTCTAACAGCTGTTATTGTGCCACTAAATTAACTTTTTAGACTACTTCAGATGAGAACTTATCAAAGTAATTTGCTCAGATATTTTCGGAGATGTGCATAAATGTAAATTTAATTAAGAAATGATTATTACTTATTACAAACTTTGTATGTGTTTTTTGAGTGTAAACCAGCGGGCTGCCGTAGAGCCAAGAAGTGTTGTAGTATTGGTAGCTGAAAAAATTTTAACCTTTAGATTTGTTCTCTGATTAGCTGGTAGACAGACCCCTCTGATTGGCTGGTGGAGAGTGTGCTCTGATTGGCTCTTTGTGTTACAGGGGCTGAGTGGAGATCCAGGTGAACCAGGCCTGCCAGGACCAACAGGATCTGCCGGACTTCCTGTACGCTTCAGATCTAAAATCGTCTTTAAACTTTATTTAAACATTCACTGTGATCAGTGGCTCAATCAACTGACATCAGCTGTTTCTGTTTTTTAATTCAGGGAAATCCAGGGTTGCCAGGGTTACGAGGAGAGAAGGTTAGTGTGCTAACAGGCTGAACTGATCTAAGAGCAGTTTGTGTCTTCAGGTCTATTCAGTAACATAACTGCTGTTTTTTTACCCCAACACAAAGTAAATCTGACCAATCATCACACTTTCACTCTTGAAATGATGTTTGTCTTGCTTTTAACCACTGTTAAAAACTCAGGCCAAAAACATCAAACACTGACCTCACAAAACAACTTCCACAAGCTGATGTTCTGATTGGTCATGTGACTTCAGTCTGCGATCATTCAGCCCTGATGAAGCTGTGTTTTTGTTTCAGGGTCAGGAGGGTCCCAGTCCAGTGATCCCAGGTCCCCAAGGACAGAAGGTGAGCTACAGGGTCCGGATTGTAGCCTAATACCAATGCTAATGCTAATTCCCAGGTTCAACATTTACATAAAGTCACATCACCTGGTAATTCAGTCTGATGGAATGTGAGTAAATATAAGATATAAGACAGACATTTCTAACCTGTGAAACATCACCATCACCACCACCATCACCATCACCATCATCATCACCATCACCATCAGCTGTGTTTGGTTTTCAGGGTGATCGCGGCCCGCCGGGGATCCCTGGACAGAAAGGAATCAAACTGTACGCTGAAGGATCCAAAGAACTGAAGGTCTGTCTGTCTGTCTGTCTGTCTGTTTGACTGTCTGTCTGTCTGTCTGTTTTCACTGATTTTTTCTGTTGTTATATTTCAGGGAGAACCAGGTGAAGTTGGAGCAAAAGGTTGTCTTGGACTTCCTGTAAGTCAAAGCCGTCTCACAGTCCGACAAACTGTCTGTCTATCTGTCTGTCTGTCTGTCTGACAGAATCATACACTTATGTTAATTATTGTTTTGAGTGACTCATTCTGTTATTATCAGACAGTTAGACTGATGAGTCCGCTTGTTTTGTCCTCCAGGGTGAACCAGGGAAACTGGGGGCTAAAGGAGAGAGGGGCAGGCGAGGTGATCCTGGCTCACTAGTAAGACAAAATTAATTTTAACTTCAACAGAAACCTGTAATCAAGCAGTTATTGATTAGTATCTGGATGTTATATTTTTAGTGTTTAGTGTCATTTTGTGGTTATGACCTGAACCTCATCAGAAACCTGAACAGGTGGTCTAACATGTCTTTTGGTGTTTGTGTTGTAGGGTAAACCAGGGAAGGATGGAGTCCTTGGAGAGCAGGGAGAACAGGTAACATGCTAAGCTAACAGGAATGCTAACCAGCCCACTAATCTTAGCTTGGCGGTCTGCTTTATTCAAAGGAGAACCAAAAGCCAGATCTGTGTGAGTCCATATCCTACTGAAGGGTCACTGACAGATCTGATCTTTGTTGCCATGTTAAGTCAGCACACATAGTGTAGTGGAGCAGGTACACTCCAGAACCAGAACCAAAACCAGCATAGATGTGTATCTTCTCCAGTCAGATGGATGACTGAAACATATCCAGTGCAGACAGCCTCTAAGGATGGAGGGGGGTCGTGTGTTGCACAGACTGTAAAGACCTGATCACTGATTGTAGAAATAAAATGAACTGTGTGAGCTGTGTGTCTGCAGGGAGACTCAGGTGTTCGTGGGTACCTCGGTCCTCCAGGTATCGAGGGAGCCATGGTAAGTACTGTATGAGGTACAGGAAGTAGTACTGCAGTAGTACAATCAGTATTGTGAGTTTTTATGATGTGTGTGTGTGTTTTTAGGGAGAGAAAGGCGATCGTGGTTTTCCAGGTCTTCCAGGAGAGGTGAGTCTTGAGTCTATACTATTGTTTTTTTTCTCTGCTGAGTAAAATGATAATAACTGACAGGAAGGGTGGCCAGGTCTATCAAAATAAGAGCCAGGTTGACAAAAAAATACATACAAAAGTAACAACAACAACACAGGAATAGGTAAACATTCTTTCAGACTAGGGCTGAATACCGGGAGGAATGTTCTGAAACAACATTAACTGTTGGAGATCTTGTCTTTATTTTCTAACTGCAGGTTTCTTGCAGGTACATTTCATGTTGAAACAGCACATCACAGATCAGCTGCGTGGTGAAATATTGTTTAGACTGGGTGAACTAGCAGATGATTCAACAAGTGTCTTTAATCAGACCTGCAGATGTCTATCTCGAATCAGAGCAGTACTGTAGGAGCGACTGCAGAGCCGAGTTCAACAGGTGGCACATCGAGCGAAGAAGATCACCTGAATGTTTAAACTAAATGTCAAAGAACAATGAACGCAGAGAAAGACAACATGTTACTACACAAGAGGATGAATATGAAAGAATAGAATCAGAATATTATAATAAACACCATTTTATAAATTAATTATCAGCAGCTCTGTTTTTAAACTTAAACTTCATTCATGATGAGTAGACCTGGTTAATTCTGTGTTTGTGTGTTTTTATCAGATGGTCTGGATTCACAGATTCCTGAAGGGCCAGCGTAGTGTCCCCGGGCCCCGCGGACCCCCAGGAGCCCCCGGAGAACAAGGTAGTGAGGTTTTCATTGTTTTTATAAAATAACTTTAAGACCATGCTCCTGAAGTCCAGTTCAAAGTATCAGAATAAAGGTATAAGGGTTTGTTTTGCTGAGTTTACTTTAATGTATCTCTTATTTAAATGAATTACAAACATCATAAAGATTTGTCCACAATACCTCAGAAAATGTTGTAGAATAAACTAATGAAAACATTTTAGGATTGTCTACAATTCACAAATCTGTCCATGTTAACATTAGTTAATTTATACTTTTGTGTAATTGTAAAAGAAAAGTTTTTATTTTGTTTTTCTATCCTCGGACAGTAATGTTCTTCTTCTCTGCTTTCTTTCAGGACTCATTGGTTTTCCTGGACTGCAGGGTGAACCAGGTACACTTCACCCGCTCTCTCTGTCTCTCTCTCTCTCACTTTCTGTTGTCGATGGGTTAATGATCAGATAACAATCAATAACAATAATCAGATCAGAGTACTCGTAAATGATATTTATATCAAATATATATCAAATATAATATATATACAGTATATATATATATATATATATATATATATATATATATATATATATATATACTGTGTTTGTATCTGTAGTTATATTCCTTATCATTGAATCACTGCTCACCTCTAGTGATGGCAAAGTGGGCCCCTGCTCTGGGGCCCCAGGACCTCAGGGGCAAACAGGGGAAAACAGGAAGAGAAGTCGTCTTTACAGGGTAGACAATAGCAAAATGACTATATGGAGAAACACAATGCATTTATTAAGTAAGTGAAGTACAAACGTATAATAATTATAACTAAATATTGAGTTTAGTAAGTAAACCTGAACCTGTTTCTCTGCAGATGTCAGGACTAACACAGATTTGTAGTTTGGTTCATCTGTAATGACAATAAAACTGTTCTTTTCCCCTCAAGGTGTGGCTCGCACTGGTCCACCAGGCCCCCAGGGGCCGCAGGGCTCATCTGGACCCAAAGGAGAACCAGGAGAGCCGGGGACCTTTATCATCGGGCCCCCTGGACGGACTGGAGTCCCAGGAGCTCCTGGAGTTAAAGGAGAACCAGGAGAACCAGGAGTACCAGGTGATGTTCTGCCTCTTGTGTGTTTGTGTTTCTCTGTCCAGGTCTTTGTGGTACTAAGGAGGATTTGTGGTCAAGTCAAGATCTGAGGACAGGGAGTTATATGTTGTACAGATTGTAAAAAACTTTCAGACAAATCTGTGATTTAGAAATGATTTGACAGAGGTCTTACACTTGGTTTAACGAAAGAGTTGATGATCATAAAACTGTAGAAAGTGATGCCAGTAAATCATACTATCATCTGTAAAACATTTCCTCTGCGGTGAAATCAGGAAATATATAATATAGAAAAAATATACAACAGCAACTAAACAGATAGATATTTTATTAATCCCAAGTGAAAGTCAAGTGTCAGTGCAGCGCGATACAGGATTCACACTACTACAGGCAGGGAGCATCTCTAAAGGAACAGGCCAACATTTCAGGAAACTCTCTTCTCTGTCTTTAATAAGTTGTGGAGTCCTCATGGAAGCATCCTGGAGCATCTGATCTTTCTTTTAAACCTTATATAGATTCAAAGAAATACTCTCACAGTTCTTGGTTAAGTTTCAGGAAAGAGTAGACAGTTTGGTCCATCACATGGTTAGCCTAGCTTAGCACAAAGACTGGAAGCAGCGGGAAACTGCTAGCTACGTCAAAAGAAAAAAATCCACCTTCCAACAACTTGATTAAAGTTTTGTTTTCTGTCTGTCAGATTTCCTGCCAGGAGACATTGGTCCTCCAGGAACTAAAGGTCCTAAAGGACTGATAGGACTTCCTGGACCCAGAGGGGAGAATGGACAGATGGGTGAGTGGGTGAGAGGAAGGGGGACTCATGATGTCACATGACATGATAATATATGATAAACTAGTCCAGTGATGTCTTGTTTCTGTAGTATGACCTGGACCTTAGCTTCACTCAGGGTTAAAACAGCAGATATATGATGGACGTTTGGAATGGGATTTTAAAGAAAGAACCAAAATAATTTCTTCTGGTATATTCACACATTCAATACAACAGAAACTATAACAATCAATGCATGTTTTACCATATTTATTGTCGATAGAATCTAGATCAGTGGTTCACAAGTGGTCTAGCCTCAGGGTCCAGACATCAGGTCCAACAGATACAGACCAACTTAACATCTTGGTCTGTATCTTAACTTATCCATCCATCCATTCTGCCTGTCAGTGGATTCAAACCAGGATCTTCTTACTGTGAGGAGACAGAGCTAACCACTGAGCTACACTTAAAATAAAAAACTAATTTAAAAAACTGAGATAGATAGATAGATTATCAATATAATATTAATAGAAAGCAGAAAACTGCAGAGCTGAGATGTTAATGGGATAATGGGATAATGGGATGTTAACGGATGTAGTTTCTTTTCTTACAAACTTTGATCTGATTCAAATCTGAAATGATAAATTCATGTATATATATATATATAGTTTAATAAGAGAAGGTACAATGCAGTGTGATTCACTTTGTGATGGCATGTTTGACATAATTAATTAATTGGTGTTTGTCAGGTGAGAAGGGGGAGGTGTGCTCGGTCTGTCAAGTTGTTTTCAGTCCCCCCGCACCTCCAGGTAAACCAGGAGAGACAGGTGAAGACGGGGTGTCAGGTAAGAACCACACCTGATAGAGGTGTTTTACTCTGATTATAGAGCTGTTGATCCTGTGATTGACAGCTAGACATCAGTCTTACCTCCTAAAATAAAGATCCATTGTATTCATTTTTTGAGTTTTTAGTTATTTTATTTCCTAAAAGTTGTCTCAAAGAGAGGACACAATATGAAGATATGAAGATTTAAAACTATCGTAACTTTATCTGTAAACAATTCATTCACGTTGTTACAGAATAGTGAAACTTTAAACCTGTTCACAGTGACCAGACCAGCAGACAGCAGGATCTGATCCAGAGTCAGATTCAGTGTAAAGATGACGAGCAGGTAAAACTCACCTATCTGTCTTTGTGATGTCATTCTGTTTCCAGGTTCAGTTGGTCTTCCAGGACCCAAAGGTTACAAAGGGGTCAAAGGTGTTGGAGGACCACTTGGTCCACAGGTGAGCTCACTGATCACCTCCATAAACTCTTTTATCACAGAGGATAACTGTAGATTCCTCTGATGTTCTGTTATCTATGGTTTTTGCTGCACATTTTCTACACAAGTGTGAGTTTCGGGGGATTGACTTATTCACGGCCACTCTCATTGTGTTGCTAATGTCGGGGCAAGCTGCAAGAATTGAAAGTGTATAAAGCTTGTTTCTCTGCAAGCCACCCTATCCTGTGCCCCTTATCTGAACTAGGCATCTCTGGTACAGCACTGCTCTGGTGTGAGTTCTAATTCACAGAGCGAGTGGCATGTCAAGGAGAGGAGACCAAACGTCATTTTTTTCCACTGGGGTACTGCAGGGATCTGTACTTGGTCACCTACTCTTTTCAATATACACTACCTCCCTTGGTCTGATTATTTGCTCGTATTGTTTTCTTACCCCCCCCATGCTGATGATACCCAGCTCTACCTGTCCTTCCCACCAGACGACCCTACTGTCTCAGTGCAAATCTCAGCCTGCCTCAATGATATCTCAAAATGAATAATGGAGCACCACCTTCAACTCAATCTCTCTAAGCCTGAGCTCCAGTTGATCCCAGCCAGTCCTTCTGTTCAGCACATTACTAGTATACAGCTCAGCTCCGCCTCACTCTCACCAACAAAGTCTGCAAGAAATCAGGTCCTATCTGTTTGAGTATGCTGCTCAACTACTTGTACAGGCAGTGGTCATCTCTCGCTTTGACTACTGTTACTCCCTTCTGGCAGAGCTGCCAGCATGCACAGTAAAACCTCTGCATACGGTTAAAAATGCAGCAGCACGTCTGGTCTTCAACCAGCCAAAGACAGCTCATGTCACCCCACTTTCCATTACCCATTACGCTCCACTGGCTCCCTGTTGCTGCTCACGTTAAATTCAAGTCACTTATGCTCGCCTATGGAGCAGTCACAAACACAGAAGCCACCTATCTAAATTCCATCATTCAGGTTTATGAGCCTTCTTGTTCACTACGAACTGCAAATGCACAAGGACAAGTCCTACCATCACTAGGAGGCAGGATATCTCAATCCAAACTCTTCTCCTGTGTGCTCCCTGGTGGTGGAATGAGTTACCCAATTTGTTCAGCAGAATCTTTTCTGACTTCAAAAATTGCTTGAAGACCTACCTCTTCTGAGACTACTCACTCATTTAATATGCCCTCTCCTCTCTATCTATCTCTTCATCCTTCTCTAGCTCTTTCTAAAAAAAAATTTTTTTTAAATTGTCATTTGCTAGGCACTTTACTCTCTGTATGTTGTTCTGTCTTTAGGGCCCCTTTGGAACCCCCGGCCTCCCGGGGCCTCCAGGACTTGTTGGTGACCCTGGGATCATGCATAGGTTGGGGCAGAAGGGTGAGGATGGGGACCAGGGGGACCCGGGACCTCCAGGTTTTGAGGGGCAAGACGGACGTCGAGGAGTTACAGGATCGAAAGGTGTTCTCGGACAGAAAGGAACCCCTGTGAGTGTCAGATACATCATCCAGTCTGTCTGTTTGTATGGAGACCATCTCTGGGGGGGAGGGGGACAGTAGGCCTGTTAGACCTAATAGTAGTAGACAGAAGAAAATCAGCAAAGATTTTAAACAATACGGATTCTCTTTTCAAGTTAATATTGCTTCTTTAAATACTCATGATGTGTGCCCCATTTATTATGCATCATTCAAAGACGAGGCCCTGAGGGGACTGCTGGGTCCCCCATCACGCGGGGGTTGTGGGGGTGTACTTTACAGGCCCGTCTGTACTGTAACTCTGGAAGATCTCCACTTGTCTAACAGACTGTTGAAACTTTGTATGAACTTCATATACATTTTTTATGAACATATTTTTGCACACCGTAGATTTTGTCCCCCATTACTTACACTGGAAGCGCATTAGAAAGGGATCTTTTTATGATTACGGCAAGAAAGTTCATGTGTGCACCTGACTGTTGTTTCTGTAAATTGACTGTGAGTTGAATTTCTCTGTTGGGAGTGGGGTGTCTTTATTGATTTCACCACCAGATGGAACCAAATTAAATTGTTATGGTGACTTTTAAGGGAGTGAGGTGTATATCCATGGCAACAAATCATCAAATCCTGTGTCTGTACAAAGACAAGAGAGTAACTCGTCGTTGGATAACAGACGTGATATGTAGATGATTGTTGTTTCTCTCTAATGCTGCTCTCAGGGGCCTCTGGGACTGAAAGGTGAAAGGGGCCCGCTCGGGGAGACTGGTCCCAGAGGACTATTAGGACAGATGGGACCTTCAGGACCTCCTGGAATCGGGGATCCAGGCCCTCCAGGACCTCAAGGCAATGTGGGAGTTCTTGGACAACAAGGAGATCCTGGAAAACCAGGTGAGAGTGTTTGGACTGCAGGATTGGACTGGACTGCATATTTATCAAGCGTCTCAGAGAAAAATTCTCACATTTTTGTCCCACTTGCTAGGAGTAAAATGATTTTCTCAGTGTTCTTGTGAGATAACTTGTCTGTCTGTGCGGATCTTTATTAGAGCTGCAGAGGAGGTTTAACCTGCAGGAGATGGAGGTCACACTGAGATATTCTGTGAGAGGAGAGAAGTTTTGTGAGCACTTGGTGACATGAAGCTTTTTAAAAGGTTGTTTGGACAAAAACAGAATCATTTCTGAGACTGACTTCGTGTTGGATGCAGAGGAGAACACGTGCTGTCTCTGCAGAAACTGATGTCCTCACAATGTTTTTTATAACAGAGAAAATACAGCTGTCCGAACCAACAGTCAGCTTCAACAGTCCTAAAATTGGATCAATAATTATTCAATGTTCCTCAGTGATAGAGGACTAAAACTTATTTGGACTTGGATTCTGAGACGCTTGATGAATACGGGACCTGAACACAGACTAACGACCACTCTGTCTGTCTGTCTGTCTGTTCATTCAGGGGAAAAAGGTTCTCCAGGTGAAATCAAAACCTATCCAGGCGATCCAGGAGAGAAAGGAGAGAAAGGTTTATCTGGAAAACTTGGACCTGAAGGTGAGACGGATCCATCTGCTGTATCAGCTTACTGTGTGACAACTGGTTTGTGCTCATTTATTTGGAAAGATGTACCACTAAAACACATTGTCATCTGACCTGATAAAGGTGGGACCTGTTTTATTACCTTATCTTGAGGCTCTGCCTTGAAGCGTTTAAAGACCTTAATTTTTTCAGTTTTGCACTTTCATGTTGCATATTCCTAAATAAATGTGTTTAACGTAATTACTACTAGGCAAAATACTTTGACCAGTGAGCAGGAGGAAGGGAGATGTATAGGGGCCTTCTTCTATAATTTCTTTAACTGTAAATTTCTGTTATCAGTGTCTTCTTGCAGACATAAAACAGCCTACACAAACTACACTTTTCCACATAATCAGCAAAACAATTCATTCCAACAGAAAACATGCAGCTCTGTCAGTCTCTGTATGTTTACCTGACTCACCTGTTGTCTCTGCTGGTCTCAGGTGTGACAGGAACTCCAGGTGATCCAGGATCTGTTGGTCCAAAGGGAGAAAAGGGAGATGAAGGATTTTCAGTCCAGGGCCCCACAGGCTTCCCAGGGGTCAAAGGTCAGGTTTATGAATAGTGTTAAATAAAACAGCTGAGGCTTTAAATGAACTGAAGAGGATAAATAACAGTAAAACATTGTTTTTGTCTGGCTCAGGACTCAAGGGCATTCAAGGAGCTCCAGGTTTACCAAGCTTTGGTATCAAGGGACGGGCGGGGCCATCAGGCCCTCCAGGGAGGCCGGGCCCCAAGGTAACGTTGACTCATACAGACAGGAAGTAAACGTTCAGACGGGTTTGAGCCCAGAAACCTCTGAAAACAGAGAAAAGTTTAGAAATACAGACTGCACAAACAGTCCAGTGGTCAAATTTGCACGATTCGCTTTCTGTCTGAACACACTGATTTGTCAGTGAATCACCAAATCTCTCATATAATCTGATCTGCTGCCCCTGATCTGGTTTAGCTATAGGAACTAAAGCTGGTTTGGTAGGTTGCTTTAGGCAGGTCAGAGACAGGACAGGAATGTGAGCTATAAAACCACATCCACATCACATGTGGTGGATAGTAGAGAAGAAAGATGCTCATGACTGACGATGATGGTTCACATCATGGGACAACTGAAGGTTGTATCGACAGACTTTGTCTGAGGCGTCCATGTTTGTTTGGTTTTCAGACTCATCTATTTTATTCAGCATCGAGTCAAAAATATCAGAGCTGTCAGAAACATCTGAGTTTTACGTTCGTCATTATGACTCGGATGTTGATGCAAACTCTGTTTACAGGTCGGAAACTATTTATACTAATGATTTTTTACGACTAACTGATTATTATTACTCCCATGGATGTTAACAGAAGTCATGGTGAGCAGTCTTTCAGCAGTGTTCCTCATCGTGTGGTGGTTTACTGCTTTCATGTTGGTCTCTGTGCTCACAGGGGGACAGGGGTATCGGTTTCCCAGGTCAGCAGGGTCAGTCAGGCCCTCAGGGAGAAGATGGCTCTGTGGGGCCCCAAGGAAACCCCGGACCCCAAGGACCAGATGGAGCTCCAGGACCTCCAGGACAAGACGGACCACCAGGACCCAAAGGTAGCTCGTTTAAGATCTGATGAACCAGTACCGGGGAGCCAGGACCCAGAGATTATAACTAGTTAAAAATGAATTCACCATGCTGATGGCTCCAATGGTCTCCCAACTTGACTTAACAACACGTTTGAAAACTAAATGATGTGTCTCACAGGTCATAGAGGTCTGGATGGTGTACCCGGTCCTGTTGGTTCTGTTGGACTGTGTTTACCTGGACCTCCTGGACCTAAAGGAGAGCAGGGACGGATGGGCGTCATCGGATTCACAGGTACCAACTCTACAAGCTGGTGACGCGGAGTTTGTGTCCCTTACAGAATCTAATATCCACCTTCTCATCTGACTGATCTGAAAAAAAAAAAAAAAACTAAAACGACAATGAGGAAACTCACCTGTCTCTCAGTCTAACAGGGATCCTGTCTTGCAGGGGCCCGGGGCCCAAAGTGTGTGCAGGGTGACCCTGGGCTGGCCGGCGTAGGAGCCATGGGGTCTCAGGGGCCATACGGGGCTCCAGGATTAGATGGAACTCCAGGGCCAGTAGGAGAAGTTGGACTGAAGGGTCTGAGAGGGACCAATGGGGAGCCAGGAATCCCAGGTAAGAAGGCGTGACCTGACCTACTCTATATATACATATTTCTAACGTTTTATTTCTGTTTGGATTCAAATCTTCTGATCAACACCTTGAATCACTTTGATCCAGACTGAAACATCTCAACATCTATCAAATGGATTGTGATGAAATGTGGTTCATCGTTCATGTTCCCCTCAGGATGAACTGTAATAACTTTGGTGATCCTCTGACTTTTCATCTAGCGCCATCATCAGGTCAACATGTTAATGTGTCCAGTACTTTGGTTCCTGACCAAATACCTACAGAACTAAAGACTTTGGACTGTGTTTACTCCTAATTAGCATGCAAACATGCTAAACTAAGATGGTGAACATGGTAAACATTATACCTGCTAAACATCAGCATGTTATCATCGTCATTGTGAACGTGTTAGCATGCTGATGTTAGCATTTAGCTTAAGTTCAGCCTCACAGAGCTGCTAGCATAGCTGTAGACTTTTTGGTAAAAATCAAAGCAACTTGTGAATATAAGTCAATGCAGTGACCTCACAAGTATAGTAACATCCACATATATGTGTGCTTTAGGTATCAGAGGGGACATGGGTCCTCCAGGAGTCCTCGGGAGTCCAGGGGATGATGGGAAACCAGGAGAGATTGGACAACCAGGACCGAAAGGTTTAATCTATCAGTCAGTTAATCAATCAGTCAAACAATCAATCCTTTTTGCCTGACCGTAACTGTCCATGACCTGTCTGTCTTTCAGGTCAGATGGGTGTAGATGGGGTCAGAGGTTCTCAGGGGCCTCTGGGGCCTCAAGGAGACAGAGGAGAAACCGGACCAAAAGGAATCCAGACAGCTGTGGAGGTGTATGGAGATCCTGGAGACTCTAGAGACCCTGGTACTTTATTCTGTTCAGTTCTATATGAATTTAGAAGTATTGTGAGAAAATATGTCGGGTATCATTGATTAGTTTTTAGTCGGTGTGAGCTTTTAATCCTCAGCAGATGTTGTCCTCTGTGTTCCTCACGGTTCTATTCAGGGTCCCATTTTATTGTCCAGTTACACTTGTTTACTTTGACTCCTTACGTTATACGTAAAGCTACAGCAAGCAGCTGGTTGGCTTAGCTTAGCATAAAAACTGAAAACAGCTAGCCTGGCTCTGTCCAAAGGTTACAAAATACACCTACCAGCACCTCTACAGCTCACTGAATAATATGTTATATCTCGTTTATTTAATCTGTACAAAAACTGAAGTGTAAAAACGACTGGTTTAAAAGGGGTTATGTGTCTAATTGTTTCTTAGCTGGGAGCAGTAACTTCCTGGAGTCTCAGCTGGTTGCCTGGCAACTGCTCAGAGCCAAGAAATAGTCCAACACATAACTACTGTAAAATGACAAAACTGAAAAAAAAAAAGAAAAACTGAGCCTAAACATCTATGATAACTATGAATATTGAAACAATATCCACTGTCATTTTGATGAAAGGTGAAAAGAACACATAATTTAAAGCATATGATTCAGGGCGGCAGTGGCTCAGGAGGTAGATCGGGTCGTCCACTCATCACAGGGTTGGCGGTTTCATTCGTCGAAGTGTCCTTGGACCCCAAATTGCTCCCGATGGTTAGCCAGCACCCTGTGTGGTAGCTCACAAGGCAAAAACCTTGTAAAGGGTTCTGGATAAAAGCGCTATATAAATGTAGCCATTTATTTATATAAAATTCATAGTAAAACATCACAACACATGTAGGATTACTTGAACTCATCAGACAGAGTTGTAGGGATACCTCAGACAAAACAAAAAGTTGGGCTGCTATAAGTCGTTTGAGCTCCACCTTCTAATAAATGTACTCCAGGTGTGTTGTTCTACCTGTCTGTGACCTGTTTGTCTGCTTCCTGTCTTACCCTCAGGGCCCATTGGTTTCACTGGTGCTAAAGGAGAGATGGGCCTCCCGGGGCCACAGGGCCAAGATGGAAGCAACGGTAGACCTGGAAATGCTGGGCCGCAAGGTGAACAACTGAAGCTATTGTTTGCTTGTTTTTTTGTTTGTTTGGAGTCTTATTAGCCACCAGTGCTGTAGTATCTACTCTTCCCGAAGTCCACTGAAAACCTAAAAGTGTCACTTTACATGATGAATGTGTGTGTCTCTCAGGACTTCCTGGAGACCCTGGCAGAGATGGAGGGAGAGGTCCTCCTGGTCCCTGTGGACTCAACGGTGACCCAGGAGAGATGGGGAAGCCAGGTAACGCCCCCCCAACACAAACTGTGTCACAGCAAACATTTAAAAAAGGCAAATAGAGTAGGATTTTACTGTCTCATCACAAATATTATCAGTATCTGCAGGGATTGATTGGATTGTTGATCAGTTCCAGTGATACTTCTTTTCTAAAGTCATTAATCAAATATAGATTAAAATTATTAACTATTGCAGAACGTTTGTGTGGAAACAAGACTAGAGCAATACACAGGCTTTAAGAACATCAAACTCAGATCTGCAGCAAAACTAAAGTTTGAAAAAGAACAACTTTAGCTGTCTGAAACCGACTAAAACATCAACCTGGAACAGCATGCAGACTTTAAGAAGACAAACATTCACTGGGATGATCTCTCTCTTTTCTGTCCAGGTAATAAAGGTGAGAAAGGCTGTGCAGGGCCTTGTGGGCAGCCTGGTTCAGATGGAATACCAGGACCAGGAGGACCTAAAGGTCTTAAAGGAGAACCGAGTCCACCTGGACCAGGATCTAAAGGATTTCCAGGAGAGAAGGTATCACACACATACAGAGACACACAAACATGACTAACCCTAACCCTCAGCGATATCAGATTCATCAGTTTAAATTTGTGCTGGTGGTACCGCTGTCAAACTAGAGGTCCAGCTGTTATAATTAGTTGCAGAAAAGGCATATGATTGGGTGGAGTGTCAATATTTATGGGTTGCCCTATTATAAATTAATTTTAAGATGCTTTTACCCCTAAACTGTTATCCTCGTATGCAGATGATGTTTTTATTTTGCCATTCTCCCAGTCTCTACCAGTTTTTTCTAGACAGAGAATTCATCTGTGAAATTGGTTTTACATCCATTAACATCCATGATTCTCTTTAGTAAAATTCATGTTTTGTTTTTTATCCTTCCATTATTCCCTTCCCCTAATTCAGCCCAATGACCTCTCTCTTACTTCTTTCAGTTTTTACCCCTGATACAAAGGCTTCAGGAACATAAAATAAACAGCAAAATATTCTAAAAAAAAAGACTTTATTTGTAATTTAAAAAGTCTATCTATATTTCTTGTCTCCTCCATCTCTGTTTTTGATGGTTTCTGTTTTATGTGTTATGCTTAATTTGACACAATGATAATGTGTCTTCTCCTCCTCTGTCCTCCTCTCAGGGGAATCCAGGACATGTTGGATTTCCAGGTACGAAGGGGAACCCAGGGGACAATGGAAACTTTGGTCCTCCAGGAGACTGTGGCCCGTGTGGCCCCATAGGATATTCTGGACCCCCAGGATGCAGAGGTCTGAACACATTCATCACAGTTTGTACATCATCTGCAGTTTAAACAGTTAATACATCAAATATCTGCAGTGTATATGAGTCAGCACAGATTACAACACCTTCCTCAAACTGAATGAAAGCCTCTGTTACCTGTCTGTGCGTCTGCCTGTCTGTCTGTCTCAGGTCATCCTGGGTCTCCTGGGGAAAAGGGTTGTGATGGTCCTCCAGGGGCAAATGGCCCTCCAGGACCCACCGGCCTCACAGGTACATAAAGCAGTGTTAGAGTATTATTAATGGCATCAGGTAGCAGTACTTCGTAACAACACTGCTGCTGATCTAAGAACGTTAATGTGGTATCCAGTGACAGCTCTACTGTCTGTCTGTCAACAGGAAGTTATAAAAACGTTCATTATATCTTAATTTTCAGGTAACAAGGGGGCTCCTGGAGATCCTGGTCCAGCTGGTCCCAGAGGAAACCAGGGACAGGATGGGATACCTGGACCTCCTGGGGAGAAGGGAGCCATGGGAGGTAGGAGACCGGACTAGATGAATATGAATCTGATTGGACAGTGATCAGTCACCATCTTTATTCTGATTGGATATTTAAGTGCTCAGTTTAGCTGTGAAAAGGTTTGTGATTCAGCTCATAACCCAGTCTGGTGGTGGTTTGTTTTTCTCTCTTCTGATTGGTTACCCAGCTTCTCGAGTTGGACCCCGGGGCCCAGAGGGGGAGAAAGGTCCACCTGGTGAGTGCCCATGTGTCATTATGAGTTTAGTTTTCAGTCAGAACTAAAGAAGAAGAAATAAAACACACTCTCCACCTCCTCTGGTATCCTCAGGGAGTGCTGGGGAGGAGGGTCATCCTGGTCCCTGTGGTCCTCCTGGTCCCCGTGGTCCTGGGGGACACCCAGGTTGTCCTGGTCCTCCTGGACTTCCTGGTCCCCCTGGTTGTCCCGGCAGGGAGGGAGTCTGCACTGAAGGAGGCAAAGGAGAAAACGGATTCCCTGGAGGACGAGGACCCAAAGGTGACGAGACACATTGAGTAGATGAACCAATGAGTTGAAAAAATATCGCACCACATTCAGTAGCTGTTCTGGAGCTTCTGACCTTGATGTTCAAATTTCCATTCCCCTGTGCACTTTCTGTACCCTGAGAGGATCAGATCTAGGAGGCCCATAGGAGGAAGAGGGACAAGTATCAGAAGCTGGTAGGGCACTGTCAGAAAAGGAGATGGAGAGCAGCTCGCTGTGTAGCCATAGAGGTGGTCTGTAGAAGCTTCATCATGTGGATCAGAAGGAGAGGTGTGTGGGGTAGTGCTGCTGGGGCACAAGTCAGGCTCTCATCAGCCCTAGCTGGCTCGCCTGGGTGAGGGTATCTGATGCTGAAAGACCTGAAACACTTGATGACCCCGGGTAACGTCACTTATGATGTGTCCCAGTGCACTGCAGGGTGTTTCTTAGAACCTGGTTTATGACCAAATACCTGCATAACTATTGACATTCTCATCAGCCTCAGCTGCACTCTGACGTGAACATTTAGTTTACAGCCTTGCAGAGCTGATAGCATGGCTGGTGTGAACTCAGAGTTCATATAGGTGTGAACTCTGAGGTCTCATTCACACCTGTAGTTCAGTTGGTCTGGACCATTGTTGCCTTTTAGTTCTGGTCCTTGCCGAGATAACATAAATCAGATAATCATGAATCAATATCATCTGCATACAAAGACAGGTAAACTAGATTTTTTACATGATATGTGTCTGTAAATGAAGGTTAAAAGAACACTGTTGCTAAATTACCTTTTGTGAAATGTACCTGTGGTGAGGGAGCCTATATCTGAAAATAATCAAATCTCTCTCTCTGTAGGTCCACCAGGCTATCGGGGTCCTCCTGGTCCTCCAGGTCCTGGTTTTAAAGGAGAGAAGGGATATAAAGGAGCAACAGGTGACCCAGGACCACCTGGTTGCCCTGGTGACCCTGGCCCACGAGGCACCCCAGTCAGTACAACCCATAGTTTTAATGTAACAGAAATTCAACTGAATCAATATACACTCAGAATCCAGTTTATCTTAGACCTTAGACTGGAAGGATCCAGTCAATGGTCTTAACAGAATCAAATTTGTGTTGGATTAAACCTTAAAACACACCTTTGAGTGTATTTAATGCAGTTCTTGTTGCTGACAGGGTGAAAACAGACCACCAGGCCCACGTGGACCCAAAGGCCTGATGGGAGAAACTGGTGTCACAGGACCTGTTGGTAAGAACTCCAGTCAGATAACCAGTATACTGAACAAAGAGTACTCTCTCCCACCATCATGTACATTCATCAGTCAGCATCCATGGTCATCATCCCGGGGGGGGGGGGGCAGTCTTATCTGATGTCTCTGTAGAGTTTGAAACAGAAGATAGAAAAACTTTTGGAAGATAAACTTTGGTCTCAGAGTGTGAATCTGATATTTGTTGCGTCCACATGATGAGTTTGAAGGTAAAGTGAATCTTCATGTTCTATTGAGCAGTTGAACAGAGCTGCCTCTGTGGACTCCCTGTGTGTGTTTCAGGTCTGAAGGGGGAGGGCGGACCACCAGGTAACGACGGCTCACAAGGACCTCCAGGACCACCTGGGAGTAGAGGTAACACAGTGACATCACACAGTGGACAGCAAACTATCCAATCACAGCAGCCACACACCTGAATACTACTGAGACACAGTACTACTGAGTACTAATACTGCTGTCTTCTGAGTACTAATACTACAGTGTACTGCCCTGTACTGAATACTGTATGCTGGTAGACTGAATGTAGTACTGAATACTGCTCCCTGAAGGCCAGAGGGGGAAGGACGTATCCATACCGGTGGTGGTGTTGCCAGGAGACAAAGGCTTAGCTGGAGAATCGGGACCCGCTGGACAAAAAGGACCCCCAGGGGCCCGAGGGAGACTTGGAGGTCTGGGTGAGTCTGGACTAATATTTCAGTCTCAGGCTTTAGGTGTGAGTGGCGTAAATGCAGTTTTAGATAGAAACAGAGTAAATGGAGTTTTAGAAGCAGTTGTGTATTTTGTGGCTGCAGGTATTAAGGGCATCAGAGGGAGGGCCGGTGGAAGAGGACAAAGTGGTCGTCCTGGACTGAAGGGGGACCAGGGAGATCCAGGATTCCCCGGACCAAAAGGTAAGAAATCTGATCTTTAGTCAGCTCATAAAGAGAACTAGTCCAGAGCATGGGAGTTTTGTAAAAAATCCTAAGTAGTTCTCTGAGAACTCAATTCTTGTCTGGTTAGACAATTTGGCTGAATCCAAATGGGTGCGTTCCTGGAAAATCTGCAACTCTTGAGGGCCATCCATATTTTTCTCTGAAGACGTCTGTTTTTCTTCATCAGTGTAGAGAGTTTTATTCAAAATTGATCAGTCAAAATTGATTCTTTGAAGTAGTAGTACTGAGCGTATCAAAATGAATACTTTTGATACTTTAACTACAAAGTTGTTTGAGACGCAGTTGTGTTGAAACATTGGTCTGTTCTCATTATTAAGGGCTGCAGATCAAAGTCCTTTTTCTGCTGTCCTCGATCAGCTGCAGACTGCTGGACAACGAGCGGAGAACTTCTTTTTCATCCAGAACTGACTCTGTGTTGACAGGTATCGCAGGTTCACGAGGTCCAGTTGGTGCTAAAGGTTTTCCGGGTCGACCAGGTCCCTGCAGGGACGCACCAGAGAAGGATGGCTTCCTGTTCACCAGACACAGCCAGGAACTCTATATCCCAGAATGCCCTGCAGGGTCTACTCAGATGTACAGCGGATACTCACTGCTGTTCATCAACGGAAACAACCGAGCACACGGACAAGACCTCGGTAACACTTAGTACATTTACTCAAGAACTGCACTGATGATGTACTGTTTTGAGGTACTTGTACTTTACTTGAGTATTTTTATTTTATGCTACTTTATAAGACTACTTTTCAGAAGGAAATATTGTACTTTTTACTCCACTGTGTTTATACTGGGCAGCAATAGTTACTGATTACTTTGCTCATTAAGATTATTCTTCTGAAACAAAGAATAAAACACCCAAAATACAATATAGATAAAAACTGTAAAGTAGTTCTCAACCATCTGCAACATTAAAAAACATACTGCATACACATTTTTGTATCAATAGTAATAACCCAGTTGCATATACAGTATATTGATATCATATTTTGAGAGGGGTGACACTACTTTACTTTTTTAGGTATATTTTCCAGATAATACTTTGATTTAAGTCAAATTTTGAATGCAGGACTTTTACTTAAGTATACAATCTGAATACTTCTTCCACCACTGCATGAGACAGACAGCGAGAGACAGACCGATAGTGAGAGACAGACAGATACTGCAGACAGGTCATTAAAAAGAGTTCATCCTGTGGAGAGCAGGAATAAGATTTAAGAGTAAGATGGACTAATAAACTGACTCTTAATGTGCTTTACAAAAACATGTCATTCACTCTGTCGTGAAAACATTTGCTCGTCTTTCTCTCAATTCAGTTCAATTCGCTTTATTGGCATGAATTTAACAACTCTCTCTCTCTCTCTCTCTCTCTCCAGGTACATTAGGTAGTTGTTTACCTCGTTTTACCACCATGCCCTTCCTGTTCTGTAACACTGAAAGCACCTGTCGCTACGCTTCACGCAATGACTACTCCTATTGGCTGTCCACCGATGAACCACTGCCAAGCAGCATGCCGTTCATCTCTGGGGATTCACTGAAGGAATACATCAGCCGGTAACACACACACACACACACAAACACCAAACGACATGTGTTTACCATGAACATGTGTGTTACCGTGTGTTTCCCATATTGAAGGTGTACTGTATGCGAGGCCAGAGCCAACGTGATCGCCGTCCACAGTCAGACCAGTTTTATTCCAGATTGTCCTTCAGGCTGGGACCCTCTCTGGTCCGGATACTCCTTTGTGATGGTAAGATAATATTGTTGGCTCGGGTTTGAGTTGAGCTATTCTCCTTTAAAATGGACTATAGAAGAACTGTTTAAAGTAAAGTGGCTTGTTCCATCAATCAGTTAACTGTCTTCTCCAAGCAAACCTCTCATATCAAAATATAAACTGAGATCTCAAAAATATAAGAAATAAAAACCCACTGAGGTGTTCAAATGCTAAAGAATGCCACCTCTTGTTTTTCCTACAGTGCATTTTAACAAAATGTGTCTGTTGAAACTGAGGCACAATCTGAAATAAAGACCATAACCTTCTACCAAAACCAGCATAAAACACACAACTTCAGATGTGACAGAAATGTTCTTACTGAAGTCTCTCTGAACGTTGTCTTCTTGCTGTCCTGCCAGCGTAGTCCAGATGAGAGAAGATAAAGATGTTATTACACTCATCTGAGTCACCTTCAGTAGCACGAGCATCAGCGATGCCGCGAGTGCTTTACAGGCTTCTTTTGTCCTGGGTTTTGCCTCTCAATTCAATTCAATTCAGTTTTATTTATATAGTGCCATATCATAACAAAGTTATCTCAGGGCACTTTTTCGAATAGAGCAGGTCTAGACCGACTCTTTATATTAACAGAGACCCAACAGTTCCCACCATGAGCAAGCACTATGCGACAGTGGCAAGGAAAAACTCCCTTTTAACAGGTAGAAACCTTGAGCAGAACCAGGCTCAAGGTGGGCGGTCATCTGCCTCGACCGGTTGGGTTGAAGGGGGAGGGGGGGGCTACATACAGGCTGCCCTACCTTACTGGTGAAGGTTGCTTTGACCTTTGACCCTTGCTGTTGGTCTTTAGGAAACAGGAGTGGGGGCGGAGGGGTCAGGTCAGCCTCTGGCCTCTCCTGGATCCTGTCTGGAAAAGTTCAGGAAGATTCCCTTCATCGAGTGTCACGGCAGAGGAACCTGCAACTACTACACCGACTCCTACAGCTACTGGCTGGCTGCTCTCAACCCCACCGACATGTTCAGGTACAGTACACCTTTAAGGACACGTTCAGGTACAACACATCAGGACGTGTTCAGGTACAACACACAGGAGGTGTTCAGGTACACGTTCAGGTACACTTTTAAGGACACGTTCAGGTACGAAACACACAGGAGGTGTTCAGGTACACGTTCAGGTACACTTTTAAGGACACGTTCAGGTACGAAACACGTTTATCATAATGTTCAGTTATGCAGTACCTTTTAAAACCATGTTCAAGCACATAAACCCTTCAGGAGCACAACAGTGTCATCAACATATTCAGGTACACCTGCATCAACACTTTCAGGTAAGAAACACCTGCATCACTGTGTTCAGGTACACTCCAGCTCCATCACTTTTAAATTGGTTTGGATTTGTATCATTTGAGTTAGAACCAATGTACTGACACTGGATCAATATTTAGCTCTGAGACTGAATATGTGGTTTTATACTGTGATGAAGTTTCAGTTTCAGATTTGAATGAATGTTTAAATATTTTAAAATGCGGTTTTCTGACTTTTGTGAGTGAAATGAAATCCACAGAGCTCTGCTGTTTGTCTGTGAATCTTCTGAAAGCACCAACAAATAATCACACGATCAATCAATATGAAGGTTTTTAATCAATCCAGCTATGACAAATACAGTTACAACAAAAAATAAACATTTTATTTCAACAGTTTTGATCATAAAGTTCCGTGTTGCAGCTTCATGCAGTCCCGTTACACACCAGCAGAGGGCGGTGTCTCTGTTCACCCAGCAGCTTTAAAACAAAGTGATGGAGGATGAACATTTCATTTAAATTAAGAAAGGTTTAAAATATTAATCTCAAAAGATATAATCTGAATTTTACACTGGAACAAGTTAGACTGAATAAACACACCTGATTGGCTGGTTATTGTTTTTAATCTGGTTGGTGATGTCTCTCTCTGTCTCTCTCTCTCCTGTATTAACATGTGTGTGTATGTCTCTCGCCCTGCAGTAAACCGAGGCCTCACACTGATAGAGGAGAGTTTCCAGACAGTCTGATCAGCCGCTGTCAAGTCTGCATGAAGCAGCCGTGAACAGTAACACTACTGCTACTGATACTACTGATACTACTGATACTACTACTGTAAATACTACTGCTGCTAACACTGCTGATATTAATACTACTGATAACTTCTGCTCCTGTGTACTCACACCAGCAGTGAGCGTGAGACAGAGATGTGATTCTTGACCAATCAGAGGGCAGATGTGTTCACCTTCTGCTGTGAAACGTCTGCTGACTTCCTGTAAACTTTCAAATAAAAACGATGTCAGAGGCTGTCCAATTACAAACCAACTTTATAATTAATATGTCAGCAAAGAGAAAATCCTCGCTTCTGATTGGCTGGCAGGACGCCTCAGACAAAGTTCAATCAATAATCAATAAGATGATTTAACCGTTTAGTGTTCTCACCACCATCTCTTCCTGTGTGTGTTGCTGCTGCTACTGTTACTGCTGCTGATAGTGATACTACCACGCCCTTTGAGTAACAGCAGTAATGCCACAATGTCAGAATACTTTTACAGCTACATTAGAATTCCAGTAAAATTGTACATGACTGTAGTAGTACTGCTAGTAGTGATACTGCCTCTTATACTACTTTTGTTGGAGTATCAATACTAGTATCACTCCTACTACTAATACTAACAGTACAAAGATTAAGTGTAGTGCACTATGTGCACTTCCACCATCATTATAGCTACTGGTACTGCACTGCTACTACGGTACAGTAGTACTTGTTGTACAATACTTAATACATCACCCAAGTTTTCAAAATCACTAAGTGTGCCCAGTACTGCTACTACTACTGTAAGTATAGCTACTGCTTCTACTGCTACCATTATCTACTAATAGTTACTGTCATCAATAGTACTACTGCTCTTACTACTATTACTACTGTGAGTATTGCTAATGCTAGTACAACTACTGTTGTAAGTTCTGCTACTGCTCACTACTGATGTTTTGATATTTGACACAGTTCACAGTTGTGAGTATGTAGAAAGAAAATCAGTGTACACAGTACTACTATTACTACTAGCTGTACTACTATTACTAATGGAAGTACTGCTACTACTACTGCTACCATTATCTACAAATCTAACTACTGCTATTGTAGTACTTCTGCTCTCACTACTGCCAGAACTACTAGTACGACTAATACTAATACTATGTGGAACTGCAGCACCTCCTCCTGCCAGAGGAGGGCGGAGCTCAAACACCACAGAAGAAGAAGACGACGACCTGGTCCGGCTGCAGTTCCTCTAACAGCCACCAGATGGAGCACCATGAAAACTTGAAGTGAATGAGAAAAACCCTGCACGGCAACAGAGTGTGGAGCTCTCTGATTGGATGAGTCTCACAGCAATGCACTCTGGGTGTCGTAGTTGTCTTCTGTCATAAAGTTGTTCTGGACCTTTGAGAACTGCAGGAATGCAGAACATTGTCTTAATTTTCTTCATTAGATAATGACATTAAACATGTACAATACATTAAGTAATAACAGTGTTTACAGTCTGACATCTGAAAGGCTTCAGAAGCGTTCTTGTTCTCAGTTGTACATACTCTTATCCACTGATACACTGTGATAAATTGGGATTACGTTAATTTTGTTTTGTGAATATGATTCTTGTTGAATTTAATAAAACATGTTGTTTTACAGTTCAGTCACTTCCTGTGGTATCCTGTTCAAAACGCTTATTAAAAAAGTTTTAAATCTGCCACAAAACACGTCATCTTAGTTACACAGGTCAACAGTCAGCTGTCCATATGAACACTGATCGTTCCTCCTGTTCTGGACGTTAAAAGATCCTTTTCACTTTCACTGGAAGTGATGGAGGACAACATCCACAGTCCTCCAGACTTATTCTACAGTTAATGTGAAGTTAACATGAAGCTTCAGCAGTCTGAGTCTGAGAACTTCTCTGTGTCTTTAGAACAAAATCTCCTCTCTGTGTTCCACAGGGTTTCCTTGTCGTGCTGCAGGGACACAGAGAGACAAACAGCAGGTAAATCATTCAGGTGTCAATAATAGGAATTAAGTCAAATGTTTCAAAGTCTTGGACACAAACATGTCAGTAAGATTCATCAAGAGAATAACTATATACTATAAATAAGTTCTTTTTGTCACAGTTTAATGAGTGTACTGTAATAATGTGCTGTAATATTTAAAGAGTAATAAAGCTGATACATCCTGCCTGTGATCAATGAAACTAGTGATATTCTAATTTATTTACATTTGAGTTTTTCTGGTAACAGTTTCATTTCTGTGACACTTTGATCAACTTCACTCAGTGACTCAGTGTGGAAACACAAACTGTACGCATCACAGGGAGGAAGTGTGATGTCATCGCTTTCCCATCATGCCCTGTGTGTGTGTGTGTCCATGCCGGCGGCTCCTTGGCAACGGCTGCTCACTGTTGCTAATGTGTTATTTATTAGCATCCGGAGAAAGTGATGATGATGATGAGGATGAAGGTGGTGGAGATAAAGATGGAGGGGAGGATCACCATCTTCGTCTTCAGCTAATTAAAACTTAACTCTTGTAAGATTCTGTCTTAATATTATTCTGTGTGGATTCATCCTCACTAACTCTCTTTGTGCTTTTACAGATTATAGATGAATAAATTATATTAGAGACGTATTTTGATGAGTAGAGCTTTAGATTGGAGAGCAGAATCCGTCCTCTGACTTCCTTTCAGGTCAACACGTTCACCTCACAGGCCTCAGAGGTCAAAGGTCACAGAGTGCTGACAGAGGGAACAACAGAACGCTGCAGAGACCCGGAGGTCTCACCTCTACACCTGCACGTGCTACCTACCTAGCCGGCCAGCTAGCTAGTTACTCAGCATCAAAGTGCAGCTCCGTCAGCAGCATTTTGAATTTAAAGATGTTCCTCAGAGAAATACACTGAAGGTCAAGACAGACTCAAACCAACAGGAGCGAGCTAACAATGCTAACACACACACAAACGTCACACAAACAAAAAATGTCTATTATTAAATAAAAACCTATAAAACATGTTATTATAAAAATAAATGGATTAACATTTCATAATAATGAGTTTCATGGGCGGCACGGTGGTGCAGTGGTTAGCACTGTCGCCTCACAGCAAGAGGGTTCTGGGTTCGCACCCGCCGGCCGGCTGGGGCCCTTCTGTGTGGAGTTTGCATGTTCTCTCCGGGCACTCCGGCTTCTTCCCACCATCCAAAGACATGCAGGTTAATTGGTGATTCTAAATTGCCCATAGGTGTGAATGCTTGTCTGTCTCTATGTGGACCCCGCCTCTCGCCCAATGTCAGCTGGGATTGGCTCCAGCCCCCCGCAACCCTCTAAGAGGATAAGCGGTATGGAAATAATGAGTTTTAATTATTTTACGGAAGCCGTAAACGGCCATGGATTCAAACTTTATTTGTTTTCTTGAGATCATGAGTTATTTATGTCATTATCTCGAAATAACAAATGTTGGTTTTCCGTCATAATGAGATATAGAAGGTTATATAAGGCCCAAATCATTGCAGGAACCTTTGGTTCTGCAGTGATTTATCTGGTTTACTTTACTGAACTTTCACTTGAAGTATTCTGTCACAGCGGTGTTACTGCATTCAGTGCTTCCTCTGACTGTGAGCGTTGGGATTCCCTGATGTCAGATCCACTCTGTCTCTCCACCGCAGAACATTTTAAACTAATATAAAGTGTTTTTCTGCCGTATTAAAGTGAAGCAGCAGTCGTGTTTGTTCTGACTAAATGTTGAGTGGGCGACTCTCTGCTGCTGCCTCTTTGTTTAATGGAGATATCAGCAAGCGCTAATGAAGTCTGCTAATCCTCTGAACGCTCCGTTAATTCCTCTCCTCTTCAGCCGGACATTCTGCCGTTGTATTTGTTGAAGATGAGCGCCGGCGGCTGCAGAACGCTGCTGCTGCTGATAGTTTTATTGTTTTATTGTTCAGACTCCATTTAAAGTCAATAAGGACTAATGGACGTTTGTTTAACTTGAATGTCAGCGTTCCTTCATCGCCTCGCAGCCCGCCAGCTGCCAATCAAACATATGTGACCTGCAGGAGGAGGAGCATCAGGCTTCAAAAGAGCAGCAGACAGAGGACCAGGACCAGAGACAAGCCCAGAACCAGAACCAGGACCAGGACCAGCAGAAGATACCAGACAGTAGGAACTTTCTTTTCTTCCTACGATCTGTTTTTCTTTCTTTCGTCTTTTCTACTTTGATTTTCCTTCCTCAGGTACCTCAGTGTATATTTTTTTTCTTCTCCTCCTGGTATTTCGGCAGGTATGCAGTTCGTTATTCGTTGTCCCGCCATCTTGGCTCTCATGGCGTTGGTTCTGTGCAGCCCAGGTGTTTCTTCACAGCTCGATAGAGACCAGGACCAGTACCAGAACCAGGACCTGGACCTGGAGCTGCGTCACCACCGGCTGCTGCAACGAGCTCGCAGCGCCGGACTCCTGTCACAGGTGAGAGAGCAAAAAACCAATCAGAAAGAAATACATTATAGCTAGTTATTTGGGTTGTGCTATTGACTGCTATTTAGTTTATTTATTGAAGTGTCCTCCCAGATAACTGTTAAAGTTTGGAAGTTCAACTGTAAAGAGTTCTGACTTTCAATCATTTTGCTGATTTGTGCATTGTACATTTTTTGAGGTTTATAGCGCAACTATTGCTGAATTAAAGCCTTGTTGGTTTCATGTGACAATTACAGGTTAATGTTAAATGCTAAAACAGAGTCATACAGTGCAGCAAACTGACTTGGTAATGTCAGTTACACAGAAATATCAGTCCAAAGGTACGTTAGCCACCCTAAGCTACTGCTCATACATACCGGCCACTGATAGCACCACGAATTGCGCATTACTTGCAACCGCTGTCTGCCCCGTCTCAAGGTCTGATTCACAAAAGACATTGTGCTAACGATGTCACAGCGCAATTACGGCCATAAAGTTTTGCAGATGAGTGCAGTTTGCCCTTGTTTTGCGTCTGATTGCAATTCTCCATGTGGTAAAGTATAAATGGTGGCTTTGCACAAAGAACACAGCAGGCAGGACGACGGCAGAGAGAAGGAGGAAACTGACGTTTTCAGACGGCGAGCTTCAATCAAAAAGTGATATTCTGCTTTGAAATATCTGCGCACGCCTGACGTGCCGATGCTACAGTTACGTTCCTGCCTGAACTACAGCAGGCTACATTAACACTGCTGCTATGTGATGGTCCAACATCTGCCAATCTCACAATCGACAACATCAACAATCTCATCTGCTCATAGTCTGTCAGCCATCTGTTGGGACGTTTCCCTAACTGTAAAAAACGTCTTGTTGTTTTTCAGGATTGGAGTAAACGTGCAGTGGAGGACCTGCTGGCTCAGATGTCTCTGCCAGAGGCCGACACCCAGCGGGAGGCTGAAGTTGTTTCCATGGCAACAGGAGGAAGGATGAACCTGGAGCGGTCCGTTGACCCCCCCAACAGCCTGCCTCCCCGTGAACGTAAAGCTGGCTGCAAGAATTTCTACTGGAAGGGCTTCACTTCCTGTTAAATCCCCGCCCAGGTACCTGACTGTCTGTTTAAGCCCCGCCCAGGTAACTTGCATTTTGTGTCTCACCTGTCCTTGTTGTTTTCTTTCCAGCTGATGCCGCGCCTTCACCAGACCAACTGACCAATCCCAGATTACCTGGCCTTCACCTGAGCGACTGCACGGACCAATCAGCAGCTGTCTGGCTGCTGTGTACCTGAATAATTAATGTAATTATCAATTAAAGAGAGAAATCAGTCAAGTTTGCGGCTCCGCCTCCCGTCTGTCCAGAGTGTGAATGAGAATATTAGAAAAGTGTAAATCAGATTAAACACATGTAACGCTGAAACAATCTGTCAATTAACCATCAGCTGAAGGAACATTCATTGTAGTTTTATAATTGATCGATTGTTTTAGTTCATTTCTAATTCAGTATTAGCAAACTTCAAAATGTTCTTCGTTTTCATGATAAAGTTTCTGGTTGCTGTTGAACATAATAAGAAACCTGAAGACAAAACCTTCGATGAACATTTCTTACAACATTTTTATAGACAAAAAATCGATTATTTGAAATAATTATCAATAAATGATCAATAGTAAAACTTGGCTGCAACTAGTTGACAGAATGTTTGCTGTGTGGACTGTTGTCACTGAGAGTACCGGGAGCAGTACTGGGAGCAGTACTGGGAGTAGTACTGGGAGTAGTACTGGGAGCAGTACTGGGAGCAGTACTGGGAGTAGTACTGGGAGCAGTACCGGGAGTAGTACTACGAGAAGTACCGGGAGTAGTACTGGGAGAAGTTCTGGGAGAAGTACTGGGAGAAGTATCGGGAGTATTGGGAGTAGTGGTGTGGGGAGAGCGTTCTGCAGCGCCCCCTGCTGGTCATAGTGATAAACCTTTTAGGGGCTTATTGTTAAAGAGTAACTTATCAACAGGCTGAAAAGCAGCGTTCTGCTGCCCTCTCTGGTGAAAGTTTCATCCCTGATGGGTGGGGTCAGGAGTGTGCTCTGTCACACCTGTAACCACACCCAACAGTGATGTCACAGGGTCCTGGAGTACACCTGGTGAGAAGTCAAACCACTGGAGGTCAGCAAAGACAAGATTTTCAGGGGGTTGAGTTGCTCTTTAAAGTCCTCGTGGTTCAAGTATAAAAAATCATTCTGATGGATAAACACGAGTTTGGTTTTCTGCCTGAGCAGCCTGACAAGACCGAGTCATGTCACTTCAGCTAAAATAATGTTGTGTCATTAACATACACATGGAGCTTATCATACACAAGAAAACAGAGGTGAAACTTCTGACGACAAGAACAGAACTTCTTACATAAAACCAAAACTGCAAATCAAATCGGACACAAATAACAGATCCTTCCTTAAACACAAGTCAAGTGTTTTCAGTCTGCAGAGATGGATTAAATCATCTCATAAAGAGCAATAACTTCATGTTCAGCCTCACATAAAACACAAACTTTTCTTTTCAGGGAGACATTAAAGCTGTTCACGGCCTGAATGTAACACACACACACACAGATCTTGTAGTTTCTGCGTCACAAACAGTAAAGTTTTTCATAGGTTTGTAGAAAACATCATCAGACCATCTTTCCTTACTCATCTGGAACAGTTCACACTGATCATCATGAATGTTTTATATTTATAATATTACACTTTAATCTGTTTTGAAAAATAAAATGTCATTTATCATAAAACAGATTTCACCTCAAATGTTTCTTCACTTCATTTAAAATCATCTAAAAAAAAAGACACGACGTTCAGCAGTGAGAGAGCACGTGTTCACATGCTGCACAGCCTCCCTGTGTGTGTGTGTGTGTGTGTGTGTGTGTGTGTGTGTGTGGGAACAGCAGCAGGGTTCAGTGTTTGAACAGAGAGAGGGTCGAGTCTAATTAACCTTTAATGGAGATCAGAGAGAGAGAACAAATATTGACTCAACACATTAAACACTGCTGAGTGTGTGTGCGTGTGTGTGTGTGTGTGTGTGTGTGTGTGTGTGTGTGTGTGTGTGTGTGTGTGTGTGCGTGTGTGAGCCATTACAAAGCTAAAAGCACAATATTACTCAGACGTGTCTTTAAAGATATAAACCCTCTCACTTACATAAACTAAACTGCTGTGGCCCCGCCCACTGACAAGATCCAAGCCACAGGATTGGTCGCAGGTTGATTGACAGGTCTGTTAATGCAGAGACTGTAACAGCAGACAAGCTTCACTTTGAACTGCAATAAAAATTAAAACACCTGATTGGAATCTGAATTTCCACCTTTAGCTGCTCACTGTGTGATTTACACTTTATGAAGCACACCTGTACAGCAGTCCAATGCTGCAGCTCCGCCCTCACAGAGTCTGTAATGTCCAGTTTTGGGTGACATTGTCAGAAATGTGTAAATTCTCTGTTTATTACTGAGCTCATAGTTAATGGTGGTGTTTCAGGTTTTTTGTCCTCCCTGTTTACACCCATGAGGGGTCAGAATATTAGGAACCCCTCTGAACACAATGCAGTCCAGCACAGCACCATCGCTAACCCTCAGTGCTAACACCTGTCACTGAGGTAACTCCTCTGTGACAGAGTCAACAAGACTTCATGACACAACAGGTGGATCAGGCTCCATCCACACGTATCTGTTTTTACGCTGCTGGCCCCGTTTTAGTTTAAAACTCCGGATTGTGTTTTAGTGAGGACGGGCGGAAACAGAGACGTTTTAAAACGATGACGCAGACACCCACGTTCACTTCCTGATTGGGTCTAATCAGCCATGACGTGTCCTTCCCTGATTGGTCATGGCCCTATCTTGTGACCCTTTCCAGCCTTGACTCCCAGCGGTTAATTCAACATTAATAACGAATCACAAAACTTCCTGTCAGTAACAGTTCTATAGGTTTTTTTCCTTATCTCTAATCAAGAGCGTCGTCTTCAGTTTGAGAGCAGGTTTTATTGATTTCATGTTCAGATGTTGTAATACTCTCTCTGCTGCTGCTGTGCGCTCGTGAAACGTCTGCTCTGATTTCTGCTCTTGGATTGTTTTGTGCAACAACCCTGTCAAAATTCCCCAACCAATAGAATGCCAGCAGTAGTGTTAACCAATGAAACGATCGCTGCCTCGTTGTGGGCGCGCTCGCTTTACTTCTTGCAGCTACTCTTACTCTTTAATCCCCTCCCGCCCTCCACGGCTCTATTATATGTACAGTTAATATATATAGCAGCGCCCGTGCTGTTTATTTTACTGTAATAGCTACATGTAATAGCAGCCGTATAGCACACCAACGGGAGGCCGGTGAGAGGAAAACGCCGTCACCTTCATGACTCAGGAGAGTCTAGCGGATCACTGGCTAACATGGACCACCAAAGTCAAGGACCTCAAGTAAGTTTTTTACTTTAATGGTGCTGTTACTGGAACCATTTTTTTCATGATATTGTTTTATTTTGCCACAACGTACACTTGAAAGCCGAGGATATTGTCATGGAGATATTCTTGTGCCGCAAATATGACTTTGTCAATTAATTTTGAACGAAGTAATAGTACCATTAAAATAAAAGACTTACTTGAGGTCCATGTTGGCCAGCGATCTGTTAGACTCCCACCGGTGTTTCCTGTCACCGGCCTCCCGTCGGTGAGCTATACGGTCACTGTTACATGTAGCTGTTATAGTAAGTCTGTTGTGATGAACCTGTGATGCAGGGGGGCTTAATTCTCTTGACTTTATTACCCTAAATAATGTGAATGCTGCCATGAAACTCTGTTATACTTATTTCGGCATTGTCCTTATGCAGAAACTATGGAAAGATATGACATTAGTCATCACTGATAATAAATCTCTGACTTATTATTCATATTTTTGGAAAATGTACTATTTGGTTTCAACATTCTTGGTTAAAAAAATAATCTTAATCACAATGTATTTAATGAATTTAATTATAATACTGGATAAATACCATATCCATGAATCAAAATATTCAAATTCAAACCCCTAATTTATATTAATCATTAATGAAACCAAACATTACATTGACACAATCTCCTGTATGAAGGCTGTGAAAATGATTGAAATATGCTTTTAATTGATGTTTGGTCTGTTACTGTTAATGACCTATTTCTCTAAAAAAAAAAAAAAAAAAAAAAATGCAGCTATTAGAGTAAAATAAAAAGTACAGGCGTTGGTATATATATTAACTGCAGTGCCAGCCCAAGCCTTCATGGGGCGCTAAGCAGAATTTGATTGGGGGGCCCCCCACCGCCTCAGCGCTGCCAATACTATTTGTTCTTTTCGATGCATGATCATTGATTCATATTTTTACTCTTCTATGGTTTTAATCTTAAAAGGTAGAAAACTCACAATAGTGGTCTGGTGTAAATTTGTGATACAGTACTAAGTGACATAGTGAACGTGGTGTAGTGAAGAGTAACAAAATAAACCAGCAGAAAAAGCCTTTACTGTAAACAAGTTGCCCACTTGAATTACTTTTGGTTTAAAACAATTTCAACATGCAAAAGTGCAGAACAACAATCAACTACAATTTAAATCAAATAACTTAGATAAACAGTATACGCCTTAGAATCTGTGGTTCCTGCTTTTCTGGAGGCAAAGTCCTTAATGACATCACTGTAAGAGATCTGATGGCCAACTTTGTTGTTGGTACTGATCAGTGCAGGTCCACTCAGTCTTTCTTGTGCCCTGGAAGATCTCAAGTAGTTCTTGATCAATCTGAGCTTAAAAAAGCTCCTCCCAGCAGACGCAGCAGTCACAGACTCTCCCTGAGACTGTAGTCTGAGCCTGTAGTCTGAGACTGTAGTCTGAGACTGTAGTCTAAGACTGTAGTCTGAGCCTGTAGTCTGTGACTGTAGTCTGAGGCTGTAGTCTGAGCCTGTAGTCTGTGACTGCAGTCTGTGACTGTAGTCTGAGACTGTAGTCTGAGCCTGTAGTCTGAGCCTGTAGTCTGTGACTGTAGTCTGTGACTGTAGTCTGAGACTGTAGTCTGAGACTGTAGTCTGTGACTGTAGTCTGAGACTGTAGTCTGAGCCTGTAGTCTGAGACTGTAGTCTGAGCCTGTAGTCTGTGACTGTAGTCTGTGACTGTAGTCTGAGGCTGTAGTCTGAGACTGTAGTCTGAGCCTGTAGTTTGAGGCTGTAGTCTGAGCCTGTAGTCTGAGCCTGTAGTCTGTGACTGTAGTCTGTGACTGTAGTCTGAGGCTGTAGTCTGAGCCTGTAGTCTGAGCCTGTAGTCTGAGACTGTAGTGGGACAGGACAGATGACCACTCAGCTGGGTCACCTGGAGGAGCTGCTGATCCATGGTGCAGGCTGGAAGTAGATGTGACATCAATCTCAATGACCACAGAAATAAAAGGACCTAAAGGGAAATGAAGTGAATAATTAAAATACAGAATTTTCATCTCAGGATGTTCGACAGTAAACTGAGCAAATACAAAGGCTGCTGTGCTGTTAACTTACCAGCCACATCAGCTGAGGTTGAAACAGACACAGAGGAGACAGCAGGATCAGTGGATGCAGGTGCAGGTAAGTGCTCCTCACCTGCAGAGAAGGATGGACCTAAGATGAAAAAAGAAAAAAACAGCCAGCCATGTTATGTCATATTAAAAGGTAATGCAAGGAGACACGACACACAGTGTGGCAAATGACTAGGCTACTGTGCCTGTCTACAGTATAAACTCTTGGAATAAAGGGGTAATAATCTAGTCCAGATTTGACAGATCTAAGTATAGTGGTTTTGGATCTGGGCCTGGTCTGATGTGGTCTAGATGTAAAAAAAAAAAAAAAAAAAAAGCAGTGAAATGTCCCTGTTTTGTATTTTCACAAATACAATAAAGTTTTCACAGATTTGAAAATGGGTTCCAGACAGCGTTAAGGCTTTACCTAAAATCTCTAACAACAGTACGTAAAGGTGCAGAAAACGGAGGATCGGACGCTCAGCACTGTAAATTAAGTTTCCCTTAACTTTCCCCTTAACTGCCGAATCGGAATCTGCGAATCAGATTCCAACTTCAGCTCGTCTATAGGCCATATACAGGCCGTTGTTAACTAACTAGCTAGCTAACGTTAGCTTACGAAAATAGCCTAACATTTCATATCTTGTCTTAGGAAAGTTGACGTTCCCTAAACGTCCCTAAATCTTAATCCACCTGGTTGTATTTAGTCATGCAAACAAACCTGTATCTTGCTGTTTTTTCTCATCTTTCTTTCCTTCTTCTTTCTTTCCTTCTTTCTTTTCTCTGCTCCAGAAGGATTTGTCCTTTTTGCACGTTACTTTTTTGCTGCTTTCTCCATCGACTAGGACAGGACTGACT
>SEMN01000828.1:0-184800 GCA_005408345.1 Macquaria australasica
AGGTTTCTACCTGTTAAAAGGGAGTTTTTTCTTGCCACTGTCGCCTAGTGCTGCTCATGGTGGGAACTGTTGGGTCTCTGTAAATATAAATATAAATATAAAGAGTCGGTCTAGACCTGCTCTACTCGAAAAAGTGCCCTGAGATAACTTTGTTATGATATGGCGCTATATAAATAAAACTGAATTGAATTGAATTGTCACAATTTGAGTGACTGACAGTGCCAAGAAAGAAGTTGTAGGAATATTAAGGAGCAAGATTGTCCCTCAGAAACAGGGTGTCTTCTCAAAGCTCATGAATGGTGGAGGTGCACTTCAGAACATTGACAAAGGAAGAAATGTCTTTCATATGCATGTGTAAAATCAGAGGACAGGTGGTATCAGGAGTGTTAGCAGGGCCTAAAAGTGGATGTGAATGAAGACCATGAAGCTGTGATTTGTGTGGAAAGAACTTTTTAGCAGCACATCAATTTTGCTGCACTGCACAAACTGACAAAGTTTTCAGATCTTGTTGGTGTAAAAAAAAAAAAAGAGAGGGTCAAAACCATGTTCAGGCATTTTCTTCAATTTCTGCATCTCAAGGACAGGTGAGATTCCACACAAATAAATTATCTTTCTCATATACATACATATATACATTCATGTGTAATAAAATATATTAGTATTAATTTAAGTATTAATGTATAACCATGTTAAATTGTGTCTTTTTAAGGGTCAGATTTACTAAATAACTACTCACTCAGCTGAAAAATATTTACATTGACAGTATTATTGTGGAGCACCACTTGCAAATATTGAATAAAAAAGTCTGACTGTACTAAAGCAATGCATTTCTGCCACAAAAACTCAGCTAATGTAAAGTAGCTCCATTAAAACAGCTACCAGGGTATCTTGACAGTAGTGCACATGAACAACCATGTCAAGACCAAGAGGCGAAGATTGGTTATTACCTGAATGAGACAGGTAAATCAGCATACTGTCCGCAAACAATTTTTCTTTCTGGAGAAAAATGGTAACACTGCTGAACACCAATTAAACGATTTTAAAATGCTGTATAGACTACAGATCAGAGGGGGCTCTGACAGAAACCTGCTGATGAAGAACAGTATGATCATATAGAATTTGACAGTGACCACTGAGACAATCTCAAATAATTACTGTTGCCGGTAAGATTTTTGTTAATCCTATAAATCCATATTTTTAGTCAAGTCTAAAATCTAAAGTCATTTATGTATACTGTTATGAAATACTGCCTATCTTTAACTAACTTTCAAGTGGCTATTTTGTCCAGCCTGTTAAGATTATAAACTAGGAGTTTAGAGTTTGAAGCTGTGTAAATTAGAGCAGACCCATGCAGGGGCATATATTTCCCTACATGTGTCTAAAAAGTTGTCTCATTTGGATGCTGTGGTCGTTGCTTTAATTTGAAATTTTTCATTTTATACACTAGGTGGTGCTATCATACCGGCCATTGCTCTTCAGATTCATGACCTCTGTGGTTAAATAATGGATTTCAAATTTAATCTGTGTAATATATTAGCTCATAAGCTTATTTAGGAGGCTCATAAATAGATCTCTTTAATCTCGTGAATTCAGCCCTCTTCCGTGAAGATTTGTCAACACATCTAAGCGTAATTATTTTACATGTTTCACTTACATAAACTTATCAGGGCCATGCCTTTATATTTGCTCTCCGCAAAAAAGGCTATAATAAATTCAACACACATCAAATGCAAAATATAGAATATTATATTGCACGCACGGACCGAATTTGTGTATGAGAGAGTTTTTTTAATTGAGGAAAATAGAATCATATTGCTTAGGAACAACATTTGAAACCTATGGGGCTGTACCTGTAAGTGCTGGAATTACTGGAGTGTAACCTTGGTTTAGGAGGAGTGGGGGTAATACGGGACAGTAGCTCCACACAAGTGAAGGTTCATGTTGCGCTTGGTGGGCTTTGCAGTGGTAGTTCTGAACACTGGGAAGTGAAATTTGCAATGACCAGGGCGTTGCTGGTGATAGAGTAAAGCTAACGGGAGAAATAGAGAGAGAGAGAGGGGAGAAGGGAGGGAGGGAGAGAGGGAGACAGAGGGGTAGCAGATACTTGGTAACGCATCACAGCAGGACAGGCAATCGAATCTAAAGGCGCTCAGCCAGCGACGGACACGGACGAGGAAGGTAGGACAAAATGATAATGACATGATCATTCTGCTTTGGGTTGATAGACACGAAGCAGCGTTAGAGGGATGTCTGCGACAGAGAAGACGTTTTCACATAAAGGATAATGTTTTTTATTATGTAGTATGACATTTCCTACCCACTGTAGTTGTGCGTAATTCACGACTTTTACGCTCACGAATAGTTGTCTTACTTTGTCATATATGCAGTGTCTTTTTGATTTGCGCACCAAAGAAGAGTTTAAGAAGTAGCTGATTGAGAATGTAAGTAGTGTTTTGAGGGGCTATCAGTCCAGTGGGGACCGGTTAGATTATGGGCAATATAATATCGCATCTGCGACCACTTCATTCAAGTTCTGTTGTCTTCTGTAATGGTCCACTCCAACTGTTGCAGTTGTTTCATCGCGGGTTATTTTAACAGAATAATTAAGCAGTCAGTAAATTTGAAGTAGTGTGCATGCTTGCGCAGAGGTGTCAGGTGTAGTGTTATCTCAGGTAGCCCTGGCTACTCCGAAGGTGCCTGCTGGGAAGCGCCTTGCTGCCCAATAATTTATTCATGTGTCACCTGAACGCGGCAGCGACGCAGCGCGGGGTTAAAGGGGAACACTAATCTAATTATTAATTAATTAATTATTGGGTCATTACATTTTTTCTTCCTCAATATACAGCTCATTCTTGTAACTGTACATACAGCAGTACCAGTTCAGCACCAACAATGAATTTGCAGAGTAATGCAATGCAGATGTTTCAGGATAGGGTTGTTTTTTTTGGTTTGTTCTGTGTTTTTCAGCCAGTTATTTGCAAAATAGTTTTATTATTTAAAGTACTATATCAGTAAGTCTGGATGATATTATGTGAATTGTGATGTTTGTGATATTTTTCCCAGCAAAGTAGATTTATTGCATTTGGACCACTGCTGATTGACTTAGCAAAAAGCTTTAAATTTGATCAAAACGTTACCATACAAATCAACATTAAATAATCATGGTAATTCTGTCATTTAAAATCAGAATATGTTTTCATACACTATACTTTTGTATAGGTTCACCAGTAGAGAAATATATGGCACTCTCATGAGGGAGCAAATTAGCATTCATCACAGTTTGAACAGTGAGCATACATAAAACATACTCAAGAGCAGAAATTCACTAATATTTCCATGAATTATTTTTTTGTATTTTTAAGGCCAATGTTGTATTGCCTCCAACCTGTTAGATTATACAGTGCATACAATAATGTGCTTCAGGTGGGTTATACAGAGTCAGAATTATGACATAAAAGGAGTGACCAAGCTTGTTCTGTCTCTGAGGAAATGCTGTCTCTACTCCTGCTGAAATATGTTACATGGACATTTTGGCCTCAGTAATCCTGGTTGTAGGTTCACTCTCATCCTCACTGTGGTCCACCAGTGAATAAGTACTGATGTTCTGCTATTGTCACCCCACTACAAAGTACAAAGTATACCATAAAAATGTGCATATTCTGCACGTCTTTTAAATGATTGATACTATACCATCAAAGAATCTGATATATTATGTATGTGATAAGATGAAGAGAAACTGCTGCTGTTTTTCATGCATTATGTGGGGAAAGCATGCCTCTGACAGTTTCCCTTTCTGAGTGTCTGTCACTCTTCCTGAATTCATTCAGAACACAAGAAGGAAGAAAAAAAATAGTTAACTGGAGAGTCCATATCTGACAGACACCTTGACTGACAGGCTCAAATGAAACCCAATATGAGGGTAGGGGAAGGAACTACAGATACAGTGACTCTACGGGACTATCCTATGAGGTCTCAGACGGAGAAGAGCAAGGTACGAGGACAAGAAAGAATGGATGTATTGTAAAATTGAAGAATGGTAAACTTGTGGAAGAGGAAAGGGAGGGGAGGCAATGTAGAGTATGGAAAAGTGGTAGATATTTTTTCCCATGGTGTTGATATCATTCTTGTAGTTTAGCCAATCTGTGGAAATTGTGAGTGGAACCACTGGGAAAGGGTTGGCATTGATTACCAGGTGTGAAAGCATCTGAATAGTCTACATGCCTGCTCTTGAGTAACTATTAGGCGATGGTTCATGAATGTCATTTTTCGAGTTATTTATTTATTTGTGTGTGTTAATTTATTTATTTATAGACTTACTTACATATATTCAGGTTATCAGTTTGCTTTGGCACAATGAGCTCACAGGGTTGCAGTTGACAGAAAACGTTTTTTATTGCAACCACATTTATACAGTGGTGTATTTGTGAATAATGCACTGTTGTGGTTTGCACACAGTAGTCTCTATATCACAGCTTTCGACACAGAACTCACAGACCTTAAATGTCAGATTTCTGCCTTTTCCCAGCTGCTTTTGGTGTCTACACAACATTCCTGTTATTTGCAATTATGCTTCCCACTTTTCCCATTTCTACACCCACCTCTCTCCTGGTCCAGCTGTGTGTGGTCATTAAATCAGCCAAGTCAGTCGGGCAGAAATGAAGAAAACTGGTTGGAGAAGAGGGGAGGGCTGAGAAGATGATTTTGCTCAGCCTGTTGTATTACAGATGAACCGTCAGTTCCTGAATGCTGTGGTCCTTATGGATGTGAAGCCATGCTCTTCTAAATTTGTAATGGTAGACAAAAGGCTCACAGTAGATCTGATCATTGACATTACATTTTTAGAGAGGATGATTGGTTTTATAATTGGTTGTAAACCCAACCATCCACAATAATCTTGTTGTAGTCTATTGCTACTAATCCCTGTATCCCTGTATTGATTCATTCTTGTGTAAGTGTGAAAGCATTATGAAGGAATTTGGAAATTGAAATTTTCTGAAGGAAGGGATGGAGGCCTTTCATTTCTCACAGTTAAAACATTGGGGATTCATATCTTAGCCTGTAGCATTTACCATATCGAGTCATATTCTCCCCAGGAAATAAACCATGCCATGTAAAACAAACAAAACAGCAATTTAATGGCAGCTTTGTTGTGTGACAAATCCTTGTTGTTGGTATTTACGCATGGAATGCTGCCCTGAAGTGGGGCTGAAATGGCACAGAGAGAGAGACAGGATGGGAGGAGAGACAATGAGGGTGAAGTACGATGGGAGGCAGAGCTGAATGAGGAGAGAGGTGAAGTGTTGAGATGCAAAGGTCATCTGTGCTGGAGAGGAGCTACTAAATGGTGTGTTTTGATCTTTCAACCGGGATAGAAACAGTCAGCTGTTGGCAGGGTGGAATGACTGCGCTCTAACAAAGAGAGAGACAAAAGGAGATGAATGAGTCTCTACAGGCTATCGGCTGCCCTCTGACACAGCTGTCTGTGTTTATGTTGTCTGATATACACACATGCCTCTGCTGGGACAGCTTTGCCAAGCTCATTGCAGCGGATAATGACCAAGTGAAAAGAAAGCCTGGCTAAGAAACAGGCATTTTAAGACTGACATCAAAATTTGGGGAAGAGACAATCAGTTCACATTATGGAGGCTTTGAATTTGTTTACTGGTATAACGTTTGAGTGAGGAAGACAGAAAAATCACAGACTAGTGGAGAGTTGAGGCAAATATAAATTGAAATGAAAAGCGTGCCAATGCCGCGGTTACAGTATAAAACAGGGGAAACTCATTAACAATACATCTCATTGTCTCATAAAAACAGTTATAGGCTGTCTACATGATGAAACAGGGATGAAGCAAAGACATTGTTATTCAGTAAAATAAAAGTAGAGTGGAGGGCAAGAGGGGCATGACAGCGTATTGATCTGTACTGTTTTTATCAGTACATGGATGAGAGGAACAAGTCATGGAGTGTATCATTATGTTCTCTACAATTTGTCCAGAAAAACACTAAAAGCCTAAAATCAGAGAGCTAAGATTGTTATGTCAGTCTGCACTCAGGCAAAACGGAGGTGGCAGCAGCAGACATGAGTCCTTGCTTCCTACACACCTTATTGTAGCACGTTTCTTTTGGTTTTTGAATCTTAGAATATCTTATGAGACAATTGGTTGTACTGTTTTTTCACAGAAGTCCATTTACACTTTTATATTTAGTATTAATTTTAATGAATATAGCTGTAGTAATGTGTTCTCTCAGTTCTCTTAGCAAATGTATATAAACATTTAGTCAGAAACAGTTCTCATCATATTTTACTATTATAGCACATTCTGGTGTAATAGCTCCATAAAAAACATCTTACCTGTTCCGTCATAATTCTGAAGTGAGCTGGCAAAAAACAGAATGGAGGTACACAGTGATCAGTGTTGTCTGTACATGTATGACAACATACAGCATGGATGAGATATACATAGATACAAATAGCCTCTAGCCAGGAAGTGAGCAGTTGTAACAACAGTAGAAATTGAGCCATAAATCACTGTTATAACTTATTGTCTCTCCATATAGTTATCAACCGTGAAATTGAGATTTCTCATCTCTAAAGGAATACCGACATCTGTCATATAATGAGATAATAAACAATTGAGAAAACTACAATCATTTGAACCAATATGATGAACATGAATTTGGGGTTTTATTATGTGATCGTGTACTTCAGTGAATATTGCAACATGCTGTATTGCTTACTTATTACTTATTATTGAATTACTTTGGATGGAGATCAAGTGAACATTAGCTCTGGAAGGTGCAAATTACTTTCTGAACCCACAGTATATTATGATGTTTTTTAAAGACTTTTTTGCACATCATCGAAGTATTGAGTGTAGGAATTTATCAGTTTCATTTATGCTGTCTCTCTTTCACCATGTCACCAGCGCTGTATGCACAGTCACAGCAGTAGAGTACAGTAGCTGACTTGTCTACAAGATGGAGTGTCATCAACATGTAACCTCCATCACTGCACCATCAGTCTTTACTCAGTTTTTAATGTTCCTATTGCAGACACAGCTCCTCAGCATTCACTTGATAACTGCAATACGCTCTCTCACCCAGCTGTGTCTCAGTGTGCAGCACAGGAGGAGGCTTCTCCCCCACTATTTACCCGAAGTGAACACTAATCAACACCGAGCCCCTCCCTCAGGCCCCATGTCACTCACCACACACACACACACACACACACACACATACTCACACATCATGGTGTTGGTCAACACAGGACAGGGTGTGTATGAGTTGTGCCTGCTCAAGCGTTTTGTGACTGGGTGCTGTAATGTGGCGCCTTGCTGCGCTCCCATCCTGTTCCTGATAATTACCGTCTCCCTAGGTCCTGTGTAAGCTGCCCCCGTCTCTCCCACAGTGTTTAGCTTTACTGTCAGCCCGTACAGGATCAAAGAAGTTGCAGGCAGCATCTACAGTCGAAGAACAGAGTTTGGCTTGGCATGTGTCCTATAGTCCCCTATCTTCTGCTTGCCTGACAGGGAATTAGTGATCTTTTATAGGGAGGAGGCTCCAGTCAAGTCAATTTTATTAATATAGGCAAATATCACCGAATCACAAATTTGCCTCAAGGGGCTTTACAATCTGTACAGCATACAACACCTTCTATCCTTAGACCCTTGATTCAGACATGCTACAGATGTCGTGTGTACAGAATAGTCCAGCTTCATTTCTGCTCAGATGGAAGTGGTTCCATCTAAATATTAAGTACAGTATGGTCTAGACCTGCTCTATATAAAAAGTGTCCTGATATAACTTCTGTTATGATTTGGCACTATATAAATAAAATTGAATTGTTCATGTCATGTTTTACAGTTCATTAACATCTTACTTATTCAGTGATTTTGGGTAGGTTTGCAAAAACGTGTGTAAAGATGGAGGGCGACACATATGGTTCTTAGAAAACTGAGGTCTGGTCACTGATGTGGAAGTAAACCTCCACCGGTGCTTACACTTATACAATATGCCATGCAATGTGTCATGTAGACCTCTGTCTGAAAACAACTTATGTGTTGTTGTCCAGGAGATATCACTGTTTGCTCGTTGTCTTTTCCAAAGACCTTGGCTACTAATGTGTTAAGAAAGTGGAACATCTGCACCAACAATTTCATATATGACCCGACCAAAGTGAATTGTTTACTCAGCATCAATGTGCCATGCCAGTTTGATTATTATTTCTACTAAGGAAGCACTACATGTTCTGCAGTCCAAATGCCATCCCGTTTACATCACACTCTTGTCATGTGAGTGAGGTCCGCTGAGTAAGGCTTTCAGAAAGTCATGTCATGTTGGAGATGAAGAGATCAGGAGGGCGGGAAGGAAGACATTACTCAGCTCATCAAAGCACCGCTGTCCCTCCCTCCTCCCTGACAAGGCCAAATGTCTGCTAATCTGTCTGTGATCACTGTGCTAATGAGTGATGGCTTTTTCATGAGGACCGAGGGCGGGCAGAAATCTGCCATTGATTTGCTGTGATAATCCAGATTTGGCTGCTGCCTGAGGCCCACCACTCCCCCTGAGAAGGGTGCCTTTGAGGTTAAGGCAAGTCAGACACAATTGCCATGTAATCAATAATATCGAGTGCTGTAAACCAGGAGATATAGCCATGTGGGCACTGGGCAGGCCTCTCTGGAGAGAGCACAGCAGGTCCAGATATTACTCTTCACTTTACACTGCCTTAATCACACATTACTGTCAGATAAGCTATAGGACCACAACTCATTAACTAGACCTGGATCTCAGCCACCCTAAGCTTTGCCCAGTGGGAGCTGTATGTGTTTCTAATAGTCATTCTTGGCCTTAAAATAGTCTGCCTTTAAATCTGGATTCGGCTCAGGATCTCGGGCATGTTGGCAGTATTACAGGTGTAAACATTGGACGTAATTTAATGGACTCAAAATAGTTTCGGTTTCAAAATGCCTGCTGCATAACTGTGAGAAACTAAAGATTCATTAATCACAGATGAATAATAACTCTTGTAACCAAAACAAAAAAGCCTCGAGAGCAGTCAAAGGTTATCCTACTCTTTTAAAGAAAAATAGTTTAGATGATAAGATACACTTTTTATTATTATTTGGGTAAAGGGAAATGGTTGTCTTGGACCCACACTTAACATGACAACACAGCAAGTACATGGCCCACAGAAGACATGTTTTTGTTGTGTTGACATTTTACACCCGGACACAGGAGACATAATTATCTGCCAAAGCTTAGCACAAAGAAAAACTATTTGAAATGACTACAGAATTGGACAAGCCAATTTGCGTGGTCAATCAAAAAAGGAAGAGACTCAAGTCAATGTAGATTAGACCAAGAAGAGAAAATAGAAAAAAAGAGATGACTAAAAAGAGTGAAAAACAAAGGGAAACAGAAAAAGGCAAGCTTGGGGAGAGTGAGAGACTGGTACGAGATGTTGTTATGGGTGATGGGGGTGAGCAGAAGATGAGCAGTGACTCTGACAGAGTGAAGGAGGGGGTGAAGAAAGTGAGAGATTGATAGATGGTGACAATATAGCCAATGGATGGGGGGCAGTGCTGCAGCGGGGCCCAGCTTGCATCGAGGACCACATCCCTGCTTAGCCCTGTTGAGCCATGCTATGATTCATATATCCTCTTACCCAGTTCACAACAGATGTTTATGTAAAAAAGATGACAATCGAGACAGAGCACGGCTGATGGAACATTAACCATTGGCACAAACATTACACTGTGTGCGATCATACAGTCAGGCTGCATGGGACAAAACTCTGGTCAGGTCAACCTGGACTCTGAATCAGCAGTTTGCTTCTTACTCCCATTTTAACACATCCTGTTATTGTCTCATGCAATCCGACTGCAGGGACAGGTTCACTTGCATCCATACACACACAAGTGCAGGGCCTCATCTTAAATGAGTACATAGTGAGAGTACATTCTTGTATATTGTGAGAGTACATTTAGATATTATATAAAGTACATTACAGTTATTGCATATAGATAAACTAACATGTTTTATATATATATATATAAATAATTTACACAATTCATTTCCCACTTCCACAGTTCCCCCCTTGGGTGCACTAATTACTAACTTACCTCCACCTCAAGGGCCCCTGCTTTCATTTAATTTCATTCGTCTGCTCTGTGCTCAGTGGCATTCCTCCACCATTTCTTAAAGGCACAGAGAGTCTAGGATCTAACAGATTAAGAACCTGCTATCACTACAAAATAGATTGACAGGTCTTTTTATTTATGGACTAACACTAGATAAAATCTAAATGTTAGTTAATGTTTATTGATGCTACAAAAGCTTCGTTTGCATCAGTGAAGTTTGTAAAGCAGTTAAACGGGCCTATATTTTTAATTATGATCATTTGAGCGACACATATAATGCTCATATTTAATAAAGACATGTATCTGCAGTTATATGTTTGACTCTAATTTATGTGGTCAAAGCTGAGAGTTGCAGTTTAAGTATGGCTCATGGAAAGTCCATTATCAACAAATTGGTTTTAATTTTTGAGTACGGAGGCCAGGGCCACACCTACTGTTCTTGGGGTGCTAAGCAGGGTTTGATTACCACCCGCCATCACATTGTTGCTGAAGTGATTGCAGTGGTACATACTGTATGCCCCATAAACTGCACATTGTATGATAATACAATAGCCTGAGTCCTCCATGTAAGAACTAATTACCAAACCATTTTCAATAATGTTATTTCAAGTGGTACTAAAACATAACAATAGTGGAATTAGGAATATTGTCTACTGAAGAGTAACAACAAATTGGCATATGGCATTTCAATTCAGTTCAATTCAGTTTTATTTATATAGCGCCATATCATAACAAAGTTATCTCAGGGCACTTTAAAGGGTCAGTTCACCAAAGTCACAAAGCACCTGTTTTTCAACTAAGCCCTCAGGGTATTTTACCATGCAGATGCAGCAGTGATTTTTGCCACCATACACCAAGACAATTGAGTTAAATAGAGCTCAGAATACTGAATTGTCTTTTCAGTAACAATGTCCTGTTTACTCTAGACAATCCACGGACCTGCTGTGGACAGTGTTCACTACTTTTTAACCTTCAATACAAAATCGTTTCCAATAAAAACTTTTGACCAAGAGTTACATGCACTCTTTCTGGATTTTTTCTTGCTGTTTGAGTCAAAAGTCAATTTTTGATGCATTGATCATCCCAGATTAAATTCATTTTACCTAAATTGTATTGGCATGGTGGCAGAAAAATCAGCGGGTATCTCAAAAACCTGGGCAAAACATAAATTGTCTGCATGGTGAAATACCCAGGGGTAGGTTGGAAAGTTACTGTTTGTTATTTGGGTGAAGTGACCCTTAAAGGTAGGTAAACACTTTGGTGTTTCTCTTAAATTATATACAGTTCACTTTCTAGGTGCTGCGTGCAAAAAATAAAACAATATAAAATATTAACCACGTTAATACCTTCACGTTTGTAATTTGCTCAGAGCAGGGTCCTAAGCAGCTGCTAACATTGCTTATGCCTCGCTGGCAGGCTATGCCAGCAGCCTAGAGTAATAGGCACAATCCAGGTTACACATCCAGATGCAAGATAGGTCGGTCAGTGTGAGCACCTAGCCTTCGAGTTATAGTACAGTGTATCTGTAACTTTGTGTGGGTGCTCTCTGTGTGAGAATGTTTAATATTGAATCCTGCTGCATCCTGGTGAGAGCACAGAGCCGGATGCTGCTGCAGGAGGTCTGCTTGTATTTTCCATAGCTGCCTCAGCTCTCTCAAACCCAACACGTCTGTCTCAACCAGTATCCATCACTCATATTCACCCATTCGTTATCTCAGAAATGTCCTTTAGCATTTGGAGGAAGGATTAGTGAAGAGGCTGGATAAGGTGTGTGGGGGGAGATGTAGTAGTGAGGAAAAGAGATCAGTTGTATGGCAGGCAACAAAGTAAAGACCATGCATACATCAACCACTTGCCTACATTATGTACTAGAACAGGGAAATGAAAACTGATAGTATAGTATACAACAGATTTTTGGTACCACTATCGATATATTTTAATTTATTAATTTATTTCAATTCATTTATTACCAATTGTACCAGATATTTCACAATAATGGATTTTTACAATAACTATAACAATATCTGACATTTTCTATCAGTTTGTGGGCATTTCTGTTTTTACTAAGAAAATCAATAGAGCATGGTCTGATTCTATTTAGAAAAGCAGATAGCGTGTAGATGATACAGAGAAAACAACGTTTTCAATGAAATGTGTTTTTATTCAGCAAAGGAGATTTAAAAAACAGGACAAAAAAGCGACTCAAAGAGCTTGTTTGTTGCTCTGTGTACAATTTATATTTTATTCTTTTCACTGTGGGGAGCTGGGAATGGGCTTTATTGATTGGCCTCATCCAGACTGATCAACCCTAACCGAGCATCAAAGAGGAACACAGGAAACACTGAGATTTTGCCCTTAGGTCTTGTAGCTTGCTGTGTTGTAGTTACTGGGTTGGATAAACTCTCTATGTCAGTACATTTGGCTACTTAAAGTGCTCTAGGTTGTCCAAGTCATGCTACCTCAGGTGTGTTTGTGATACAAACAGTAGGAAATTATATTCAAGAAAAAGACATTTTCAGTCAGACAAGTTGTGGAAATGTTTTAATCTGTTTAGCTTTCTATCTAAGCTTCCCACTGAGTGGAGATAATACCCTCTACCAGTGGACCACAACCATATGGGAGAGGGAGGACAAGGAGGGAGGAAAGGGTATGAGAGGGGAGACAAGTCAGTGCCAAGTAAGAGAGAAGAATGAATGTTTATAAGCAAAGAAGGAAAGGAAAAGAAAATGGGGAAGGAATGGAGTTTAAAAAAAAGTAGCAGACATGGCTATGCAGGTTGCATTGTTACAGAAAATGAAATGCAATAATGCTGAGGAAACAGGAATCCAAATGAAAACAAATGTGCCAATTCAAACTGACACACATGCACACATGCACGCACACACACACACACACACATATGTACAATAAGCAATGACAGCCTATTTTTTAGCTTGTGTCTCTTTCTCACTCACCTGTAAATTTTAGTTGCTTTGTCTGAATTGAATCCACCACATAATGTATATCTCCAACAGCACCACAGTGACAGGACAGCAAGCAGCAACACAAAGCAGTGTGTGTATTGTATTTCCCACACTGGTTTCTGTAGTTTATTTAGCTTTTTTTGCCATCAGATACCTGAAGGACAAGCAGCGCTGTCTCTGAACACTAGTTTTACTGTGAGCTGGAACACAGTGGGCTTTGGGGAGAATGAGAATTTAGAAAGATAACCCTTCAAAATTAAATTGTCATTGAATGAGTTTGTCGACCAGTGACGCCTTGCTGGGACAAGTGATGACAGTATAAAGAGAGGGAACAAATGAGAGGGAGGGGAAAGAGAGGCAGATGAGGGGAGGGAGGAACAAGGAGGGAAAGACTGAAATCAGGGAAGACGGTGAGGGCTTCTGTACGGAGCCCCGGAGTGGCCATAGAGAGAGAAAAAAATATTTCGAGGCCACGTTTTACTACATCGAGCACTTGAAATGCTATTGTGTGCGCACGAGATACAATTCATTCCCACGTTATGATTAATTCGTTACCACGTTTTGGTTAATTCATGCGCACGTCTAATACAAGTATACTGTACCCACCGTGCGTAAAGACGCACACAACTCAATTCAACAACACTTTTAGCTATCCCATAAATAAAAAAAGAGCTATGTGCCAGCTGTTTATATATGCTTTTTTCTTTTATATACACTGTTTCTCTGTTTGCTCATTTTCATCCGCCGGTTCTGGAACCAGATCTTCACCTGTCGCTCCGTCAGGTTAAGCGCGCGCGTCACCTCATGCCGCCGGTCCCAGATGAGGTACAAGTTTAACAGGAACTCCTTCTCCAGCTCGACCGTCTGGTATTTGGTGTACGGGCACCGCTTGTTCCTGGAGGAGCGCGCGTAAGGCACTTGTATGCGTAACGTGGCACACATAAGAGTTTGCCGAAAAACCTCAGTCCGTTTTCTGACAACTTGCCAGACAATCATAGCTTATTCCAACCTTCTAGCCTGAAGGCAAATTAGGGCTAGTTAAAAACAATGCAAATATCAGAGTAAAGGTCCAAGGTTAATGCATGAACATGATTAATTTAGAATGTAAGAGAGCAAACCCATAGACAATGGAGTTACTGAATGTTTTAGAAAAAACAAAAAACATATATAAACAGCTGGCATGTAGCTCTTTTTTGTATTTAGGGGATGGCTAACGGTGTTGAATGAGTTGTGTGCCTCTTGGTAGGAATACTTGGATTAAGACGTGCGCACGAATTAACCAAAACGTGGTAACGAATTAATCAAAACGTGGGAATGAATTGCATCTCGTGCGAACGCAATAGCATTTCGAGTGCTCAGTGTAGTAAAACGTGGCCTCGATATATATTTTCTTTCTCTCTATGGCCACTCCAGGGCTTCGTACTTCTGCATTGCCTGACCTGGCACCTGACAGGAAGCCTCATGCAACAGAGGACCAATACATGATGACATGTCGGCTCGGAGGACGCTTATTAAAGCAAACACTAAGTGTTTACCTTTATCACAATCTTCAAGTTTAAGGCATAGATAGTCAACGATAAAGCTGTGCAGCTATTTATAGTTAATTAGAAGTGTGTCTTTGCCCTTGATCCAGCAACATTGACAGTAAAGACCTCTAAGCAAACATCCTGACCATGAATGCCCTACAATCTTAATTGTGTTTTGCACATGTTAAGTTTCATTATTTGTTATCAATGTTGATGTTACAGTTGGTCCAGTGAAGCTGCACCACGCCTATCTTGAAAATGTTATTTACACTTTTCCCTTTTGCACAAGACAGTGTTTTTTCTGTTTGTTTTTTATCAGACAATTAACGGTGAGATATCTTAGTTATGGGTATTAAACAGTGTGTACTGTAAATGAGCTGTTGCTGTGAATTTGTCTTCATCAACACCCCACCCCTCCAGCAGACACACACACACACACACACACACACACACACACCTGCTTGAAGCATGCTGTGCAGCAAATTCTTTTTTCTGTCCGCTAATTGTGCTGATCACATCTCCTACTCACTTACACAGTAATCACCTAACATAAAAGAGCTGAAATGTCTTTGGACATTATGTGGCTAGACTGAACTGCAATGTGGATAATCAGCTAACCAAATAATTGTGACAGTACAGTATTCTATGTTTGTGTGTGCTTCATCAGGTGCAGGTGATATTGTGGAGTGTGGGTTTAGGCGGCAGGATGACATTTGCCAAGTTCCTCCTTCCCTTCCTCATTCTGCGCTCTTTCTGTGAAGGTGAGTCTAAAGAATAAAGAATGAATATGTGTAAATCTGCAAATAATGCTGCATCATTTATACAATGACCATAAATTCCTGGCACAGTGCATTTCTATTTAATTTACACCAGTGTAGCTTCTCGGTGGCAAAACGAGGACACTGGTTTTACTTGGCAGCTATTTTTGTGACTATGTGCAATTGTGAATTTGAAACTGAATAATTTAAAAGGAGTATGTTCGGTCAGTCAAGCTTTCCTGAATAAAGGAATAAAGGTTTAAAAATATCAGTAGCATCAACATTTACTCATGAATCTACCTTTATTATTCAAATACAAGATTATGAATACGTATGTTTTTTCTAATGTCTTTATCTGAGTGATTTGGTCAAATATACCCTCAGGCTACAGTAAGAGAAGCTAAGATTTGATAGTAGAATTTTAACAATACCTGTCACACTTTCTTCTCAGTTCTTCATTATTAACTGACTGAAAGGATTTTCTGTCGCTTACCTTCTACACTTGATGTATTCCCTTACCTTTTCTTGACTTGGACACCTTTTCCTTTCAGCCCTGTGCATGGTCTATTTATTTTTTTCACATTTTATCACTGTCATTGCTTCATTGTTGCTCTCCTTTTTCTGTCCCTCTCCCATGTCTGTCTTGCATAATGTCTCACATTATTGTTCAGCCTAAGAACTACTTTAAAATATTTTTACCTGCTCAGTGTGTCTTTTTGAGAGCATAGGAGAGAGACGGATGTAGTGAGAAAGAGCTTCGATGTTGTGGAAAGTCACGGTAACTGTCTCACAGTGACAGGCAGGAGACACCTCCAATCACACACAGAGCTGAAGCAGCGGGGAAAGTTATTAAGTGAATGCCACAACCTCTTTCCATCAAGCACAATGAGTTTATCAGGGCTTTTTTTTTTTTGGTTGATATATCTCTGGAGTCCTCTTGCCTCTCACACTCATAAGGTGAGTGTGAGAGCCGCGAGGCTGGAGGACCTTGCAATTGTTTTCTGTGTCACCTCTTTTTTCCTCTCTCCTCTCCCTTGCTTTCTCTAACTAACCCATTAGCACACTGACCCTGTGCTCCTCTTGAGCATTACCTCCCTGATCCAGCAAATTGGACTGATGATCATTGCTGTGATTATTTTGTGGCTGTAATCTATCTGCTTTCCACTATCCAAGACTGACACAGTGCCTCGTAGTAATTAAGCCACAGGTGTGGACGGGAGCTTGTTAACCCTCCTCCTCACCACCCTGTCCTGTGAATCACGCCCCATGTTCTTGGCACCCACTAAGAGCCACGCTGGCACGCCAGGGATAAGCATCTTCTTCCGCACAGGCGGGCACATGACTGAATGAAAAGCTCCCGCTTTCAAAGCACCGATTCATTCTGTCAAGCGCTCTCACTTCAAACAGGCTGGCCTCACCATCTCTCGATTCAGTGTCTCTGTGGTCTGCCGCCCAGCTCAGCTGATCAAAGACCTTCAGCTTTGTTCCCTGATCTTCCCAACAAAACAGCTTGTATCGCAGTGCCTTCTGACACCACAGAACCCTGCTCACACACGGCAGACTATTAACCCTTAAACATGCCCTAAAAGTGTAGTGTTGTTATGAAAGGATTTCCTCCTATACAGTAAAATTACTAAAACATAAATGTAATTTTGGCCTGAATATACTATGTACATAGTTGTTATGATTGAAAATACACTCATGCTTCAAACATATGCAGGTAATGACTATTCAACATGTTTAAAGTTGTTTTTATCACACCAGTCAGATTTAGCTTTAATTTATGGAAAGTGAGCTTTTCTCAAATAAAAAAAAAAGCATAAACATACATTTTCAGACTGATGGCCGTGCAGTGTTAGAAACTGACCATGGTGTTGAATGGTTTTCAGTGATCATGGAGGCATGAATGACTCTATCTACAGACAGACCATATAAACATGTTATTCAAGTTAAAGCATGAAAATTATGACCAAAACTGACGGCATTGTAATGCTCTGTGTGTAACTGATGTTCTCTGCTTCTCTGACGTTGACTGCTAAGTGCTTTTGAAAGTGGTTATCTGTAAAAGCTTTTTTTTAAATTTATAAATAAAAGGCGCAGTGGAGGATGTTTACTGTTCCATAGCTGAATTTGACCAGAATATACCTGCAGGGGGTTGTTAGGGTTGTTGTTCAAGGTCAAATGTATGTGTTTGTCCCTCTGCTGAGTGATTGATGTGCTGCAGAGGTATGTCTGACAGTCAATACAAATACAGCAGATAAAAACAGCCAAAAATTTATGAATGGTGGAGAACTTCAAAAACTTGAAACAGAGGGCAGTAGTTGAGGAAGGAGGTGATCTCCATCATCACCACCTGATGTGTATTGGATGGACTGCTCTGCTTGATCCTGTAATCTTAATGCTCTTGTTGATGCGTCTTCCCATTTGGTCCATTTTTATATTTGACTGTAAGTCTTCCAAACCACTGATTAAAGACAAAGTTGGAATAGCTCACCTGGTAGAGAACATACCATATAAGGCTGAGTCCTTACCACAGCAGCCTGGGTTCAATTACAGCTTGGGCCTTTTGCTGCATGTCATCCCCTCTCTCTCTCCCACCTTTCCTGTCTCTCTTCAGCCGTCCCTATCCAACAAGGGCAAAAAATGCCAGAAAAAATATCTAAAAAAACAAGAAAGTTGGAATGAATTTTATACGGGACTTACAGAAGAGAACAATCAGCTGTTTCTTAACCTAGGATTTAGCCAGCTTCCTAAGAGACATAGCCATTGACCCATTTTACATTACAATATCTGTATTACATTCAGAGGTACACAGGCTGCACTTAGTATGCACTAGCTTGAACAGCTGACTGTAGTGGTAGAGTAGAGTTGCCTGTGTTGCCAAAAGGCCAAGACCAATGGCACCAAGCAGGAAAATGTACTTAAGAAGGTATTCCAATCAAATAAAGTTTAGCTACCCAGCTTACATAAGCTACTCTGAGCAAGACTCATCTAGCCTAATGTTATCTCCTGATCAGATCTACAGCTCTCATTCACTTCCATTTAGAGGCTGGGAGTATACCTGTGATAGAAATATTTGTGAAGCTTCAAGCTATGCAGTGCATTCTGGGATGGGGTCAGAGGACTGAAAGTAAACAGGGTGATGTCAATTTCTCTGTCATTACTTAAATGTTGACATTTCTGCCTTCCAAACACGTTGCTGGCTCTTTTTTTTATTATTATTTTTTTAACAAAAGCAGCTATGGTCTCCTCAAAACGTCAGTACAAGTCCCCGGATGTCATACACTGTTTTACACTGAATACATTTGCTCCAAACACTCGTACATGGCCATACACTAAATATATTTGCTAAAGCACCCTTGTGAAGGGAGGGGTCATGCTCTGTTTGGGAAGCAGTGTGAAAAAAGTCTGTATGAATTAAGCAGTAGAACACAGGTGTGGACACTGGCATCAGTTGCATCAATTTGATGGCAAATTTTTCAGTTTAAGTGCTCATTGCAGTGGTGTTTTTAGACCTATACTTCCTAAAGATCAAAATCAATTTACATAAATTGGCATAATGGAGATTTTTTTAAAATAAAATCTAACTTTAACTTTTACAACATAATCAAAACACTAATCGATAGATAGGTTTTGGACATAATTTGAATGAACATTCTTCCTTTTCTCTTTATCACAGGCTCCAACCAGCCACCACGCTTCCTGAACTACTTCTTCTCGACCTACCTTCTCATCTATGAAGATACACCTGTCGGTGAGTCCCTGAGGAGTGCCAGCATGTTGCATTTGATGTATCTACATTGTCTGAAGAAAGTACAGTAAAGCGGTCTTTGTGGATTGCTTTGTCAACTTGTTTACTCTACAGAAATGGGTGTCCTCTGTAACTCTTGAATATAAACTGAGAAAGAGAAAACAACAAGTAAAGAGACATGTCATAAACGACACTGACAGTGATAGCAATGGATGTCCTCTATCAGGACGTGTGTATGTGTTTCTGTGTGTGTGTGTGGTGTGTTTGTCTGTGTGATGAGAAGGAGACTCCAGATCCTTTTTGTCTGAGTAATTCTCTGTAATATACAGCTGGCACAAAAGAAACCTGGGATGCTGTGGACATTTCACATCCTGGTGTTGATGTCTGGATGAAAGAGTTTGTCCAGATTTGATATCTCCATGTTATTATAAGCTTGTATGTATGTTGTGTCCCACTGCTGTTGGGGGTTACGGTAACACCAGACACAGTTGAGTCCAGTTCCTCCTGGATCTATTATTTCTCCTCTTATTTATTTTTTTGGCTGTTTTTTTTTTGGTTGCAGTGATTGACAGGGCAATTTGGAGATGTCTGACTTTTCATCATCTCTGAGGGTGTCAGTGGCTTGGAATTAAAATCCTTTATATTGGATTGATTTTCTAGAAGTTTTTTTTTTTTTTTATCACATGACCTTTACACTCTGCCAGTCTGTCAACACTCCTAGTTTGAGTCATAGAGTGTTCGCTTATCCATGTCTACACCCTCAGAGTTGCTTTATCTAACATGTTACATGTAGCAGGCACAGACAATCTATGATTTTTTCCTTTATCACAGTTTTCCTTGAAAGTTCAAATACGCCACCAAGCCTCCATCATCATCACTATCCCAACCACCATCACCTTCAGCATCATCTCCATCATAATCAACTTAGTTGCGTGTTTAGTACTGCGGCCAGAAAAGGTTACAATATCCCACTGAGCCTACACTAAATCATCATTATCATGACCCCAAACACTATTGTCCTCATAGTTGCCTGGTTTGGCATCTTTGTCCAACAGTACTAAGCAGTTTCTGGCAGAAGGCCTCTTCACTCAGTCAGCTTGTGTTCTAACCAGTGAAGGTCATGGATGTGTTGGTGGGTGGCGTGGCTAATTTCCCTAACCACTCTGTCCAGGTTGCCCTCTGGCCATGAATCATTGTGTCCTCTCCCCAGGCAGCTGGGCTTTGGTCCAGCAACGCCTTCCACTGGTCCAGAGAGCTGTCAGTCATGTCCCTGGCTCGGCCTGTGATGGCTTCTTCAGTGGTGTGATTATGAGGGTGGGCTGAGTGACCGGACAGTGACGATTTGTCAAGATTATTGTTTATTAGCTCAGCAGATGTCCTCGTCTAGGAGGCCCTCCAATTCATAAACACATGAACACACAGACACACACACACACACGCACACACACACACAAGCCACCGAGTCAAATGTTTGTGTGTGTGTGTGTGTGTGTGTGTGTGTGTGTGTGTGTGTGTGTGTGTGTGTGTGTGTGTGTGTGTGTGAAAAGGATCTTATGCTGTTCTCCGCTATGTCACATCCTCTGCTCACATAACACACACACAAACACCCACATGTTTCCTAACACACATACTCAAGATTACTTATCATCCAGCACACTGGCTTAATAGAGTAGCCCGGCAGCAATTTCAATGCTGACATCGCTCTTACTCTTGATTTGAATAAAGAGTAGATTGAAAATACATATTTTCTCATCTCAAGGTTCAGTGCAAAGATTGTGCAAAGAATAAAGAATTGTTAAATTGGGCTTTCAGGGCAGAATGGAGGCGGTTTAATCATATTCAAAATTTCAAACATTTCACTATATTTCATTAGGCCATTATCTTAACACAAATTTGACGAACCTAAATGAGCACCTGTCTGACTGAAGCCAAACTGCAAGACTTGAGCCCAGTGATCAGGTTTCCACAGCCACTCTGATTGGTCGCATTCCGTTACCATGGAGGTTGTCAGGCTAAGTCTTGGTGTTGATGTAACAGCATAGGGTTCATGTGAGCAGGTTATGTGAGGTGACACCAAGAACCAATTGACTGACACATGCACAATCGGACCATTGATACTGTATTATAGAGATGAGCGAAGCAGACTTTCTCCAGTTAAAACTGGTCTGCATGCATGTGCACACACTCCCAACACTATCTGGCCTTGTCTAGGCAGCAGATCAGTGGCTTTAGCTCATGGCCTCTGAGCCTGTAGCCTCAGCTCCGTATGGCAGGCAGGAGCACATGATTATTTATCAGAGGAATGAGGGAACACATCCAAACATCATGGATATTTGATCTGAGACTACACCCGTTCCTCTCCCCCTCTCACCAGCAAGGGGTTTGGTTCAGTAACTAGCACAAGGTATTTGAAAGATTGCTGCACAGGTGTGTAACACAATGGAAGAAGGCCCTCACTCGGGGTGAACTCACACCTCTGACATATATTCTGTCCTTTACCAGCACAGTCTTTATTGCAACACCCTCAGTTTGATATGTGGATGAGACAGAACCCAAGAGGAAACTTTAGTCCCCACTGGTATGAATGATGCCTGTGAAGCGTGATTGGGCTGCATTAGTGGTCTGCTGTACACTGCAGAGATACAACCATGCCTCAGATGATTTATTTTAATATTTACAAGAGGAATATTTCATCCTTACTCTATTCATGTTCATTCTCTGCATGTCTGTATGTTCTCTATGTGCCTGTGTGTATGTCCATTTAGTGTGAGTATGCATAAATGCATGTGCTTACGTTTCATGCATTTTCTTGTCACATCCAGGCAGTGGGATCATTCACTCTTAGGGGGGCAGCTAAACAGAGGAGCTGATGTTTAAATGCAGTGGCAGATAACAGTGTGTGTTGTGTCAGGAAATGGGATGTGTAATTAGACTGAGAGAACACTTTGATTAAACGCTCTCATCTCTTAATCCACTTTGCCCTGATTCGGCAGATTAAGCTCTCTACTGAGTAATTAACTTGTGGAAAGAACACAACATTTGTTCAAAATAAGAAACTTCCACACTCTGCTGGGATGGTTTGTGCATGTCGTGTAGTTTATGCCAATTGAGCACAAGGCCTCGCTGTCTGATTAAATTTAAAAGTTTGGCTTAGGCTAACGTTATTAAAACACTTGTTAATTTATTCAGGATAAGTTATTGTATACATTCAAATTCAGTTATTTTTTTCTGAGGAAGTAAGAAGCCTCAGAAGGCAGGGAGTATCCATTACATGAGTGCATGAATTGAATTGAAGGTCTCTTTTTCGATCAACCATTTCAGTCATTGTCAGTCCTTCATATCCATCAGCATACTTGTATCCTTTGTTCCAATAGAAAAGGACTAAAATAAACTGATACTCCTTTTTCCCCATACATGACTAAGTGGACAAAGGAGACATCCAAAGCAGCATACCTACCAGTTTCAGCATGAGGAGGCAGTATACCAGCTGTTTGAGCCCAAAAATACCTTTTTTCTTACAGTATATTTCCTTGGTTATATATTTTCTTTTCTCTTACAATGCCAGCAGGGAAACATGGCTCCAGAGGCAGGCCTCTTCAGCCAAAGTTTTTAAGCCTTTTTTGTTTCAGTCATGAGCATCAAAGATGTAGAATTGTAGCTGTATGCACTAGTCCTAGGACGCAGTTAAAACAATTAAAATATCCACCTTCTGTCTGAACTTCTTCGCTCTCGTTTTCTTTTGCACTTGCTTTCCTCTGCTCCCTCACATTCTACTACTGCCACAGCGAATACCTTGCACTTTTAATTAGCTCCGTGGTATTCCTAATTCAATAATAATTAAGGAGAAGGAAGTAGCCCCAAGGAACGACTTATTAAAGCCTTCCCCTAAACGTGTTGATAATGTCTGTGTACTCTCTCCCCAGCCAATTCCCCACTGTCAGCTTCCTAGCGCACTCTACATTAACAATGGCTTGTCAACACTCCCTCCTCCGGACACTGTCTCCCTTTCTCTCGTTCGCAGCTTTCTGAGTCAGTATATCGACTATGTTAGCTGCACTCATAAACAAAGCAGTATTCGTAACTATTGCTGTTGTGGATTGATGGTGTTCCGGTGTGAATGCTCCTTGATCTTGACTGGACCAGTGCTTCCTGATTTAGAAGCTGTATTGACCATCTGAAAGCAGAATTGCCTCTAAAGCAGCACAGATATTTTTATGTTTTATATTATTCACAGACTCCTCAAATTTCTTAATGATATTACGATATTAATCAACAAATTCCTAAGCCATCCTTTGATTAAATATGTGACTGCATTGTGGATAAAGTATGAATGTTTGATTAAGTGTGCAAATAACCATCTTTTGTTAACGTTTGCTTCAAAGATAAGTCAAAGTCCAAAGTCAGTTGCTTTTTAATCCTCTTTACTTGGCATTAGGGTTGCCTTTGCTCTCTGGCTTCAGGTATTTTAAAATTTTAAGTAAACCTAAAAAGAAAGTGAACCATATTGTGTATGTTGTACTGTGAACTGTTAGAATTTCTACACCAGAAAAACACTTATATGTTAAAGACTACAGGAAGCACATGAATGCTCCTTTGAGGCTTAAGCTTTTCTCCTGCTCAAGAGGTTTTTGTGTTTGCCTCCCCGTTAGTGACAATTGGCTGGAGAATATTGAAAATATTGCACGTGCTATATTAGGTATGTGACTGTATAAATGATTTGTATTTTTGGAAAAGCAACAATGAATATGATTAACGACACAGGATAGCATGATAGCATAACAGAAAATAAAGTAAATATATTAACTTAAAGTACATGGCCATTATTTTAAGTCAATGAACATAACACCTGTTCCTCCCACCACATAGATGTAATGATGTACAATTCATCAGAAATAATCTTTAAAAAATCTTTGTGGTTGATTATTGTTCTTGTTCTCATTGTGTCAGTTTTACTTTACCAATGTAACTCTCCAACAAATCACTCTTATATTAGCGTTTATTTTTTATAAAAACAGGGATCCAAAATATGTAATATGTTTTGGTATTCCTTCACAAGAAAGGAAAAAATATCATTAGATAATTAATTTGCATTAAGAAAAATCTTCAAGGTAGTCACAATGTAGTGTTAAGAACTGGTCCGTCAACCAAAGCAAACAATATATCAAAAATGCGACATCTCATCTCTGATAGGTAGGGTAAACATAAGGAAAACAAACATAAAACATGGAGGGGAGGAGGATAATCACTGAAATGCTTCCAAGATCTTAAAGCTGAAACGTCTCTATCCTTCCCCTAAATGTTTCATGTTTTCTTCGCCAGGAAACAGTCTAAAACATTCTGAATAAGTGTGAACCCTTAATTTCTTTTTTGACATTTTACACATCTGAAATTACCTCACCACGCTGGCAGATTGTTTCGCAGAAGACTAAGACATCCAAGAATATTTTGCATGTCCTTTGCCTCTACAGACCAGATAATCTAGAGCAGAAACAGAAGCATAAAAAGAGAAATAAAGAAAGATGAGCAGTGGTAAAATGAAAGGGTAATCAGGGTATTGTCAGGAGAAGAAGGAGGGGGCAGTTGCTCTGAGAGTTGATTCAGTGTTTTTGGGATGTTGGCTGGTATCGAAGGCGGCCTCTACTTGCAAGATACGTGCTCTAGATATTTGTTACTGTCTGACTGTGAGCAGGGCAGTGCAGAGGTCTGTTTATGCTCCTGCTTTCAGCCCTCATTTAGCCAAATTGGAATGCGATGTGTGTGTCCTTTCTGCATCTCTGGCAACTGCCGTTGTATCTGTCACTGTTTGTGAGTTTGAGTTGGTGGATGTGCTATGTGCATGAGACTGAGAGTGAGTGTGACTGTGTCTCTCTTTGTGCGTGTGTGTCTTAGTTTTACAAATCCCATCTCCCAGCTGCAGAAGTGAAGTATTCCTCCCTGTTGAGGTTTGAACCACCTGATCTCAGCAGGAGATGAGTCCCAACATGTCCGGGAGATATTCTTAATGACTGGAAGTTTTTCTCTCCACTTGAAGAGTCCTCCCGTACCTCACTTTAGGAAGGGGATACACTTGATCTTCTTCCTGTGACAGCTCTCTGCTGTCATTGAGCTGTTGCATTGACTCCCACAATGGCTTCCCAATAATGCCAGCACACTGCCATCCATGAGGGACCTCTGTTTTGGTTTAGTCAATCATCCCTTATCTTTCCCCTGTGGTGCCTTGCTCCCCCCTTCCTCCCCCAGGAAATAATGGGGTCCATGGTTCAGCGGTGTCTGCAAACACACCATCCATCATGACGCTGTGCTGCGCTATATTGTCTGCACTAACCCAGCACGTGATGTGTTAGTGTTATTATGGCCAATGCAAACACTCACACTCTGGCCTCTCATTGCAACATTGCTTCTGAGTTTCCACGAATGCTAAGCATCCTTCTCATACTCATACATAATTTTAATTTCCTCACTTTTCCCGATCGTGTCATTTTCTAGCTATGTGACTTTCAGTCTTGCTTTTCTGCCAGCACTGTCTTAAATTATATACAATTCTGGCAAAATTACACGTTTCCAGTGCAGCTTCACGTTTCAAGAATTTTCTAAACAAAATAGGCAGAACAAGTTGGGTCACTCAACTGCTAACGGGAAAACAACATTACATTTTTTGTAATTGACATTTAAACAACTTTGCATTTGGTTTATCCCAGTGTCAGTTTAGTATAGTGTGGTTTACATGCTTTAGGAAAAAACAAACATGAAAATGTAATAACGATAGTAATGATATAAGATGGTTAATTTTACATGATACATGATAAGAGTATAAAACATTATTGCTGTTACTAGTGGCACGTACAAACATTTTCAGGGACAGGGGTGAAAAAAAGAAGGGGTTCCAATTTGGACAGGGGCATTAGGGACAGAGAGGCCCGTGACTGGGGTCCATGCCGCATGGTGGAGAGTAGGGCACACACAGCAAAATATTTTCTGAAATATCTCATTGGCCAAGTTACTATATTTATTCAATTCTCCCTATCCTGACATAAGGGCGGTGTAACAATGCATTCGTACAAAGCAAGGCATTCATCCAAACACCTATAAGCTCTTCACCTAACCAGTTCACTTATGTAAGACAAAAAGTAATGACAATTAAAAAATTAAAAAATAATGACAAAAAGAGCAGCAACAAGTGTCCAAGTGTACTTTCAGACCAACATTTCAGCTATAACCTAATTAACCTGTGGAAGCTTTTACCCTTTACTGAAATAAAAGTATGCGATACCACAGTGTACAAATACTCTGGTGAAAGTTAAAGTCTTGCATTAAAAAATGGTACATTTGCTGCTCATACATCTGTAGTCTTACTTAAGTATTAAAAGTAAAAGTACTCACTATGCAGGATGGCCCCTTTCAGACATGAGGTGGAGCTAATTTGAACTACTTTATATTTTGCTGGGTAGCTCAATCAATGACGCTGCATCATATTTTGAGTGATGCATTTGCATTATATTTAGATCGTATGCTTTGGATTGAAATTTTAATCTGAAAAGTAGGTAGTAAGTATAGCCGTTAAAAGTACAATAAAATAGTATAAAACAGAAATGCTTAAGTTACAATTACTCTCTCCATCTCCTTTAAAAAGGCATACTGCTTCTGTGGTGTGGCCTATTCTAAGTTTTGTTGTGTTATGACCAGACAGAGAGTGAGTATACGGAGAGACAGAGACGAAGATGGGGGGAGCATGTTGAATAGCTGCAGGCTGTGTGTGTGATATTTCTCTGGCTTGTAAAAGTTAATTGAAATTGTCTGTGGGAATGTGGCGCGACACCAGGTTGAACAGCACTGCCAAGGCGCCCAGCACTGAGCTGACAGGCGTCACTGTGATGGTGGCAGTGGTTAGATTACCTGACCAACCGAGGTGTGGGCTCTCACACGCTATCCTCAGTGTGTAGCATTTAGACACACTATCCTGTGTCACTGGGCAGGACACTGGAGCATAATTGCTCTGGTTCAGTGTGTTTGTGTGTGTGTGTGTGTGTGTGTGTGTGTGTGTGTGTGTGTGTGTGTGTGTGTGTGTGTGTGTGTGTGTGTGTGTGTGTGTGTGTCAGAGAGTGACAGAGATCAGACATGCAGAATCATGTCTGAATCACCATCAATATTCTTGATGGTGATTCAGTTGTTGTTGTTTTTATTACCCAAATTATCAGCATCGCCACAGAGTTCAGTTTGTTTACAAGTTTGTGTGTGTATTTGTGTGTAGGACTCCTATCTGAAACGCCTCAGGTTTAAACCCATTTTAATCCCAGCAGTCCCAGCAGTCCCAGCAAGTCAAATGATCAAAGTATAAAGAGGGTGAACCCTCTACATGAGCAGTGTTCATGTTTTGTGTATGTGTGTGTTTATGGAGGGATGCATATTTGTACCCCTCATTTGGAGAAATGAGTGATTTTGAAACACCACAGCATTGATTTACTGGAAATGTAATATGGCCGTTTTTGTATTGCTTTTTTTTTCCATTTTTCCCTCACATTTAATTTATTGTTTCAGGTTTTAGCATTTGTTTACTTATGTTTATATGTGTGTGTGTGTGTGTGTGTGTGTGTGCGCACATTACTCCATTCTCCAGTACTGAGAGGTGCATTGCTGGGTGGCAGATCAGCTTCTTGCAGCTGCTTATCTGGCGCAGGTGGGTCACGGCTGATACCTGCCTGAGCCACGCAGAGCAGCTAACCTGGAAATTGATGTTTCACATCAGCGACCACCTCTCCCTGCTCTATTGCAGGGAAGCTGTAGGAGTGAGGAGGGGAAATGCTTATGTGTGTGTCTGTCTGTTTGTGTGTGCTGCTTGCATGTGTGTCTGTGTGAATGTATTTTTTCTGTTTCTCTGTGCCCCTTTGAAGATGTACACACATGCGGTAGCAGCAAATATATTGTTGCTGTTTGTATGTTACACAGGTCTCGACTCCTCAGAAAGTGTTTTTATGAATACAAAAAAGACCACTTTCTCTATTACAGAGAAGATGTAAGAAATCAGAAGAAAATGTGAGAAAATGAAATGTCATGTAAAACTCCTAATGGTCTTTGAAAATCAGAAGGTTACAGGTCTCAAAGACCACTAGAGATGATTTCAAAGCTGAAAAAAAATCTCTTACTGGGGCGTGCATAATGTTCTGAATATTACTTGGAAAATGAGTTCCTGCTGAGAGAAAGAACCTGTGTTTAGAGCACTTTAATTACCATATTTCGCACAGCCATTGTCGCTTCACATGCAACCCATTTTCTGATTTGTGTAAGACCACTGGCCAGACTAGCTGAATAAGTTCTTCTTTTCCTTTACATTACTTGTGGCAGTAACACAACAGTGTTTCTAAATTTTAGTACGTTTTACTTGCCACAAAGCCTGATCAGTTCCAGAACAGCATATTTTGCTAAACCCTTTGAATTATTGTTCGAATTACATGCTGGATCAACTTATATTATACGCCTGCAGTGTAATATCAGCATTGGTCGTCTGAGGCTGGTGTGCATTCTATGAAGAAAGGTTATATCGTCCTTGTCTTGAAAGCTGACATTTGTTCTCATAAAGGCCAGCGTGCCGGTGCCAGATAGGATTAATTGACAAGTGGGGTGCGTGCACTCTATGTCCCCCATTTACAGACCAGTCTCTGGCTCAAATCTGTTTGCTTTTGTTTACTTGTGTCTGGATCTCTTCGTCTTCTCAATGGTGGAGAATGATCTCACTCACTTATTTAGTCTCTCTCACGCTGGTTACTGCTCTGGGTCTGCCGCCATGCACTGTGAGGTGATGTAACTATAGCCTTTTCAGTGCAGATACATATGTTGTCAATTTGGTGTTTGCACTTACTATCTTTTGATACCCAAGTATGTGTCAGTCTTCTAAATCTGTGCATGTTAGCTGTAGGCGCAGCGATAGGCTGAGAAGGCATGTGTGTTGTGTGTGCATTCACATGTGTTTATGTGTGAGGTTTTGCACACTAGTGGGATGGAGAGAGTGTGGTATAATTGAACTCCTCTCTCTTATCTCACAGCCAAGAAGGTGTTTGACATTTAACAGGCCTTCTTAGAAGCACGGATTTTTTTTTTTTTTAAGGAATAAGGCAGGCTTGTCTGTCCTCTCTGCCTCTCTCTCTCTCTCTCTCTGCCTAGCACACATTCTTGTTCTTTGTCTCTTTCTCTTTCCTATTTGTTTCTCTGTGCGGTAGCTTGTCTCCAGTGAGAAGTCTCAGTTGCTAACAAATCCCAGGCTTTTACTGCTGTCAGCCATTGTGCATGTGAGAGAGTGCGGTTTTTCTAGCTGTTAATTTTCTATTGATTCCTGCATTCACGCCCACACAAACTCACACTTAACATACAAAATACCTAGTTGCTTGTATTGTACCTAAAATATTCATTTCTAACCCAAGCCTGTCATGGTTCTTTGGCGATAGTGATGAGAGTGCAGCATTGTCTGCTTAAGGAGCTGCTTTTTGGTGGGAGCAGAGAGAGTTTCTTCAGGACAGAGTAAAGGTGGGTGAGAGAGGGAGGGAGAGATGAGTCCAAAACTGATCAACCAGAGCAGCTGTCATTGCCCAGCTCTCCTACTCACCTCCCCTGTTTTTTAATGCTCCCCCCCGTCACTCTGTACCTCTCTCCAGATTGACCACGGAGGTCAATTGCCAATTTGCCAGTGCCAATGTCTTTGTCAGGAAACAATATTAATTTTGGCTAATTAGGAGATGAAGCTAATGAGCGCTATAGGTAATGAGTTCATTTATAATCCATAAAACAAGTGTGGCGTGTTATGGGATGAAAAAAGCTGTAATGGTGGCAGCCGGACATCAGATTTAGGCAGCAGCGTAGCAAACAATCTGGACACACGCACGCACCATCCGCTTTAACTCACTCACACACACACACACACACACACTTCAGACTCTGGCATCTCTGCATTGCAGTCCTCTGCCAGTCAGCTTGAGTACATTTTCAGCTCAGCTTTTCGGACAGTGACCATCCTGGTCCCCTTGTATTTCTCTATCCTCTTTTTCTCTCTCTCTCCCTTTACTCCTGTGTCTTCTTCTTCTCTCTCTCTCTCTCCCTGCCGTCATCTGTCCGTCTCATGGAAAACAGTGGATCACCTCTGATAACGGCAGAGGAAAGAGACAAGTAGTGAGAATGCAAAAGAAAGGGAAGGAGGTGGGATAAGGAATGGGAAGAGGGAGAAAGAGCAGAGGGAGGGAGAAATTAAAGGAAAAAAAGGTAGAAAAGAGGTAGGAGGAAGGGGATGCAGGGAATATAGCAGGAAAAAAGGGTGAAGAGCAGGAGGGAAGGATGGATGCAAGGAAATAAGCAGGATAAACGGATGGGGAGCTGGAGAGATGGGAATAGATATTGGCAAATGGGGAGATGAGGGTGAGAGGGGCTTCACAGCAGATGGACATAAGAGAGCGAGAGAGAGATGAGGAAGATAGCGATGCACCAGTGACTCTGCCCATATAGATAAAGTCCAGCTGGCCTTGGCCTTGGCCCGGCCTGGCCAGTCAGTCAGCTATACTGAGCTGAGCTGGACCAGACCAGGATCAGACATGCTAGTGTGGCGTCTGGAGCACTGTGCAATTCTACAACTGTTCCACCATATGGACTGGTGAGAAAACACTATTACACATATATTCCAGTGGAGATCACCAAGCCTGCATGCCACCACTAAGTTATCTATAAAAAGAGAACAGGAAATAAAGTAGTAGCGACGGCTTGATGCTAGTCTACAGATCTTGCTGTTGAACTTTGCTTCTCACTTGGCCAAGGTGCCAAGTCAATTTTAATGCTAACTCTGAATGACATTTGAGGAAAATTTAACAAGGTATCAAGACTTAACATTTTGCCGCAGAATTGAGATTGTACCAACCATGTGGCATTGTATGAGCCGTTTGTGTGCCGGTTTGAAGCTGCAACATCTGCTGCTTGAGAACTGGCTGTTCTCTGTCAATTCAAATAAATCAAAGCCAGCCAGTGTTTTTTTTCATTATTATTGTTTTTTTCACTTGTCTAAAAAGCAGAGTTTAAAAGAAGAGTGAGTAATCAAAAAATGTAATGTAATGTTTACAAATTCAACACAGCCAATAGCTGCTTTTAACAGTAATAACTATACAGGAAGTCCTGATCTTGCCATTGCTATTGGAGCCATTTTTGCTCCACTGCCTAGACAAGATAGAACACTTCATGCTACTTGCAGTGGTAAAGTGTTAAATTCAGTCCACTCTACCACCAGCTGATATTAACTGAAGTGGACACTTGATCATATTTGCACTGTTTTCAATATTACCAGAGAAAGCAACCATCTCAAGAAGTATAAAATGACATACTACTGCTACCATTAGGCATGTAGTGCTAAGGACCCTAAAAAGGTCACATAGAATGTAGACCTTTCTCATTTTGCCTTGTCAAACACAGCTGGAACTAATAACATCAATAGCGACTGCATTCAATGTACATGTGCCAGTAACAAGGCCCTGATATTGCACCTACTGGTTTACAGACACACTTAAACAGAGCCATTTGGTAGGTCAGTAGCTACATCAGAGTGGCTTTGGAAGACTAGAGATTTTACCTGGCAGACACAGCTCTATCATTTCCATAATTTTACCTCTCTTGCATTCGTGTTTTATGATTCTTCAAATGCAAAATATTAATTTTTTCTTTCCCCTGTTTCAGTGTACAGACTAGTCGGCACTTTCTGTTGTGTTTTATAGGTATATTAAAATGTATTCTGTTTGGTATTCAGTGAAGGTAACAAATATTCTCTGATTGGGAGCTGTAGTATTATCACTGAAAATGAAATTGTACTGTACATACAGCCTATTTAATGCTTGAGTAGTGTGGCTAAAATTGAATTTATTTTGATGTAGCTGACAAGAGGTTGGTCTGACACAAGGAGATGTGGTGAAAACATGCTAGACAATAAACTGTAACAAAATTGGTGATAGTAATAACAAACCTGACAAACACTTAAATAGAAGATAAGTCTGAAGGTATAGTCACAATAAATTGCTCATTGGCCTTGCAGATACATTTCTGCCCTTTTCTTCTTATGGATCCCTCGCCCAAAACAGGGAAACCACTGCTGATTCTCCGAGCTTTTGCGTGTTCTTTATAGTTATATTTGTCAAAAAAAAGGAGCCTTTGTTTTCTGAGGCAGTACTCCACGCTCTCCTTTCCAATGACAGCCAGGGCTGGAGGTCAACTCTGAGTTGCCACAGCCTCATTCTTGACCCCATCTCCTGCCATTCCGCAACATCCCCATCTACATCCTCAGGGCTGACAGAAACAACATCAGCCCTGTATTTCAGTAACACACAGGCCAAATGATAAACATGTAAACGGGAGAGAAAAGGGGAAAGGCCAAAAGGGAGAGGCTTTTGTTTCAGTGTAAGCGTGTTTGTGTGTGTGGCATCGCAGTGAAGGTGGCATGTTCCATTACCCGACCATGATTTAGCTCACTCTCAGGTAATAGTCAGCCCTGGTGAGGTCAGCAGAGGGCCAGGGTAGGAGAGAGGGAGTGTAGGGAGAGAGAAAGAGAGAGGCAAATAACAGAATAAGAATGGCATTAAAAACCGAGGTGAGCAGCAAAACTGGATGAAAAGAGCAAGACAGAAAGAAAAAGAATTGGGCAGGCGTTACAAAGTGCCACTGTTGATGGACATTTTGGCATGTTGGCAGGAGTGGTGCGGTTTAGTGTGGATGCGCGTGTGTTTGGGGCGGGAGTTTGCTTTTGTGACAACGACAGGCCAGACTGGCTCAGCCGTCACTCCAGAAGCCTCAGTAGCACACAGCCACCTGTCCACTCCTATCAGCGCTGCCTGTGTCCCTCTGTCTGGCCTCCACAAGCAGGACGGAGCGTGACGAGAGGATGACAAAAACGAAAGAGGGAGAGCTGGGGAACAGCAAGACTGTGATGGGATGGAATAGAAAATAGCAAGAGCAAAGAGCTTTCCTGTGTGATCGGAGTGAACGGAGCTGCATGTGAATTTGCAGTGACAGGTCTGCCTCTCCTCACCAATGCGTGGGATGACTGTCCACTAATGTCCTTCACTGTCCTCCGACTTTCACAATGTGATTGGTTAGTCACAGCCTTGTCACTCAGTGTTTTCATCATTTCACCATTTGGGTATATTAGACAGCCAATCCTGGACGTCCAATCACACGCCTCGTCTTCCTCAGTTCACTTTCAACTGAACTGCATCGCTCTCATTATATGCGGGGCAAATGAATGATTCATATCTGGACAGCAGAGTCAACTTCAAACATACTCTGATAACCAAATGTACTGATATATTTCATTCAGTGCAAAACTAACATTTATTCTCCAATATTTGCATAACTGCCTAATAGTCCTACTTTGTGTGAATTGTTTTACTTTGCCTTTAAAATATACCTTTACTTAAGGTATTCATAGTATAGTTTCTGATGACATACATCATTGTACATCATTGTAGAAATCCCTTGATGCCTCCTATCTGCAAGCTTAGGAGAACAAAACAATGCGACTGCAATCTTCGCTTTGTTCTTTTTTTCACAAGGTTAAAGCACAATGAGGTTTTTGATCTTAAGCTGCAGGTACATAAACCATTTGTTTTCAACATTTTGCTCCTCCCGTTTGGGCTTTTTAAGTCATACCATGAGCCATAGCCTAGTTTCAATTGAAGACAGCCATGCACACGTACGGTACATATACTATCCTGCACTCACACTCTCACTCACATTAACAAAAGCTCACTGAACAAAAGATGTGCTTGTCCTGTTTTCTCCAAGATGCTTTAACATCTTTAACATCAACATTTATACCAGATGACCTTCAGGAAATGTTTGTGTATGCTTGTGTGTGTGTGTCTATGTTTGGCTACATGTATCAGTGATATTCACACCTTTATAAATGTGTGTATGTTATGTTTCTGAGTATATACACATTAAGAGCTGTGTATACACACGCATTTAGGATGTGTGGTCTGGGAGGTGTGTATTTCTCTCAGGAATGGCTAAAGAACGGCAGAGGGTGTTCTCCTCCCATCCGTAACAGATTTAGTCATAAATCTGTTGGATTAATACACAGCCTCCCAAGGACTCTCGTGGTGTGTGTTGTTGAAACACAGGAGTCACTTAAAGCCAGACTCCAGGAACTATTTGTCTTCGGCTCTCTTCCCCATCACGGTTATTGATGTCACAAACACACACATGCGCGTGTACACACACACACACACACACACAAAGAAGAGAAGGCCAGTGAAAAATAGAGAAAGGGTAAATGAGAGGAAAATGAGATAGAATTTGGTAAATGTCTTGTTGCAAAGGAGCTATTAAAATGTGAGGATTTTTGTGATAAATTTGCTTTTTCCAATGGACAAATATAACCTCCTTTGAAGAACTCCAGTAAGTAATGCATACTCATTATTCAATAAGTAAATTGTTATTAATCTGCAGCAGTTTGAGAATGTGTTGCATTTGTTTATTCGCGGCACAAAGGCTTGCAAACATAATCAGTGAGTTTTTTCTTTCTTTCTATCTCTTTTTATTGCTAGCTGTCTAATTGACCTCCCTGGGGAAAAGGCTTTACTGTCACTCTCCATGGCTGTCTTCATCCTACAGGGAAATAAACTATCTGCATGCATCCTCTTTTCCGCTATTAAAGATGCCCCGTGAACACATACACCTCTCTTTGTATGGAAATAAAGGTCCAAGCAGTTTCTGGCCACCGCGCTATTGCCATTCCAGGTAGATCTGCTTAGTTTATTTCCACATCCAACTGGCTTCCCAGAAGGAGCCTGAATCTCTAGACATTAACGCAGCACACAGCACCTTGGGCAGAGAAAGCGGTGATGAGTTCATGTCAACTCATTTCCATCTTATTTCTGAAGGAAAAGAAGAGAGTTTAATTTATCGTGTGTTTGACTGTAGGTGAGGGTGCAAGTTAATGCATGTGCCCCCAAGAGGTCTCTTAAAAGGATGAGCCTGAAACAGTGACTTAATTCCCCTGATGGAATCTGACTTGAATTACCCTCAAGGTGTTTCATATGAGAAAGACCGACTGAAACAGTTGGGAGCATACACTGGTATGGCTGCAGAGGATTTGGGCTTAGAGGTTCATTCTGCCTCATCAATACAAAAATGCAGCATATAGTTCCACTCATTAACGGCCTTGTGAAGTTCACACCCACCTTGTGTCTTAACAGTTTAAGTTAAATGTGGTGCTCGTATTTTGGTGATTGCTGTAATGACCACATTCAACAGCTATATTCCCGTTTCTCATTTTAGCAAAAGGAAAGTGCTATTTCTGCTTCATTTTCTACCAGTTCATGACTGTAGCTCTTTCAGTGCAGGGATTCAAACAAACACTGACACTCACTTTCTGTAATAGTGGTGTGCAAAAAACAGACCCATTTTGTTATAATGGCACACAGTCAATTAGCAGGATGTGGTTTTGCATGCTCCCTCGTTAGCGTTCTCCCTGTTACCCCAGACCTGATGGATCCGGTGCTGAAAAATATACAGCATTGTAGCTTAGAGTCACAATCTCATAATCACAACTCATCTATGTGACAGATGAGAAGGCTTTCCATTACTGCTTCTCTCCACAGAGTATACTGTTAAATTTCTCTTCACATGGTGATCCATAAAGTGACAAATGCTGCACTATAAAGTAGGGAACAAAATACACTGTACTGAATGAGCTCATGCTGACAGTTAGCTGAAGACAGTATTTGCTTGTGTGAATTTTTGATGTGAGGCAGTGTGGCTTCAGCTTGGTGTTGCTGATGTGTTTGAAGGCTCTCTTTGTCAGTGGATAGACAGTGTGGTAACATGAGTGGCATCACACTGACTCATCAGCCTACTGATTGCATGACTTCAACCCTGAGGCTCACTGGCCCTGCCTCAAGACAATTCATCAAGTATTTATGCAAAGCAGGTAAAGATCAAGATTCTCTCTGTTCTGTCCTCCACAGTCTGTCATCTCTCCACTTGGTCTTGAGGTGGTTTCATCTTTTCTTTTGTTTGCCGCTGCTTTTTGTAGATAGCGTACTGAACATTGCCCATATACCCATTAAGCCTTTGTGCACCATAAAATTCAAAGCTATAATTCACAACATGCCTGAAATTGCAGTCCTGACAGTGCCTGTCCCACTGAATCAGCGCTCAGATGAACGAGAGGTCTAGAGATGTCACCAACATAATAAACAGGGCTTTGGCCTATAGCCCCTTTTCTTTCTCAAGCCTGAGGCCCCAGGGCAGGGCCGAGCCTAGTCCCCGTCTAACACGCGCAACTCCTATTGATCCAGCAGGGATTGATGTCCTCCAGTGGCTGATTTAGCGCCCCCACTGGCCCCCTTGCCTTTCCTAAAAGGTTGGGCTGAGTAAAACATGCGGCGGCAGCTGCTGTGTATAAGTTAGCAAGTCTTCCCACTTTTCTTCTCCTCCTCCTCCTCCTCACTTTCAGTCTCCTACCTCTCCAGGCTTTGTCATTTTGTATGTTTTATGGCAGTGCATTTTTCAGCCCTGCCACAGTGAAGCAATGATGCTTTGTCTTAATGCAGAAGTCCTTCTCTAACTTTGGGAGAAGTATGGTAATGGAGTGTATTTGTTACTTTCTTCAACAAATCTCACCTCCTCTGCACTTTCTTCCTCCTGTAAACATTATTTGTTATTTAATTCTGCTATGCTTCCTTTATTATGCACATGCTCTCCACATCTAACCATTTAAAACTAAATGTTTCCAATTTTTGAAATTTCCTCTGACGTAAAGTTAAGCTACTTTGATGAAACCACATATGTATTCTATATTTGCTTCTTTCAGTTAAATGTTTAAGATCACATTTATTAGAGCTGCATAAGTACATCAGCTGGAAATGGTATTTTTGGGAACCAGCACAACTTGAGTCTGGGGTTCTAAGAGGCTAAATAAAACTGTGCATGTATTCTGGTATCACAGGAGGACACACATATCTCTAAATCTACCAGGTCAGTATGTTAGGCAAGTGTTCTGGTCGGGCCCCCAAATGTCTTTAGTTGACCTTGGTGTGTTGCAGTTAGCTCTGCTTTGGTTGTTTTGGTTTGACCTTACTGTCTGAAAACAGAAGGGAAACTGTGAATTCAGTATTTGAGTTTAAAGAGAGAGTAAGAGGTTCAGGGGACAATGGGAGAGAGAAAGGTGAAGTAGAGAGATGATTCCTCCAGCCCATCGCTCTTGTCATGGGAGCAGTGTTGCAGAGTAGAGGAGAAGGGGAGGGGCAATGTTAATGTGCACTGTATCATTCATAACAGTAATACTGGCATCACTTGCTGCTAAATATCATCATTTGTCAGGGAAAGGGCTTGGTGCCACAGTGTTATAGATAAGCACTAGAAGGATATCTACACTATACACACACACACACACACACACACACACACACACCCTATACTTTATACTTTATACAATACTTGTAAGGAATGTTTGTTAGTACAGCAATGCTCTAACCAAACCTTGATCCTCGGGACTTTGTGCCCTTACCTTTATTCTATTATTATTCTTCCCTGAATCTTTAACCCTAAAACAAAAATTTACCTCAACCAAACCCAATCCTAACTTCAATTGTAAAATTTAATTAAGCCTTAACCCTAAATAAATCCCAGTAAGAGGCAACAAAATTAGATTAGATTTTCCTCAGCTCTCCATACTTGCTCAATCTGAGCAGAGAATTTAACCCATATGCCTAATGGGCTGGTCTTTGGTCTTTTTTCCAGAGTGGGAGTTAATCTTCCATATGACTGTAGCTCTCATGCATAGTCTTAGCCTCAAATGATTTGTTATCATTCATTTGCTAACCTTCACTCGAGTGTATGTCTACCCACATAGAGCAGACAATTCCTCCACAGTCGAGAGGGCAGGAAGGAGGAGAAAAAAATCAGTTATTATTGATGACTATGAGGTAAAATGCTTAATTTGCACCGTCTTCAACCAAATTATAACTCATATTGAAAGCAGCTGAATTTGCATAAATCTCATTAGACGCAATGAGAGGGGTTCATAAATCGTTATATTAATTAGTCATTTTTGCCACCCTTTCATAGGAAAATGGGGTGTATTAATAAAACGAGAGGGGTGTGTGATTGTGAAGCCTAATTGGTCGTTGTGTTAAGCATTTCGGTGCGCAAGTGACAGGCTTGATTTAGTTTGGCTTCACCTCAATTGTCTGACCGAGTACCTGCAGGGAGGGAGAGAGGGTGTGTGTGTGTGTGTGTGTGTATGTGTGTGAATGTGCACTCATTGCATGTGTGTATGAGCTGTGTGTTTACTCTCCCATCCATGCACTCATATTATTTCTATTTAGGGTGAAAGGTGGAGCTGAAGCCTTTCCCAGCATGCATTGCGTGAGGTCGGCATCGCAGGGCAAACAAGCAGACAAACATTTTGCTGTGCTGTGACTGAGGTTTAGGTTGATAGAGAGAATTAATGGAACCGGAGAGAATGAGGGTATGACAGAGTTGCGTTGGAACAAGTGAAGGTATTTAGTTGTAAGTGTGTTATAGCTTTTTAGAGCTCAGCACCATGGACAGCGACTCAAGAATGTCTGGTTTTGTCTGATGCAGGTCAATTGAATGTCCTCACAACTACAGTTTATCTCTACTTGGATGTACTTGTAAATGTGTGTCTACATTGGAGCTGTGTGTGGATGTGTGTGTTCTTTGAATGGAAAGAGAACATAATACATATTCATAACCACTGGGGTCTATTGTGTGTGACTGATATCAGCATACCCTCCCTTTCAGGCCATTACGATACGCTGCCCAAGCAGTTTTACCCTGGACAGTAATGAGCCTTGTCCCTCCGGGTCGAGGGGTCTTGATGCTGTCCTCTATGCCCCTCCTAACCTCAGCCCTGCCCTTCTTGACACATCTGTCCAGTATGGTGGATTAGCCAGCCTGATGGTGCTCCACCTCTGGGTTTGATTAGCCAGCCTGTCTGAGCTCTAGTGTCTGTGATGAATGAAGCCTGAGAACCACTGCAGCTCCAATTAAAAACCCTTTGCTTTTCTACCCTTACACACAATAGAGCGTTTGTTTGTGCTCTGTGTGTGTGTGTGTGTGTGTGTGTGTGTATGTGTTGTTCTTTATCCTTAACATGAAAATGCAGCTTTCTGTACCCACATGACTTTAGTTCTTCTTGGAAGAGCAAGATGTCTAACTCATCATTCGTGACCCTGCAGATCAAGTTATTTTGTTCCTTTTTGTGTGTATTTGAGTGGGAAAATGAGAAGAAAAGCTAACAACACTGGCACAAACAATGTAACAGTGACATTCAGACAGGTAACAATAATGTTTTCTTCAAGACAAATGCATCAGGGTATATACGCATAACATATCCTTTTATGTGTCTCAGTAGACGTAATGGGACATCTAGGGAAAATACTGAATCTGAGTGTATTTTCAATGGTTGTGTTAGATCCCAATCTATTGCTCTTTAAATTAGTGAATACAAGGTCACTTAACCAATCAAAAATCTTGTTAGGCACCCAGGCCTTTGACCCTGTGAGATCTCTGACCTTTGACTCTCTGTCTGGCAGGTTCGTCAGTGGCCCAGCTGAAGGCAGATGATCCTGAGGGGGAACCCCTCATGTATGGTGTTTCAGGAGAAGAGGCCATGAGATATTTTTCCGTGAACAAAGACACTGGTGTGGTCTGGCTCCGTCAGCAGCTCGACCGTGAGGTATGAACACCAAACAAGCACGCACACTAACTGCTGCACACATGCTTACACATTACCAAAGCAAAAGCACTATAAACAAGAAAAGACACTCAGGACAATTTTGAAAATAGGAGATGGAATGTAAATAATCAAATGATGAAAGAGCAGTGAAAAGTGCAATACTCTTCAGTGGCAAGGGATGAAAAACAAAGGGTTCTGAGTTCAGACTGGCGTTTCTATTTCTTGTTATGCTTTTCTGCACTGCTCTTTTGCACAACATGTCCATTCAAAGTTTATGCTGATGTCTGTCTCCGTCTCCACCAGACCAAGTCAGAGATGCAGGTCGAATTCTACGTGAGTGACACTCAAGAGGTAAGAGACAGATTTGCACTGTGATCACAGTTATGACACCTCCCGTCTCACGCTGACACCTAGAGACCTCCTCTCTCAGTCCATCTCCCTTTCAGTCTCTCGCTTTCGTTCTCACCGTTACTTCTCTCTTTCACACATGTAATCATTCTGACACCTGTCTCACTCAACGCAGTTTAGTTGCTGAAACATACTGACGTTCAACCTACTCTCCCCCGCGGGTAATCTATGGCACACTTGTCCTGTTTTCTTTCACTCTGAATCTTGGCTTGGTGTGACTAATGCACATTTTCAGTGACTACAGTTCTCTGACAAGTAATGTGTGGAGGTGGCTTTGGAAAAGTTTTACCAAGGTGTTTCCTCCCTTAGGTGGTCAAAGACACAGTAAACATCCAGATTGGAGACGTGAACGATAACGCGCCAATATTCCATGGGCAGCCTTACACCGTCCATATCCCAGAGGTAAGGCTGACAGAAATGAATTTCACTTATTAACTTATTGCATCCAAGGCAGTAGTAAAATAAGGTATGAATCAGAGGCTGTGGTGCACTTTTATTAGACGGGCCCAACGTCTTCCTGCAGAGGAATTAAATACAATGACAATTTATTTATGAATATAGGACAGTTGCTATATAATATATAACAATTATGCCAGCAGAAAAACTTATAAAAACTTTTTTCTTCTGAAATAAAGGTAAGAAAACATGTATGAAATTCACTTCAGTGTTATGACTATTGTAACAGGTAGTAACTGCATGGTGGCTGCATCCAACATTTGGTGATCATCAACTATTCATAGTGCTTTGAGTTCTCTGCTGTCCTGGAAATAGCTGCGTTTTGCTGCACTGTGATCTTCCCACGATTTGAGAAGTTGTCCTCTAGCTCATGTTTAGAGAGTGTTCACAGCCTCCTTTTTATAGGGAGGAAAAACACTCACTGCAGTGGAGACCTCAATATCTTTTCTCCTCTCTGTTTCTCTCGCTTCTCTGTCCTCTCTGAAACTGCTACCTCCCTTCTCAGCTCTCACTTCTTTCCATCTTTCTCTCCCCTCTTTGCCCTCTCCCTCATCTAATCCTTGATAGAAGTAATTGCCAGAGTGGAGTGGAGGACTTCAAACAGGGGCTGAAATCCACACAGACAAACACACACACATACACATATCTTGTTGTGTTCATATTGAGCACATACCCCTTTCTGAGTCTTCACCAAATCTTCAAAGCCACTGGCTTTTTCTCTCCCCAATCCATAAAGTCAGGCAAATAAATGGGAGAAAGAAGGACTGTTTAGATGAGGCTGTTTAGACCACCCACCAGGGAAGGTTCTCTCAGCCAATGCAACCACTGCTCAGTTGTGTGGGACTCACTTATAGTCCACATATAGACTTTCCATGCTCTGCAAACAATAGGCTTCAGTTTAGACTCCAGAAAACCATTAAACAGAGCTGTGTTTGACCCTCCGTCGCTCACATATTGTTGGTTTGCCTGTATCACTCACTGAATTACTGCTTATGTCAGTCCTTCCCTCCTAGCGCTTACAAAATTTAAGCTTTTTTATTTGAGGCAATGGGATGTGGTAATAGATCAGATTCCTTAAAACACTAGACAGAGCAGTGAGTCTAATTCACAAGCATTTCTTTGCAGTGAAAATAGCTGAAGCCTGAAACAATGAGACATAACTTAGTCGAAATAAAATATGCAAACCTTGTGTATGTGAGCACAGTGTGGGACTAATGCAAGTGGAATGTGTTTTATCACAAATCTCAATGAACTTATTTGTTTGTGTGCCTTGCTTGATAAATGAGACACAGCAAATCATTCATATTTTTTATGACTGTCCAGTCGTAAAAATGGTCTTAATAATGCTGCAGTAACAATGCAGCACACAATCTGTACACACAGAGAGCTCTTCATTAAAGCCTTCCACCTGGAAGTAGGAGTTGTGGGAACTGTGTTCATTCAGGAGCCAGTTTCTTCCTCATTGTACCCTGTTTCCCCTTTCTCTACCCTTTTCTCCACCTTATCTTCTTTTCCCATGACTTTCGTTACCTGCATTTTTATGGCCTCATTACCTATGTGACCCTAAGTGACCTCTAGCGGGCGAAGCAAACATGCTGCGACATCACTCCATCATGCTGTCACTCACTGGACATGCCAGAGTAACTGGGGGTTAGAGTACCATCAGCACTAGATAGTGCTGCTGAACTTTAGTACACAGAGAAAAAGATGGGAAGGGGTGATGGATGTGAAGGATGACAGAGTAGTAAAAGTAAAAGAGGAGTGACGACAGAAAGACAAAGGATTAAAATGACGAGATTCAACACAAGTGAAGTGACAAGGAATACAAAACCGACTGACAGAAGTCAAAAGAAAACAACTCAAAGTGCTTTAGGGTTGTTGAAACAGAAGAATAGTTAAGGGAGGAGGTATATTGAGGTGGGCCTGACGCAGCTCAGCGGTGAGCAGACGAAGCAATGTGAGTGGCAAGGTGAGCAGTGCAGTAAGGAGAGCGGGGGAGAGTGTGTGTAAATGTCGTTTTAATTTGTAGAGCCATAAAGAGGGTGAAAGGGAGCAGGTGGGCTGCTAGCATTCCCCCTGTCAGTGCTAATGAGCTGGCCAGATTTACAGCATCCACACACTCAGGCAGCCAGCAGCAGAGACTGGATACAAGGAGTGACGACTATCACCAGAAATAATGTTTTGATAGAACAGCAGATGGGCCACAACCCAAATCCATTATTGGATGAGATGATGGAGTGAGCCCACAACATACTGAGACGTGTTTTTCACATTCCCTAAGCGCGACAGGTAGTCCTCTATATAGCAAGCCCTCTATTGACAAACTCAAAATGTTTTGCCAAGTGTGCATCTGTGGAGTACAGAGCTGCTGTCTGAGCAACTGTGGGACCATCCATGGCATAAAGAGCAACCCCCTCACACGCACACACACCTCCCGCCAGCTGCCTGACCCTCACACTCCCCCACTGGGAGTCGGTCTCTCTGTCAGTGCCACTGTGATAATATCAAATGCCAGCACTAAACTTCTCTAACTGTGCCCAGTGTGTGCCGTCTCCTGCGGTTCCATAAGCTGCCCCAGACTACAAAAAAACGTTTTCTCTTCTTCTTTTAGTCACTTGTATTCTGCTTCTTTTCCTCTGCAGTCTTTTCTGCCTTAAATGCCTGTTTCTCAGGCGCTCTTCTGTCCTACACCCAGAAATATGCACAAAACAAATTTTCTTTATGTCATTATTAGATAATATTATTTATTCATAGTTTATAGATATTATCCAGTTTCCCATGACCTTAGCAAGGTATAACTTAAAGTTTGGTTTAATGTTTTCGGTTCCACTTATAGCTTTGCAGAATTTAAATAAATCTCTTTTTCATCCTCTTGCCAATACTCACATTCATCCCTACAGTAGATACGCAGCGCAGTGGAAGCCTGCCTTCGATAAAGCAGTGATGATGCACACAAGATTATATAGCCGACTTCAGACCAGCGCTGTAATGCGGCACATAGATGGATTAAATGTATTGGCAAACAGGCCGACAGCAAGAGGCTCCAGGTGATAGATATCCAAACTTTATCTGTTTACTGTCTCTCAGGTATGTCAGGCAGGCAGCAAATCCCTCCTCAGCCTCTATTTTCTATCAGCCATATCTCAATGTCCCTCTCTAACCTACAGTAAGCTCTGATGAACTGATGTTATAGAACAGGGCTGCCCAAGGTGGAAACCCCTCAGGTGAAAGTCAGACATCTAAAGAAAAGAAAAGCCCTTCAGTCTGGTCTGATAAATAAATGTTTCTGAATTTGGTTTGTTTTTAAGAGAATTCCTCAATAAAAGCATAGTAACAGAAATCTTCATCAGAAACCTGAGGTTATTAGTTCCTAAGAAAATTATAAGTATCTAATATTCAATCAAATTATTTGTTTTGTGGCATACTGCCCAGAACAAAGGCACTATGATAGCAGTTGTGGAGAAGAGAGGAAATCAAACCAGCATTATTTTAGCCCCCAACTTTTGGCTACTACTTCCTCCAAACAATTTTGAGTTGAATAGAATGACAGCATCCCTCTCACTAAACACACAAACACACACACACATGCACTCTTATACTAGATAATATTGGCAGAGGGTGTTTGAGAGTTCCTATTACGCCTGTGAATGAGCTGTTTAGTGCTTGATGTGGGCTCTGGCAGCAAAACAGAGGCACCTGCTATTTGATATGCCCTCTGTCGCTGTCAGGTAGAACATAGATGAATCTGTTATATTCCTTTCTTCTTTGCCTTTGTTCACTTCTGAAAGCTGAATTTCAATCCCTAATCTTTTTTTGCCTTCTGCCCTGTATCTGAGCAGGTTACAGCATCCAAAGGTAATTTGTTTACCAGGTTACAAACAAATATTTCAGCTCTCAAGCAGCACCTACAGTATTTAGATGACTAATATCTTTGCAGTTGGTTCTCTGGGAACTTAAAAGAAGCTAGTCTCATTTGCAGTATACATTTATTTCATAAAATATTTGTCACTTAACTTATACACTGTCATCCTGCTCAGAATACACACAAGCCTACAAACACACACCTTCTTTACACAACACACAAGCTGCCTCCTAGAAGTTGGATTTAGCCCATAATGATTTCAGTATCATCGCTCCTGGTCTCTCCTGTAATGTAATTGAATCTAGTGGTTACTGAGCTGAGTGGTGGCTGGTTGACAGGCGCAGGCCTCAAAGAGAATTCTGCCTGACACTAAGACCCTGAGCCCCGTAGGGAGGGATGGAGGGATTTAGGGAGAAAGAGAGAAAAAATGGATAAAGTGAGAAGGTTAAATGGGAAGCAGTCAATATTTTACTCACCTCAGGCTCCATTTATAACTTTCTCCTACATAGATTTGGTGCTTAGGACCCGATTCTAAGCAAAAGTTGTGGTTTCTCAAAAAAGTATCCATGACTTATTTGCCGCAGACATTTTCTCCAGTTTTTGATGGCATATGAGAAGCTCTTCCTCTGCATCATATCCATTATATTGAATAATGAAATCATGAATACATACAAGGAAGTTTTTTCGGTTTTAGGATGTGTTGTTGAAACAGTAAAATGTTGGTAGTTCTGTTGAATATAGTTTTTGTTTTAGATCTTTCTCCATCTGCCCGTATGATTATGTCTGACAGCACTGATTAGACCATAGCGCATGATCATCCTCTACAAACTAATCTAACTCCTACACTAACTCCTCCATTTTGTATACGATGCAAATACAGTACATATGGCCAGTTTATCTGCAGGCCCAGGATGTTTCACCAGCTGTTTGTTCACATATTTCATGGGGGGGGGGGGTATTCACTATATGCAAGTCTGTGTTCATGTGTGGATAGCACATTCTTGAAGGAGTGAGTGCAGTCATTCACTTCCATAAATGATGATTCATTTGTAGACTTCAGTAAGCCTTTCAGGGCAAATGGTCGCTTAAGTGAGTTGTCAGAGAGGATGTCGTGCCTGTAGAACAATTCTTCTGCGCATCCTTTCCAGTCCAGGGGTTAACGCAACAAATATTGCCCGAGCATCACATACGCTGTCACTCGTGAAGGTAAATCACCCACTCTTCCTCTCTTTATCTTTCTGTCATTTACTTTATCCTGCTGAGCATGAAGAGCACCTTGATTTGCGTGCTACGCAGAGATGGGCGCAGATTTGTCTGTCAAAAAAAGGGAAGGCTCGTGTTTGTGAGTGACCATCGAAAAGTGTATTTCTGAGAGAGAGAGATGGTGGGGGGAGTAAGGGAAGTAAGGTGGGAGCACACAAGGAAAGACTGAGTGAGAGGGGCAAGATTGAAGGGGGAGAGAGAACGGCTTGCACTCCCAAAAGCCATTAAAGTTTGATTCACCCACTCCTCATTCTTTGAATAAATCAACCTGTCGTTCCCTCTCTCCCTTTCTTTCAAGTGTGTGGGTCCCACCCCTCCATCCCCACCCCCACCCTGCCTTTGGCGCTCTCCTTCCCTCTAACACTCACTTGGCAGAATTGTGAATTCTGACAAGGTTTTGCTAACATGGAAGACAGTTGTGCATCTTGTCAGTCCCTCCAGCTGCAGCTGCTTGTGTGTTTAAGTTTATGTGTGTGTGGGAGAGAGAAAGAAAGACTAGCTCTCGTGGCTTTTGGCGGTGTGTATTATACCTTGGTTATGGGAACAATACTCTGCTGAAAGACGGAAGAAATTAATGTCTGGAAAAAAGTTGTTCAGCTACAAGTCGTGCCTTCAACCTCACTAGGGCTCCAATTGGCATTATGCAAATTCCTCAACGATTCTTTTCTCGATTTCTTCCCTCTGTCTTCGTCTGTGTCTCAATATGCCCCTCTCTGCCCATTCGTCTGTTTTCCCCCCTCCCTGTTCCTCCAACCATGGCTAGATTTTCCTTAATAGAGCTTTATAGCCTTTCCAATTTGCTCAAATCTGTTTTGGCTGTCACTTCCACAATGGAGGTGGAAGGGAGAGAAGCATTGAATAAAATGATGCATTACAGAGAAGTATGGAAGAAAGGTGAAGAAAAAAGAAACATTTGCTACCTACAGTTTCCTCTCTTTCTTGTTGGTATTTTTCTATGTGCAGCCCAGTATAATAATAACATACTATTATTTTAACCATATACATATACAAAAGCTAGCTGTAGAGTAAAATATTATTAACTTGATTCACACCTTGTACTCACTTCTTTAGAAAGCATGACTGATTTGGACTCATCTGATAGTTAAAAGCAATGATTATTGTTAAAATATTTTGCCACTACATTTACTGCCACTACAATATACACCTCAGATCCCAGGTTTTATAGATCTATGTTACAGCAGGCATATGTGACAACCACAACAAATGCCTCTTAAACTTAGGTGACAAACAGATGTTTAAGCTCCAACTTACAGCCCTTTTTTGTCAAATCTCTGCTGCATTTTGAGGTTGTCATTCTAGTCAGTCTGATGTAGTCTTGTTTGAGTCTTGTTTGGCACTTCCTCTTATAGAACAAACCAGCCTTCTTGTCCCACCAGCTGGAGGGACCGAGGATGGCGATACTGGTCGGTCTGTCTAATACTATGGTTCCCTGGAAGACATCCCAACTACTGGCTGCTTTTCTGCACTTTTAGTGCCACCTCAAGCCCATACACATACACAAGAATCAAAGTCAAATGGGCATGCCCCCCAGGAGTTTAACCCTTTGCATTTTGGACACTTTTCCGCCAGTGTGGCTTCAAGTGTCAGCTTTGCACAAGACACATATCTCATAGTTTAACAGGCTGATTGCAAAGAGATTCACCCTGTGCATATATGCTCCTCAGTGGCTGAACCAGTTTGATTTTAATAGCACCACCATCAAATTTTACATTTGGACCCCACTAGTGGTACGGCTAGAAAAGCAATTCATCATATATCACAAATTCACTATATGGTCCAGTACCATAGTGGCTGAAAGCAGGGCTTTCAACATTCAGTATAGTTTTCTCTTTAGGATTTTCTGACTGAATCTTTGAATAGACAGTACAAAGTACAGAGGCGATGTGAGAACAGGAATCTTCTTTCATTGTGAGGACTTTGAGATTTGATTCTCTGCCTTCCTGGAAAAAGCAGTGTACAAAATATCATGTCTTGACATTTTTCTATTTTGACAACATAATGACATTTGATGACGTGTATTTTTTCCGATATAAATTACTGTACACTGAAATGTGATGTGTTTTCTGTCCTGCAACTAAATTGCTTCCCAGCTTTCATTTAAATTGGTCTACATGTACCTCTTGTTTCCATCACAATTCACTATCTCACTACGGTAGCGTTCAGTTTTTATATCAGCATTTAGTGTGCAGAAGTTTCAGACTGAATTTCATTCTAATGCTTACAGTAAGAAACCCAGCAAAGCCAAGCCTGTTTCTGACGGAATGTGGGTAATGAATGTTTTGAAACTGTAAATGAGCAAAATAAGAAAACAGATAAGAGGAAATTAGTTGTTCAGGTACGTGTGGTCCGCCATAGTGAAGAAGAAATTAGTATGAAGTATGGAACATATCGGTACAGTATAATCGAGTACCCAAAGAACAAAGTGCCATTTGTTTTGAAGGTCCTGCATTAGCAAAGAAAGCAAATTCATGGCATTCTTAATAGAAAAAGTTGAAAGTTTTTTAATTGATTTCAATGAACAAGGAACAATGTACAAAAGTATGTGTAGTACCCTTTCTTTTCAGCATGAAGTACGGCAGAATATACAAAGTTTGTAATTCAATGTTCAGCTGTATGTGTTTGGTAGGTTTTTAACTCTGTTCAATTACCAAGGCTGTGAATGAAAGATAGTTGAGATATTCTTTGGTGAGATGAGATTCTTTGACGTGTTTGGCATTCCATTTTATTGGACGTGACAGAAAACAAAACAGAAAAGTCAATATTTTTTTTCCATTCTTTCTCTTAAAGCTGGGGTAGGCAAAATCTGTGCAACCTAAGCAAAACCTTCCGCCTCTCTCTCTGCTGCCTCCTATCACTCCGCTAAGCCCCACCCACCGAACCCACAACTTGAGCTAATGAGCCCGAAGCTCCGTGTGGAGGGACGTGTTGCTGCAGGCAAAGAAATTGTTGCCTCTTTAATCTTGCAGCATAAACATGATCCTGGAACTGATCAACAAATAAATTGTGATTTTAAAAACATAAAACAAACCAAACAATCTCTATCGCATCATGTTGTGTCATGTTGGTGCACAGCGAGTCCCCAAGATACCAAACCAGCGCAGGAGAGGGAATTACCTCAGCGCACCCCAGTCAACACCAAAATAAAGCCCAGAGCTTCTGTTTCAACAAAATAAGAAAACATTGGATTTACAATATAAAATCCGCAAAGAGTAAAAATTAGTGTAAATTCAGCATAATTGTGCCTGTGGGTGTACTCTTTTTTTTTTCCGTAGAACCAATTTTTTGTTGGTTTTGGAATATTTTAAGTGTAGAAATATGCTATTTTATGCTATTTTCTGTGCCATTATTTTGCTTTGACCAGTTATGTTGAGAAGCTACTCTTTATACTTTTAGCTGAGGTGAAGGCAGGCAGTCATGTCAGGATAGTTAAGTAGAAAACCATACATATGTTTATTCTTCAAATTTACCATATTTTTCATATTTGACCCACAACTGAATAATGCATCCACAAGCACTTAAGAGGATATTTCCACTGTGTTTCACTCTGGCCAGCAGGAGGGACAGCACCCATAATACCGTACATAATAACGTAACATAATACTGGCAACCGTCACCAAGGTCCCTCCTCATCCAAGTGAAACCCCTCAACCGTCTTCCACTCCACCTCCTTCTTGGTTCCCCCTTCCATGGTGTCCCCAGCACAAGTGCTTTGATGTATAATTGAGTTGTGCGCTCGACCGCTCCTCTCCCCTTTTTTTCCACTTTTTCCACTAGACCCCCCCAAGGACCTGGCTTATAGAAAAGGTAAGTTAAAAAGAGATAAGAGAAAGAAGAAGGAAGCAAGAGAGGAAAGGAAATTGAGACATCACTTACAAGAGAGATTTTGGCAGGAGAGAGGCTATTATAAGCTACTTTATAAGAAAAGTGTGAGGCAGCTAAGAGCCACTACTAATACAAACCTTAGGCATCACTACAAATGAATCAATAAAATGCTATTACAAAATGTTGCTGCATGAGCAAAGGGGATTGAGACAGTCGAAGACAGACAATCCTCAACACTCTTCTAGTTGAGAGCTCCATAACTGGTGTCATGTCTCATCAACGAGATGTAATTTAATTTGACAACGTCACAGTCTACTAATTGAGATAAAGAGAGAGAGATGAAAGGGGAATGAAATGATGGAAATAACAGGTTAGGATATGTGCTTTGTTGTAGGAAGTACCAATTGCCATGTAATGATCACTTTATACAGAAGATGATTATTTCTATTCTGCATTAGTGTCATTTGTGCTGCCAGTGTTTTTTAGAGATCTATCATTATACAATATGCAACCACCCTAAACCTTGTAAACCCTGGGTACATTTTGCTGTAATAAACTGAAAGTGTTTTTGTCTTGTACATGTCCATCTTCCTACATGCAGTACTTTTCTTGGCTTGCTTATCTCTCTGTCCCCACTCTTCTCTGCTGCAGAGCTACATGAAGTGATTGCAAACGGACCCCAGTAGTGCCGCGGTTTCTCTGTAAAGGCTCTCAGTCTGTTCAGATCTGTTTGTCTTTCTCTATGTGACTTTCACGTTTAGTTCAGTTCATGTCAGATCAGATCAGTTCTATTCAGTTTGATCAACGGGGTGGGGTGCGTGCAAGTTTGCCTCTGTGTTTACTTTGCGGCATACTACCGATATATGACAATACTTCTCTCTTATTCTTCATATTCACAATAACTACACTAGAAAACATACTGTAGCCCCTATGATAAAGTTATGTAATATAACTATCCTATAGAAATTCCACTCAGCAACTGCACAACATACCATGTCTCAGTTCACACACACAGACTTAAAAACTATATCTCTTTACCTTTCCACAGATAAAACAGTCCACATTAGTTAATTGGCATCAATACTATGGACATAATTGTACAGCTGAAACTAATGAGATTTTCTCGCATTAGTGTTTGACTTGCTTTTGATCATGTCTTGATCGTGTCATGAAATGATTCTATTCCATGTTGTTCAGAGGAGGCACATGTGTTAGACAAATATGCTTTCTGGTTAAATGTTTTCTGTGTTGCCAATGCCTCATATCAGTTGAGGTAACGTTATTGAGTCTCTGACCAGAACAGATGGTTGGTAAAGACTTAAATGCTGTAAAGTAACACTAACTGAAGAGTAGATTCAAACATTTTTGGCAGATTGAAATTAGACATTTTTATTCTTATTGCTCATAATTTCTACCAGGCTGATCCGTCTGCCTATCACCTCTCGCTCCTTATTTCTCTCTCACCCGCTTACAGTTATTGAAAATAATAAGTCTGCATACTAATGCATATCTCAGTGTTCCATGTTATTTTGCCCATCAAACACCCCAGTCCTGTTAGAGGTCCTTAGCTAGACGGAGGTATTTTAATGCTCTGGTTGTGTGGTCCCTGCTGAAAGTTAGAGATAGGAGTGATGCGTTTAACCACACACACTGTCCGTTTTGGGCGTAACCACTGAAATTCTTCAAGCGATGGAATAATGCATGGGGAATTATAAACACCTGGGGTCAGGTGCAGGAGAAAGGCAGCCTGGATATATATACTCAGATGTGTCTGCAATTGCTTGAAGTCTGTGATGCATTGGATAGGAAGCATGTATGTTTCTACGTGTGTGTGTGTGTGTGGTGTGTGTGTGTGTGTGTGTCTGCGGGGAGACACCTGAGACATTAAGACTCATGGAAGTAGATCCCCATCTGCCCTCACGCTACCCTATGCCCGAGGCTACAGATAGAAAGAGATGTTGATATAGAGTGCAGTGTACCTATAGGACCAGACAGCAGAACGGAGAGATTCAAAGGTACAGAGTTCACAATGAAGTGAAAACACACAAAAGGCTTTAAAACAAGCACACACAGGAGACAGGAGAGAAAGGCAGTGTGAGAAAGAGAACAGGGTATCTACTGAAAAACAGCTGAGAGTGCACTGAATCCTATGTGATGTTGCTGAGATGAGATGGCCCCAACAGCAACTTGGGCAGTATAGTTCATTGTAGAATGAGCTGTGTAAAGTGCAGCTTCTTTTGGTCATCGGCCCCAAACACAGGAAGTGCCATAGTTAGAACAGTAAAATCAAGTCATGTTTATTTAGATATTGTTTTAAAACCAAAGTGTTTTGTTTTTTTGTGAAAGAACAGTAGAAAGAATAGAGGCAGACCATGGAGCACTAACCAGGAGAACTGAGACTAAGGGAAATAATAAAGCAAGTAATACAAGCAATACATTAGAAAAGAACACAGCCGACGCTGTGAAAGGCAAATGAATTACATTTTTTATTTCATTGTAGTGGATTCTTTTGATGTGATGTGTTCACATTCACAGTCAACCCTGGGGTTTCCCAATAAATCTAACCTGCATATCTTTTTGATTGTGAGAGGAAACTAGCCTGGTTCCAGACCTCAGAATCGCTGCCCACATGTTTAGTTTTTTTCAGCAATTCAAATACAGTAGATCTGGTGTTGAGCCATCCAGAGCTATGTAGGTGGGATTGGAAATGGGACCGTCATCTTTCTGTGCCAATGGCAGAAAAATAGTGACAGAAAAATGTCCACAAAAATGGCATCAAGTGTGGAAGAGATCAACGCTGCTATATGAAGGCTAATGAAAATCAACTTCATTCGAAAAAAGTAAGAATCATTACGTTAACTGACCCTAGCAACTGCTAAGCTTATGTGTCATTGAGATTGATATGTCAGTCACTACTGATTTGTTATGGCTTAATATCCCCAAACAGTAAATGACAAATATGAACATGATTTCAGACTAAATACTAGTGAAAACAAAAAGGCAATTCTGGCTGATTATCAGGCAAGGAGAGACCCGACCACTGAGAGGAAACCCATAGAGACGTGATGACAACATAGAACATCACGGACTGGTGGTTTCAAACCTTCTTGCTGTGAAGCAGCAGTGTGAACTGAGACATCATGACACCGCATGCAAAACTCATGAGCACCAAAAATGTAAATAGATGTGTTCAGACGGGTTTTATACTGCGGAAACTGCAAGACAGTTTAAAAGACACATAAAAGAAGAACAATATGGGCTCTTTTGGGATCTGGGGAGTCTGGCCCCTGTGTTCTGGGCAAACTGCTCTGGGACATTGCAGATTACAGTAGTTGAGATGGTAAGAAAAGAGTCCATCAATGACTGTCCATGTCAAAGAACAGAAAAGCCTTGATGTCAGAAATAGTACATCGGACGAAACCTGTTTGTCAAACCTCAAAGTACTGCCTGAAGTCACATTCTGTGCATGTTTTTAGCATAGACTAGCTGCTTTGGGTACAGTTTTAAGTGACATGTCAATCTCTCACAGGTTAATGATGAATTGGCATATTGGCATCAATCACAAACTACTCTTTTGGAAGTTTCAATTCTTATGTTGATTTTCTGGTGTGTTGCTCAGACTCTTTCCTTTGTCTTTGTCTAAATCGCTTCCCACTACTTCACTTCATCTCTCCCCTCCATGTTGGTTCCGGGTAATTGCCTGAACAATGTTTTCCTCACTCTCAGTGAATTCAAATCAGACCACTTGCACTGGTGAGTGACTGCAAACATGATCCAGCTACCATAAAAAGCAAAGTTACCGCTCAGTATTGGATTATGGAGCTTTGCAATGTTGTTCCAGATGTGTACCTTTACAGGTGATTGCCCTCAATGTGAGTAATAAAAGATTATGAACATGGAGCAACAAATACATGCGGCACTCGGCTAATTGAACAATGAAGCCGTACAGGTCTATGGATCCTGGAGGTTGATCTCTCTGCCTCTTGCTCTGCTCTTGGTCACATAACTCTCAAATGCACACACACAAACACAAATACAAGCTGCCCACATACACAAACACACATCGCCTCAACTAGTCCCTGATTCCCCTATGTCTTTAAAAGAAAGTGTGGACTGATTAAAGTCAGAGTTTTATGGGGAGCTGTGAAAAATATGACAAAATAAATAAATAAAGCCAGAGTGCCTTGCCCCTCTAGGCAACAGCCGTTTATATGATAATCAGCTCTACTCTAATTTGCATTTAATTCTATTTTAAAAAATGACTTCTTTATAAAGAGAAGAAGTGGAGAAGAACAGGAAAAATTATGTATGAGAACGAGATATTCTGTAGGAGGAAACGCAAACAGGCTTTGTTATCATTTACCTTTAACTCTTTCATCAGATAGATTTTCTTTGGTTTATGTCAGTGTGACTTCCTCGAGGGCCACCCACTTCATAATAAGAACATACATGTGTACTATATCTTTACTGTATGTTCATATGTATACCTATGAATCCCAGATTGCTTTCTTATCAGTTTTAATCCCATCCATCCCTGGACATGGGGTAATGCATTCTGCTCTGTTAGATCTGGGTGTCTCCAGCGTAATGTTTTAAAAGGCAACCTTGGACAGGAGAGCCACTAGCAAGGCTCTACGCTTACATTTATTTTTAGGGGCACAGACAAAATATAAATGGACACAGTTATCAGACCTAAAAAAGGACAGGGATTCATTGTGCTTCACGAATGCATCCCTTTTCAAAGAGCATAGAGTTGGCGTAGAATTAGGGTTGGAGTTTTAACATTTTATCCAATCTGTATCCAGTATCCAGCTTGCTTAGTCTGAATGCTTTCAAACCTCTTAGTGAACCTATTTATGTTTGGTGTTCAACTTTTGAATGTTGCTAAAATGATAAATAACTAAAACTCCAGTTGAAATCTGTAGGTTGAGAAGACAGAAGCAGTTTTGAGTGGCAGACTAATTAATGTTCTCAACCTGTAGCTACAACTTGAAATAGCAATAGCCTTCTGACTTTGGCACACCTTATTTTCCAAAAGCTACTTTCTCTAAATACTAAAGGTCCTTATTCAGAATGCTTAAGTTGATCTGCTGAATTAATTGATATGATAAGAATGACATTTTAGCTGGGAGATTCTGACGCGATCAGCTGACCTAAACATACCCTAACCAGTTATCTCCATGACACTAAACCATAACCTAACCTAACCCAACCGTGGAGGGCGGTGGTAAAGTATAGGGGAGGGAAACACTATTCGAAGGGTGGACAGACTTCAACACAAGACCAGTTTGCAGAGATCACACAAACCCGACAACAATTCATTTTGGCGTGTTATCAAGTTAGTCATGGAATTAACGTTAGCGACAGCTGTTATGACCTGCTGGTTTTCATTTTAACGGGCAAACGCGTTGATCAGTGCTGGCTAAAAATCAGAAGCTGCTACCTGAATGTTTTGTATACTGAGCTTTACAAATAAGAGTGAACATATTAGCACAGAACACTGGTGCGCCCCTCATTTTTCACATATGCACACTGTAATTTTCACTTGCATATGTTGCTTGCACTGTAGAGCACTGACTAGATTGAATTCCTGAACTGATCTGAGAAAATCAGATGTGTCAGGTGTTATGGCTCTCAGATTCTATAGCCTCTTCTCTTGAGCAAGGCCAGAGCAGTGGTAGTGTTGTGCATCTCCCAGTTGCGAGTATACAGTATGCCTATAGGTATTAGATATTAGTAGTCCCCACTGGCCTCTACATGAATTTTTTATTCTGTTTACGCTTTCATTCTTTTTTAAAGTCTGTTTCACTGTTTTGTGCAGCAAATATTCTGAAAGTAGGTTGCTTAATGGCACCAAACAGCAAGCAGACACTGCTCCTCAAGTTCCAACATAGCTACAGGTACCACCTTTAAGTAAAGGTTGAAAACAAATTGTTTACTCCCACTTCTAATATTCTCAATTGAGATAGATAACTTTCCACAGGTAGAAAGAGGGTGCAGGACTTGCCGATGTCACCCGTCCTTGTACCCTTCCCTCTTTCTCTGGCTCTGTGGATCCCTGCGGCATGCCGGACCTGATTACCTTTACATTTAAACATACAGCCCCAGCTCTTCAGAGGCAGCCAGCCATTAGCTCTGACAGGGAGGTTGGGGTTGGGCAGTTGGGGGAGAAGACTGATTAGGAGATAAAGACGTTATTTGTTTCTTTTCTCTACTGATAAAATGCCCTGTCCATACACACAAACACACACATGCACACACATCCACACACACACACATCCTTGTATTTGTCCTCATAAGGACCCTCTATTGGCTACACTGATTCCCTATCTCCTAACCCCTTACTTTAACCATCACTACTACCTCAAATTTTACCCTAACCTAAATCCTAAATGTATCCAAAGTCATTCTAAATGTTTTAACCCAAACTCGAAGCCTTAAGGCCATTAAAGAAGTGGGTACCAGACAAAATGGCTGCCTTTAACAAAAAGTCTTAAATCTAAGGAGCTAAAACTGACAGTACAGGAACACATCACATTGTGAATACATGCAGTCCCCCACACACACACACACACACAAGTGCGCGCGCACACACACACACACACAGACAAATGCATAGGCTGTCTTTACCTTTCAAAAGTGGCTCCTCTCGCTGTCAGTTGGTGTGGAATCATTTTGTTCGGCTGAGTGCTTCTCCAGAATATCGGCCATCGCTCAGCCAGGCCAGAGAGTGGACAGCTGCGCAAGAGCAAGATGGAATACAAGGAGGTTATAATGTGAGACATTCTTTTGCCATCAGTTTCTGTACAGTACACAAAGACTCCATATTATGTGTTGTATTATGTCTTCCTGACCAGATTAACACAAATTGATTGGGTACAGGAGGTCAAGTGAATTGCCAGGAAAAGGCTAACTGCTGTTACAAAAAGGAAGAAGAAAATGAGTGGCCACTGTCTGAGAGAAGTGCGTACTAACAATATTGCCAATCCAGTCAGTGGAGCAATTGATTTTGTGACAAGACCAATCATAATCCAAAAAAAAAGAGCTACAGTTCTCAGGATAAAACACACAGACATACACACATCAGATTGGAAATACGGACGGATCTAACCTACTCTTACTTACTGTCATTTGTAGGGGCATTTCTATTAGTCTCTTTAAAGAGTGGGTGTAACTCCTATACACTTCATTTAAGAGCAGCTCTTCTCATTCTTTCACTGCTTTGTTGCCATCACCACAGGAATCCTCAGATGGGGGAAGAAAGAGAAAAGCAAAATCGGGGTTTGGGGAACTGGGTGGCTTTTTGTGACTAATGTCTCTGTGGCAGCACCACTGAATTTTCTTTTTCCAAGGCTTTCTCAGACAGAGACAAAGAAATGCAATAATGACCCAGAAATCCTGGGGGGAAATTGCAGCGGAAGAGAATCCTTGTCTACTAGTGGAGTCAAGAAATATCATGTGACCATATTTTATTAACATGTATTTGCTCTTAATTTTGACAGAAACAACGATACATGGACAGATTAACATTAACTTGGTACACTATAGCCAGTTGTCCATCATGCCTTGAATGTTAATGTCAACCTATGTTTTTGAGAATAGGTGCACTTAGACAAGTTCCGGAAAAAATACAAGGTTTCACCACATATCTTATGATTAGCCCTGCAGTTTCTGCAAGTTCTATCATCTATTGCTATCTAGCTTGAAGTTTCATTAATTGTATATTGTAATAAACCTCAATTCATTATAATAAGTATACAGAAATGTTCTTACAGCACCATGTTTACTAGCAGAAATTTTATTTTGTGCAAGTTTCATTTCCACCTTAACTGGACGACTCACACTTAGACATACATAGTTAACTGGCTTATCATTACAAATTCAATGAGTCACACAGTGGGTGTTTGCACAGATGCCATCCCTCAGTTTCAGAGCAAAGCTCCCTAACAACAATCGCTCTTCCAAGAATGCATCATTCCAGGAATTGGAGCTGAACTACTGATAGGCACACCTATCAGCAGATTGCATGTCACTCAGGTAGTCTGTCTCTTAGCTCAAACTGAGCTCAAGATACCACTAAACACTCAGGTTGCAATGATGGCATCAGCCACCTAGGCTTTACCACTGGGGCTGCTGAGATTGAATGGCTTTATGAGGTGGGTTTCATACCTCCACCTCAGCCTCAAGCACAGTGTCCATTGCGATATCCCAGGTACATACAAGAGGACTGCTGCTCGGTGCCACTGGGAAAGCATGGGCTTTAAAGGAACCCCTGTCACAACTTTTGCCATGAGTGGAATTGTAATGGCCGATGTGTTTTTATGAGTAGGGCTGTGGATGGTTTGTGGATGGTATTGCTATGTCATATGATTTGTTACTACCCCCCTTGGGCCTGAGGGCTCATTTTACCAGGGACAAGGCTGCATCAGGGAGTGATGAGGAGTCCTGCAAGAAATGCTGTATGTTAAACCACAAGCTGGGCTTCTCCACATACAGCACATTTGAGTGGTTCAACTGTCTAGATGTTACTGAGATTATGATGGTATATGCAGTTCTGGGGGTGAGGTCTTTGTGAATCTCATTCCTTTGGGGTTATTCCCTGGGTCTTCTCTAATCTGTTTGGCACCATTAGAAAGAACAACTGAACATCTCAATAATTTGACACAACATCTGTAATCTCTGGCATATCCTAAAGCCGTTGTACTGCATGCATGAATTGGAATAATATGCATCCAGAAGTCCTCATATGATGCACAACCACGAACTACTATATGCATGTTTATTTGGGGAGTTAAGTAAGCTAAAGCACACTCTTTTCAGCAGAGTATAAATTATTTTTGTATAATTTTTCCCATTTAATGTTGGAGCCTTGCAGATGAAGGACACTTAGTCTTGTTCCAATACCAGTGAATTATTGATAAGCTAATTTCAAATGTGAAATATGGCTTTGTGTGTCACCTCTATGATTAATTTAAGCATTCTTGTGATTCACCTGCTTCAGCATCTCTGCCAAAGCTGCACACTGTGAAATCATTACCAGCGCCCTGACCTGACCTATTTATATACTAGAGTCTGTGTTATATATCCATCAAAAAGTGTATATATACAGGCAGAAGTCTGTACCAACTCTTAAAGAGGGGCAAAAAACAAGGGGCACCTCTGCTGTGCACAGGGTTATGTTTTTTGGTTATGTTATGATTTATTTTGCACAGGTCACATCAGAGTGCCTAGCCATGCAGCAGGGGCACTTTGGCCAACCAGAGGGGCACTTGGGAAACACTTGGGCTGATCACAGCATCATTTGGGGGGCTGTGACTCAAGCCACACTTAAGCACTGAAAGTGACCCATTAGGGCACAGAACTGATTAAATAAAGGTTTTTAAAAAGGGGGCATAGTGGCACTTTAAAGGTAAAACCTTTGGATTGTCCATTGGCATGTTTTCCACTCTTAATGTTGTGGTGCTAAATGGCATGCAGTGAGGTGGTGAAACCGAATGTTGAATTTTACCTGAAGGACAGGGCTGTGTAGAGTGTGCTTTCAGAAGTTTAATATTAAGAAGTGGTGCATTATACTAGGAACAAGTAATTTATGTCCACTTTTGACAGTCTTATTACTTATTGTAGTTCACAATGTTACTTAGTTCTCCAAATGCTATCCCCAAATGGCTTATTTAGATCAGCTGTTGAACTGTTGACTGGACTGACTTGCTTTAGGTGTCCTGTCACATGATGTTAACAGACACCAGCTAATCAAAAACCAATAAAATTTTGCACGCATGTATGAAGCCTTTTTAGTTGACATCTTTTTCTTCCCTTACTTCTCACTTAATTATTTTGCTTCTTTTTCTCCTCATTTGCAATACATTCTTTCACATAGGCCAGAATAATGCCAGCAGCAGTGTGACAAGGGGCCACATGTAGGAGGCAGTGATGGAGGGACAGAGGTTGTGAGAGGCAGGCAGTGAAAGGGTGAGCAGTGCTGGTACAATCACATGCCTGCTGGGTTGGAAGCGGAGAGCAGACAGCCGGGGAGGAACCGAGAACCTTGCGAGCAGTGTAGGTGTAATCATGTCTCTATTGTAGTGAACAGCTGGGCCTCTGGAGCTGTAAGCAGCAGGGGGCCAAAGCCCGGGCGCTGCCCCTGCAAATCACCATGTCTTTAACATTTCTGACAAAATAAGAGCAGAACATTGTACTCAAAAGTCTGTGGGTTTGCCATGGCCTTTACCAAGTAGAACAAAAAGTCACCTTGACTTCAAATAGCAGAAATAGCATGCCAAAGACTGACTTTTGACTGCCATTTCTTACTGAATCAACAGGGGGCACGGCAGAACACACCTGGATTTTTGTCCTACTAGTAACAGGGCCTGATGATAGCAATTTCAGTCAGTGGGTCAGTTGATCAGTCGGTCAGTTGGTCGGTCAGAGGGTTAATCTGTCAAATTGAGTTATTTTGAGAGGTGGTAAGTCACATCATCATCTAAATCACTTCCCAAAGTTCGCCAGTTGTTCTGGCTTTCGTCTGTTAGGATCAATCAATTCTCAGTGGATATTTTTCGGTAACGCTTTAGATTACAGCCCACAACGTACAGCGTAATTACTCCGGAGTTACAGTGTAATCTTTTGTACTTACAGTGTACCAGTACAGTACGTACCAAGTAGGTACAGGGGAACAGTTATAGAATAAGGGGGTAACAATACGGGATTTTACAAATAATTTATGCTGTAGTTATTTTTTAATTACCGGGTATCTATTCTGTTATTACAGAGTATTATGACCTACTGAGTAACACTCTGGACGTTTGGGAGAAATTTAGAGAGAATGTATACTGTAGTTATTATACCCTGTAGTTACCCTATAACTAAATGTAACAAGAGGGAAACTAACAGCGCTTTAGATTACAGCCAGCATACCCTGTAGTGTAGTTACCCTGTAACTAAATGTAACAAGAGGGGAACTACCAAAGCATGTCTAACTTACTCTGTAACTACAGAGAGCAATATGAGAAAAGTTTGTTTCGATTTGACTTGGAAGAATATTACATTATCGGCACACTTTACTGTCAGAAGAGTATATATTAATATTAACCATGGCCTATATGATTCATACCTGGTATTTTATCATGCTATATTTGTATTTATTTCCTGGGATGAAAGGAGGCCGTGCACAGAGCTGAGAAAAGGTAAGCTTGCACCTTGAGGAGCTGTAATGCTGGTCGAACACAATTGCCCGGGAGAAGACTTTCAACATTTTAATGACTTCAAAATTGTCAACATGTGGTTACACGAAACACAAGTGAGTGATATCTATGGTGGGTGAATTCTGTCCGCCGATGACAGACGGAGCCACGAGGCCATAAATAAGCGTCCCAGTAAGGAAGTTTGCTGGTGAGGTGAACGACAGCTGAGACCGTCTTCAGAGGCCGACAGTATCCATGACGATACACTGTCCCCTGGACCTTTGTTCCGAAGTAAACGCACAAAACCCAAAAATTATAAAGGAACAATGAAGTCATCACTCTGTCTTCCCTAAAATGTCCAGAATTTTGCTCAGTTTTATGCGCTGTAAATTCCCGAATTGTTACCCCCTTATTCCATAACTGTTTCCCTGTACCTACTTGGTACGTACTGTACTGGTACACTGTAAGTACAAAAGATTACAATGTAACTCCGGAGTAATTACGCTGTACGTTGCCGGCTGTAATCTAAAGTGTTACCTATTTTTCATACCAAATTCTAGTGAAGAGAATCTGTGAGAATTAGAAAACTATGCAAGATCCCCTTTCATCAAAATTTTCATCAATAAAATGGATTAAGCTTGGACTTCCCTCAGACATGGTGGGATTTTGAATCACTGGTAGAAATGTGGTGGGAGTGTGTTATTCACAGGGTTCATACAAAGTCTTGAAAGTTTGGAAAATGCTTAATTTCAACCATTATGTTTTCAAGGTTAGGAATATGCTTGAATTTGAATATTTCATCATGTACACAATCACTCATGTAAGCCAAAAATCTTTTAATATTTGAAATGAAATGGCTGCTTGTCTCCTGGCATCTATAGTAACAATTTAGATGTGATGATAAAGGCTTCGATAGTGTGGAAATTTTTGGTTTAGGTACCTTGAAAGTGCTTGAAAAGTGCTTGAATTTTACTCTTTAAAAGCTGTACGAACCCTGTATTCAGGTGGGCTACTTGGATAACATTGATAAAGCCCTCCCACAGTCACATAAACACAAACATACACGTTCAAGCCTCAACAAGGAGACAACTAAAGGCCTGTTTTACAGAAGTTGTTGCATGAGATGAGTTTGGTTCATTCAGGTTCACATGTCCACATGTTTGTAAGAGGGATTTGATCCAGCATGCCTTTACAAATCAGTCCATCGCGCTAACCGTTATGCTTTTGCCAACCAAATATGTTTCATTTGCATTTATTGGTAAATAAGCTCAATCTGTCACAGGCACAAGCAATACAACATTACAGTATTTAGCAGAGCAGCATCTTTTGCTTATCATCAACGATCAGTAGACCGTTTGGTTAGAAAATCTCAGGTTGAATACATAACGTTTTCTGAGCATAAAATCAATCGTCTGTGTTGTTATAAATATCATAGATAAGAAAATCATGAGCAAATTAAGTACTTAAGCATGGAGAGGGATGCTGGCATGGATCCGAAACAGTACTTGGGGCTGTTTGCGGTCATTTTTTAGGTGATGAATTAACTTTGTCAGAGTTTGATTGTCAAAAATGGTAATGAATGCATCTAATATGCACTTAGCAGATGAACAGAAGAATACTAACCAGCTGTGATGGAACCTTGTTTATTCTCCACACTGTTAAAAAATACAGGCATTATGGCATAAATTCCATAACTAATGGAGACTAATCTACATTTCCTTAGAGGGAAGAGAAAGTGCAGAGCAGAAGTATTAATTTTGCAGCCCTTTTTTTTAATGAGTAACAGTGACATGTTACCAATGCAAGGTATATAGATTTATAATTTCCGTATAAACCCTTGATCTTTCACATTCAGGCTGATGATGACTATTCTTACTTATGTTATGTAGAATGCTAAGAATTTCAATTTTTTATATCTTGCTGTCTCCTCCCTCTATGCTTTCAATAGCACCGTTCTCACTTCTCCATTGCAGGAGTTGTGTTTGGGTGATTTGCATAATTTTTTGAACAAATCATACACTAATTTGGGGCTTTTAGCTTGTGCACCTGAAGAGCATAATTTGCCATTACACTGCAGTCTGAGTGAATTTGGCTTCAGTTCTTTCATCACTAGAGTGACGTATAAATGAATTAAACTAAGTTGTTGCCGGACAGAGAATCATCACACACTGTGGCGACTACTCCCTCAAGGACTCCCTAGAGGAGAGAGCTGACGTTTAACCACTGGAATCCATTACACTTAAAGCCTCAACCCTCAGTGGATTTCAGCCCCTGTCATCACTCAAGGTCCCAGAGAGAAGCTGGGCCATGTAGTCCTGAGGTCTGGCCAGCCTTGACTCTCCAGGGCCCCAGAAGTCTCCCTGTCATGTTGAACCTGAAATTTGGCCCACAGGGGACAAGCACTCTGCTGCTGCCTTCAACCCAGGCAGTAGAGGCAGTAGAGGCAGCAGTGCAAACACCACCATATTGTGCAGCAGAGGTGCAGTTAAAAGCGAATAGGGACTCCCTTCTTTATTAGAGATATCTCATGGTTGTTAGTGACAGGCTTTCACTTTCATATGCTCATATCTGTGCCCTCGCTTTCTTTCTCTTCTATCACTGTCTGTCTTCCTCTCAGTCTTTGTTTTTCTCAATCTCCTTACAACTTGTAGTCTGTCATTTTCTCTCTCATTTCTGACATCCATGTTCCTCCTTTTGTGCCTGCACTGGGTTTGGAAAGAAATCAGACTCCTTCATTCTGTTTGTATTTAAAATATTACTTCTTCACAATCAAACTACTCACAAACCAATATCACGACAAAGTTAAGATACAATATACAGTAAGTGTTCAGTACTTTGTAGAACCACCATTGGCAGCAATTCCAGCTTCTGCGTTCGTCTTTCTAGGTATCCCTTTCATGTCCCTCATTCTTCCTTGCAAATCCATCAAGCTCTGTCAATTAGGACTGAGTCCGTTAGTGGTGTTCACTTGTCTCCAACTGTCTTCATTGGGGTTCCCTGTGGGGACCACTCAAGGACATTCAGACTTTTTCTGAAGCCAATCCAGCATTGTCTTTACGATGTGATTTCATGATTTGAAACATGGAGTTTTGGTTGAGTTCTGGGGCAGATTTTCTTCAAGGATCTGTCTCTGCCCCTGAGAAGTATCCATCCCCATTGTGGCTTTCACCAGATGTATGATGATGCCATGGTGTGGAATGTGGCATTCAGGCCTCAACACAATTCTATCATGACCTCTACCAAGAGCTCCTTGGACTTCATTCAGGGCTTTTTTGCTCTGGTACTGTATGTACTGTGAATAGGCACACACCAACTATGGGACCTTGTTTACAATGGTGTGTGCCTGTAATTCATGTCCTATCTACTGAATTTCTCGCAGGTGGCCTTTAATCAAGTTCTGGACACATTTCAATGATGATCAAATAAAAGCGGATCATAAACAACAAAAATCAACTGGCAGTGTAATAGCTAAGGGCTTAAATACTTGGGTGAATTAGATACAGGGTACATTTGTATTTCAGAATTAATAAGTTTGCAAAAATGTATATTGCAGCATTATTATAAAGTATCAAGAGTAAATGAATGGCAAAATTTGAGTGAATTCTCCATCAGGTTTATAATGCAACAAGGACTGAATAGTCTCCCGAAAAAACACAATATGCTCTGTCTCTCTCTGTACACTCTACAGTATGTCTCTCCTCCTCCTCTCCTTTCATAAGTAGTAGCTCTCAGAGGGAGAAGAGGGTGATTCCTGCAGTGCACTTCAGATAAGACACAGCAGGGAACTCTCTTCATCCCTCTCCAACTGTCTCAACACTTAACATTCTGCTTCCCACAGGAAATACCCCCTGTTTATTCAAAAGCTACAAAGCACTATCAAGGCATATATGCAGGAATATGAGCCATGGCTAACCAATTGGATATTGCACTTGTGAAGGAATAGGTAGTGACCCATACAGTGCTTCTAGCATGCAGTGGTACCCAGTTTAGCAGCCACTGGTCTCGCAAATCCTTGCTGAGCATTGTTTATTGTTTGACTTGTTTATGGAGAAGTAATTGGACAGTCTTATAGGATAATAAAAACAGAGGGATTCACTGCCTAGCATTTTGCGCTTGGTCACCCACATCGACTTGTAATCGGCATCACACGGGTCCAATCAATGGCCTGATGGCGAGGCTATTAAGACCCAGTGGAAGGTACAAAAGGCCGAGCAGAAGACTGTATGTCTGACGGCTCTTTGCTCTTTGATGAGCTCCACAGTGAGCTGAGAGGCTGTACTGCTCTCTGTAGTGGTGGACTGCTGGAACGCAGAGAAATTCATCATGAGAAGCTGATGATCCAAGGCAACTGTTTAAATAGGTTGCTTTATTGTTTTTCTCTTAGGATTGAAATGCACCACTTATGCAAACGGAGCATTTTGACCTTGAAAGACTTCCATGGGGGATAAAGGGAAAACAAGAAGATAAGAATGAATAAGGTGAATGGGTAATGGCTATGTTGTGATTTTGTTAGCAGGCATCAGAGCCTCCAGACTCTACAGTAATAGCAGCTCAAAGAAGATCTTCACCTGCACACAGCCAAGCCTGCTAACTTCTGAAGCACCGCACTGGTACACTGACACATAGTGTTGAGAGTTGGTCATCTGTGCTTCTCAGCAAAGCTTTGAACTGTTGTTGCTTGAACTGCTTTGAACACCGTGGTACTGTCAAATTTGGGAGATCAAAACGGGTGTGTGTGTGTGTGTGTGTGTGTGTGTGTGTGTGTGTGTGTGTGTGTGTGTGTGTGTGTGTGTGTTTACTTATTTGAGTGTGTGACGTTATTTACTGAACCTTGTGGCATTTGACACTGGGCGGTGTTAATGAATCATTGTTTCACAGACTGCTGTGTAGAGAGAGATAGAAACTGGCATGCTTTAGGGGAGGAAACGGATACGTCATATCACACATTTTCTCCACACACATTCAGATCTCATCCACACACACTCTTACTCTTTCCAAAAAGAGGTACACACACACACACATAATGCTCAACCGTCAAACTGCCTCATTGACATCAAAGCAAAGTTGATAAAGCGGACACATATACAGGTATACAAGTGCACACACACAAACAAGCACAAGCAGGAATATTTAATTAATTCACCTAGAGTTTGATTTTGTGTATTTGTATCCATTTAATTTGTGCCTGTGCTCCAGTGTCATGCTGCAGGCTGTGGGGTACCTTTACAGTTGTTTCCAGTTCTCTCGTAAGCAGACATTTTGATAAGCATAATAAATATATCAGAGAAATGCAGCTTAGATGTTTTTTCAAATTCAGTTATTGTTGTGGGGGAGTGGATTATAACTCTGTTCCCTTCACTCAGCAACTATCGATGAGGTTTGCTTCAGCTCCACTTTAAGTGCTGCAGTGGAGCTTTTCAGTGACCAGAGCAGAGCAAAATATGGGAAACTGACCCACTTACCAAAGCCAAGTCTTTTTTTCTTACACCAATAGCCACACTGCTTTTCCTTATAGTCATGCAACAGCACTAAAAAACATCACTTAACTTAACATATGGGTGTTGAAGGTTTGAGGATTACACACCTAAGATCCAAACAGGCAAGGAAAATCCTGATATACAGTAGGAATTCTGATTTTCTAATCAGCTTATTTTAATCTAAAATATTAACTTTAAATACATCAATCTCCGAAATGATCTGCAACCCTGTCTGCATACATCAGATGACACAGTGCAGGTTCCAACTCCAAGGTTGAGAAACTGAGCCCTGTGATATCTGTTGCTCTCTCTTGCATCTGTTGCTCTCCCCGTCTGCCCCTGCAGCTCTACTACTTGGATCTCCCTCAATTCTGTCCCTCATTTCCCATGTTGCAATCTGTCTTAATCTGGTTAGACAGACCAGTTTCCATCACTGCTAATGCATGTGTAGAGACCAATGGGAGAAAGTTAAGGAAGAGAAATCGAGGGAGTAGAATGGCAGCAGCAGAGAGACTGAGGAAGTGTATGTGCAGCAGCTGTAATGTAAAGTCATGTAGACAGAGGCAGTTAGCATTAGCTTGCTGCTATGTTGTTGTGTTACCTGGGTGATGTCCCTCTGTCCTTTAGAGTAAGACAGTGAGTCAACAGGTCTAAGTCATACACACACATTTTGCTGCACAAATTACAAATACGTACACACATATGTGTAACAGACACCGTCTCATTGCACATGTTCATACTGTCCAAACAAACATACACATGTTCTAACCCCAGCATTCACACACAAACACACAGTTTTATAGACTCTGACACACTAAGACAATAGCACAAGGTAGTAGGTACACACACACGCACACATGCAAATATACCTCCACACTCCCCTGACACCAGTGCAGACAGACTGTGGGGTCAACTGCTCTCTTACTGTGTCACTTTAGTTTTGGCTCAGGGCCCAGCTCAGTTTAACACCATGACCTCCCCATGTGGTCACACTCCCCCATGCAGTAAACAAGGCCGCACACTCTGGACTGTTTGTGTGTGCGCAGGTGAGTGAAAGAGAGGGAGAGAATAGGGGCCTTGTGCCTTCCAGTAATATTACCTGAAATACCTTCCGTCCACCCGCACAGCCTTTTTTTCTTGTATCTGTAGGCATTCTCATTTCTTATTAATTGTGTGTGTGTGGCTGTTTTGAGATAAAATTCCAATTAATGAGGATGTTCCTCAAACTTAGAGACAAGCTGCTCTGCAATACCTGGGGACTCTGTTTCTTTATATGGCCTCCTCTATTTTCCTCTTGCCAGGTTTGGACACTGACCATGACCAAGACAAACAGTACTCTGATACGGCATTGTGCAGCCTTTCTGCCCAGTTGATATTTCTTTTAGCTTTTAGATACCCACGGCAATTTTGGGGGGCAACACAGATAGGCAAGGCTTATATTTACAGACAACAAGGTGCTACAAATGTTTTCTGACAATAGGATATCCCTTTGCAATTGAAGTTGCACTATTGTGAGAGTAAAATCTGTTTTATCAGAGGAAGTCACAAAGTGAGGCAGACAACAACAGACAGGAGTGTTTCATTCTACCTAACTGAGATGCTATAAATGTGTCCTGTGTGCCCAAATTAAACTGCCAGCTGGGTATGGTCACTCCTCTGAAATCGTCTCCATGCACAGGAAGTGATAAGAAAAGTTCAGCTCTAAATGAAAATTTAGTCATTATCTTTTCACCCCCATATCAGTTGAGGAGTGAAGTTTGTAGGACCGCCACACAGCGAGGAAATGTTAATGAGACAGTGTTTTTAGAGCTGTGTAACAAACTCTCCTTTGTAGTAAAGGAGTTACTAGGTGGCTTCAACATTTGTCTCATTATCTCAAATGTTGCTGCTCTGACACACAGCCCAGCTCGATACTGTAGTCTTACAAACCTCACTGGATGTGTGGCTGTGAGTGAATGATGACTGAATTTTCATAGAACTTGTTTCTATATAGGGGTGAACAAGCACAGAGACAGTTGGATTCACCCACCTGTGTTTAATCTTTTTCCTCTTTTGTCCGTTTGATATCCTGTATAGTAAATAATAAGAACATACTGTGTGTGGTCTACCATTTGCCATTTGGAGACGCTCAAGAATTGCTGAGTCAACCCTTTGGCCAGTAACCAGTCATGAGTGATCGAAGCTGCCATGTTAATCATTGCTCATTTTTATCTAGATTGAAAATGCATATTCACAGTCGCAACTAGGACATTGTGTTCCAAAAACAATGACTAAATTAAATCGTCCTCTGTGGCTACGTAGTTAGATAAGGCTTCTCTGTAAACCACATAAAGGTCGTACGTTCAGTCTCTACTTCAGCAGTAGTATATTAGTATTCATCCTGAACATTTCTGAATGTGATAACAGAAAAAATATTTGACTACAGTGTAAATCGGGGCATGTCTTCATGTCTGTCTCACTGTTTGCCTGTACTCAATGCTAACGTGTGTGTGTGTGTGTGTGTGTGTGTGTGTGTGTGTGCGTGTGTGTGTGTGTGCGTGTGTGTGTGTGTGTGCGTGTGTGTGTGTGTGTGTGTGTGCGTGTGGGTGTGTGTGTCTGCTTTCAGAACACACCGGTGGGCAGATCAGTCTTTATGGTGAACGCCACAGATCCAGACCAGGGCACTGGAGGCAGCGTTCTCTTCTCCTTCCAGCCACCTTCTCCCTTCTTCGCCATCGACGGGGCCCGAGGCACCGTCACCGTCATCAGACCCCTGGACTATGAGACAACCTCAGCGTACCAGCTGACTGTCAACGCTACGGTCAGCACACACATAACAGAAATGTTCTGTCTACATTACCACAGACGCCAACACACTAACTCAAATGAATGCACATGCATATACTGAACTTTTGTTTCTGTTTCTATCAGGATCAAGACAAAGTGAGACCTCTGTCTCGGCTTGCCAACTTAGCTATCTCCATCATTGATGTCCAGGACATGGACCCCATTTTCACCAATCTGCCCTACAGTACCAACCTAGAAGAGGACATTCCCCTGGTCAGTAATACAGTCCCACCTGACATCACACTGCCACAGCTTGCATCCTATTCATGCAGCTTTTATGTGAAACCCTGCAAATCTGTCCATATCTTTCCCTCCCATCCTTCTCTGTTGCCAACATGTTCCACTTATCTTTCACCTCATTCCTCATCCCCAGCTCCTCCTGTCCCGTGTTCATACTCCTCTTGGATTATTCAGGAGGTGTTTGGAGCAGGGGCAAGAGAAATATAGTTAAAAACGGAGGTCTGAGTTATTATCAGGGCAGGATGACTCGGGATGGCCTCCCCCCAGGAACCCACACACACCCAAACTCAGCCCCGGGCCCTTACATACAACACTGCAGGTGTTGGAGACTGTAATTACTGTGGGAGATTTACAGTCCTGCTTCAGGGATGTGAGCCCTCTAGCAAAGGTCACTGGGGCTATAGGATTAATCTCACCATGCTACCTCATGTGCTGCATGTGTGTGAAGTATGAAGTCTTTGTATTGTATGTATGAAATACTAAGCAGTGGAGTCTCACCATGACTTTACCTTTGTCTTTATTGCAAGTAGGTTTGTAATGGGTATCTAATACACTGCGTTTCTGTTTTCCTGTACACCATTATGTTCACTCCCCTGACTCAGCCCTCTAAACGCAGGTTCCCAGGTGGCTAATGGTCCAGCTATTGATGTTTCTACTCGTAGAGAGGGACTTACACTCAGGGGAATAATACTGTCCGTCCTTATTTCTGTTCTCTCTCTCTCTCTCTCTCTATCAGTTTTTATTCTGCCTCTCCCTAAGCGTCTCCCATGACTCACCCATACCAGCCTTCCCTCACTCCCACCCACCCGCATGTCCCTTGTCCCAGGCCTGCACGTGCCGTAGTAGAAATGTCAAGTGCTACATTTGCATGCATATTAACGGGGCGTGACGGAGTCGACGCCCGGTGTCTCCCCGACTCTCTGATTCATCAACTGTCACGAGGAAGGTCACAACAGGAGGAAGAGGAGGAGGAGGCTGTGGAAGGAGAAAGAGATGTTGGGGTGAAATGAAACAAGATGAAAGGAGATAGGAAAAAGTTAGATGACAGAATAAAGAGGAGAGAGTTAAAAAGAGTGGTATTACGTCAGATCACAACGTTGACATTGGTGAGTGGATTCCAGATTTCTCACAGCAGCTGAGCAGCGTTAAGCCACAGTAATACTGCCTTGGAGTATTGTAGCTCTTGCCTCTAACAGTAGGGGGCAGTGTATAATCCTATTACTGCCGCGCTGTAGGAGGAGGTCACAGCAGCCGTGCAACCAAAATCTGTTACCGAGCCCCTTTGACCCCACAACAGATACAGACAGGATAACAACATTGCTTAAAGTAAGACACAGAAATACAGGCCAACAGTGCCACTGCACTTGTACGCACACAGACGTCCGATGCCCTCATGTGCTATTTTAACAGGCATGTGTCATTTCCATTAGGCAGTGTTGGGCGGTGATAAGCCGAGGGCGTACAGTGACGGAACGAGTGTCACCTGTTCTCAAGGTCCATGACATTTACACGTAAAGGAATATCAAACTTGGATCCCTGTCATAGGTCATTTCTCAAAGGTGTGACGGTGCGCACGTTCACACACATACAACAATCCCTTCTATTCCTGCCTCTGTCTCTCTCAGTTCCTGTTTGTTTCTCTGTGTCTGTCTTTCTCTTTTTCTCCAGCCAATCAACCCGTCATCCATAGAAAACTTTGACAAAGGAGTAGAAGAAAATGTTTTTTTTTCAGATGAAATCACAGGGCAGGGTTTTCAGCTGTTATAGCCGTGAATCCATGCTGCTTGGACTGACATTTAAGCCTCTTCTAGGACAAACACAATTTGGCTGTCAAATCAATGAGGAAAAAGAGAGAAAAGGAGAATGGGTTGGGGGGTAATGCACTGTATAGCTAGAAATGAAAGGATGAAGAGGGGGGTTGGCTTCGGTTTGGGGAGATGTACTGGTGTGTGTGTGTGTGTGTGTGTGTGTGTGTGTGTGTGTGTGTGTGTGTGTGTGTGTGTGTGTGTGTGTGTGTGTCTCTATGTGTTTGCAGGAGGGGGGATTGTATCTTTGACGGTTGATTGAACATATTCCACTTGTGTGGACAGCTCAAGAATATTGCTCATATTACTTCAGCATCACTTCTTCTCCTCACTCGCTTTCTCTGTCCCTTATTTCTCTCTTAGTCTGTCCCTAAATCTTTCGGGTGCGTGTGTGTGTATGTGTTTCCCTCTCAGCTGGTGTTTGGTGTGAATCAGTCTCTCTAAAAGGCTTGTAATTGATTCTGCTGTAATTGGTCAATGACAGGAGATGCTTTGGCAGAAATGGAGCATAAACACGCCTTAGACACAATTTGCAGGATCAATGGGAGGCAGTCTGCTTGGGTGTGAGTGAGAGAGCTAAGGGGGGGACGTGAGGGAGCGAAGGAGGGCGGGAGGAGGAGAGAAGGAAGGAAATTTGGGAGTAGGGAGGGTTTCTCCATCTCTCACTGCAGCACAGTGGTTTTTAAGTATCACCACCGTGTCTGATTGAGGCACGAAGGCTGAGAAAGCTCAGCGGATCAAAGACTTTTCAAACAGCTTTCTCTCTCTCTTTCTTTTTCTATTTTCTATTTTTTTTTAACTGTCATACTGTGGTTTTGTGGAGTTGCGGACTCATTGGCCCCGCTGGATGTTTTTGAAACAATGAAAGGAGAAATAAACCCAAATGAAATGCTAATAACACACTCTGTAATAAAAAACAAATAGTTTATGATTTGCCTGTCGTGATGCTGTTTGTCATTTTGTTTTTTTCCTTTCCAATGTGGAAATATAGTGCTCCTATGTTTCAAATAGTAAATAGTAATGGTGGGGCTGTGTTGGTGGAAGAAAAGTGCTCATTCATGGTCTTCACTGGTATCTGAGTAGGAAATATTGTTTCTTCAAGTTCATGCTCCAGTTACAGATTTCACTGATTTATTGCCAAAAAGCCAAAGGTGACCTTTTGTTTTACAATATGATAAAGGCAACTTACATCATTTTGTGCACATAGCAGGACAAAAACTATAAAATATGAATCTGATTATTTAATTTGCCGATAGCTGTTTACTGTGATACTAGGTTTCTTGTCTTTGGTAACAGGTCGGATTAAAGCGGAAACTACTGTAGGAATGCTCAAAAATGCAGCTGTGAAGATTGCATGCAGCTAATACAGTGTGTGTGTGTGTGTGTGTGTGTGTGTGTGTGTGTGTGTGTGTGTGTGTGTGTGTGTGTGTGTGTGTGTGTGTGTGTGTGTGTGTGCTCTGCAGGGATATGAAGTGCGGAAGATAACAGCCATTGACCAGGATCTTGGCCAACCGAGAGGCATCGGCTACACCATCATCTCAGGTCTGAGTCACATAATCAATCTGACATCCACAGCACAGAGAGGGGAATCGATCACTTCTTATCATAATCCCACAGCAATAATAGACAAGTCTCATCAAGCACAACAGTCAATAACCGCAGTGAGCAGCGCCTCAGAATTGGAGAATAGGTTTTGCCCGTAAGCAGTTATTAATCACGGTTTGGTGCAGTTGTGTGGAAGTCAGCTTTCATTTAGTGTTATCATTCACAAGTTGGCTCGTGCCATCAAAACAGGATTATGGTTAGTCAGAGTGACAAATTTTACCTTCGGCAGAAGAGGGTGATTTTCTGTTGTTGCCTACTTGTGCTGTTTCGATTATTTATTAGCTATGTCACACAAGCAGTTTGGGTAAAATGCACTGAGATTAAGTGTCAGTGCTAATGACCTTCATATTGGGCCTTCTCCTAAAATCCATAACTTGTGTTGGTGTTACTATACTATACTGAGAGTTTAACTTTAAATAAGACAAGAGGAAGCTACAGTTTGCATGGTGCTGATAAGGCTATAGCAGTGATCCTGCTTTAATACTCCTCAACTGAGTTGTCTTACCTCTGCCAAGGATGGGATGTTTGTGCCTGCCAGTTACTTTGTCTGTCTGTCTGCCAGTAGGATATCTCAAAAACCCATGAACAGATTTCCATAAAACCTGGTGGACAGATTCACCTTGGGGCAAGGAGCTCTAGGTTAGATTTTAGTGTCTAGGATTGTAACTATTAGACAGGTATCTTTTTACTTAGCCTTATCTAAGTAATTACATAAAATACAGAAATGATTCCAAATCCCCTTGGTAAAGTTTGCAGGATGAAGACATCAATTTAACTTAAACTTTTAATGACAGAAATTATGTTTTGGGAAGTAACAGTGGGAAAAGTGTTGGTGGAGGTACTGTTTTTATGCATATTTGTCTGTCCGTGCTGTACCTCAATGTTTACACACAACCACACTGTTTTACGCTCAACCTTTGGATAATGTTACTTGCTAAAGGTTTAGCGTGTTTGCTTAATGACACAAATGTTACCAGGAGAACATTCCTCATTATCTTCTCCCTCTCAGGTTGTCCCAGGTCTGGAAATTTGAACTAATTTGCAATCCTGTGGAACATTTATGGAGCCTGTGTTGAACTTAGATGAATAGATGAATGTGGCTAAGTACAATGGGGAGACGCTACAATAAGCAAAAAGAGACAACTGGACTAACTATGTATAAGGACACACTGACTTTACATGCATTGACTCAATACTCAGATTAATGCAACTGTCATGTTTACACCATAACCGGGTTATCTTACTCGCAGTAAGTTTGTAATGGAGTAAGCATAAATGGAGCGACGCCTGCGAGCTAGTTCAGGCAGTCAACTCGAGCTGCATTGCTACACATGTGACATACCTCACTCTCCTCAACCATCTACCGAACACACCCTCACAATTTGGCGGTCTATTTAAACTGCAAAAATTTCCCATCTCTCCCTCTGCCTGTCAAGGCCACTGCTGCCCTGCATCAGTATTGCCGCTTGTTCTTTCAGCCCCACCACCACCCCAGCATCCACCTGCAGGCTCCGGCTAGGGGGGTTTAAGATATTTGCTCATCACTCCCCAATATCTCACGTAAACACATTGGCTGGGAGTGATGAGGTCGGAAGCCTAGACGCCAAACTCTAACTACGTTCTGCTGCATAATAATAATTTCAACGTGAGTTGTCTGACTGAACTCAATTAACACCACACAATACTATGACAAAAACAATCTTCTACATTACTCCTGCTGTAGCATCTATGTAGCACCATCTGGTTTCTTTTTGTGTTATAATTGTGCACACAATGGTCAGAAGGTGAAATGGATGCAAAGTAAATCCTTCTTTTTTCTTTCTTTTATTTTGTGGTGCTAATATTTTATCTTTATGGCTACCACACACCCCTCTTGACATTAACTTGACTATCAAATAGCTCATGTAAACTCCAATTTACAAAAAAAAAAAAAAAAATCAGGAGACGGCTGTTTTTCTGTAAGATGCAGCCCTCTTTTTTCTTACCTCTCCTAGTAAACTCCATAGTCCTATTAAGATAAAACACACAAACACTTTTGACTCGGCGGCCCATGCACTGATGTAATATCTCTTTAATACCCCCGTAGGGTGTTTGTTTTTACCACAATCAACGTTTCATTCTCGAAGGACGAACAATCCCTTTAAGATCCTTCAGGTCTGCAACATTGATCTGTGTGGTGAAAATAAACACCAGTTGGGAGGATTACAGCCGTGTGTGGACCATATCCTTTAAACTCTGCATGCCCCCTGTCGAGCCCAGGATGGTCAGGATGGAAGGACATCGGTGCCTCCAGTATTGCCAGCTGGCTGATAAGGGCTGGCCCTGCTTGATAAGCCTGGCGCACCATGGGAATTTTGGGTGATGAAGATATTCATTGTTCTGCCATCTGCTGAGTCACTGCCTGACCTCACAGCTGAACGAAGGAATTTGACCCCTTATGTGTGTGCACGCATGTGAGCATGTGCGCAGTCATGTATTATTTGAGTGTTTGTGCTTTAATGCATGTGTGCACAGTCCACAGCCCAGCCCTCTTCTCCACGGAGCTCACCACAAACACTCTGCTCCCATTCAGTGCACACACCTACTCAGTCTTACTTACCGTCTGCTGCCACATGTTGTATTGTTGTGTGTGTTGTGTTTGCTGCAAAGTTGAAGGGCTGAGTTAAGCTCTAGAGGAGAAGAGCATTAAAAAGACATTAATTAGGTGGTGCGATGTATTCCCAGTCGTTGCAAAATCAAGAGTTATAGCACCGCACTAAGCCCTTATGGAGATGGAGCCTGTAGGCTTGATAAAATCATTATAAGTTTGATAGATAATGAAAGTTGAATGGTGATGCAGCGCCAGGAGATAAAGGTGGGAGGGTAAGGTTGTCAGATGATACATTTTCTAAGTGTGTGTGTGGGGTATTTTTTTTGTGTGTGTGTGCACTTGTACACATGTACTTGTGCATATGTCTCTGTCTATTCGGACATGTGCCCTACTGCAGTCAGATTAGTGTGAGGGCGTGCTTGTTTGCAGACTTAAGTGTGACTCAGCACAATGCCCCCCTTGCCTTCCCGCTCCTCACCCCGAGTGTCCTCAGAGGGTGCGGCTCACTCCTGCGGGACTCGTCTCATTAGTTCAGTAATTAAGATAAACGAGGTTTTAATTGCAGCTGTGATTTATGCTAATGATTGTGGGACTCGAGATGAGGATTTCGTCTCCCTCCTCCAATCAGAGGGCGGATCTGGGATTTGATGTGTACAAGCGATAGCATCACAGCAGCGCTCCACCACCAATGTTGCAGTTGTTATTGTTTGTTATAGTGGTGGAGATTTTAGGTGGGGGGTTCTGCTGGTCCACCGGGTGTGATGTATCCCTTATTGGACCTCTGACCTACTGGTCTCATTATATTATATATCAAAAGCTCTAACCATAGCTCACTAATGATCAGACCTTTCTGTAGGCTTTTTGCTACTAAGAATGTATTTTCGGACCCAAAATGCTCCAACAATAAGAAATACTCCCACTGTTCATAATGAAAATAGGGATTTCGTTACATGCCCTTAGTGGTTGTTGCCCTAAACAAACATACATCATTGTAGATGCTACTATAATTGCTTCTTATATTACCTTTTATTTTTTTACGTGAAACAGTGACGTCCAAATGTGCATTTAGTACTTAATGATGTAGACCCCTGCACGTTTCAGTTGTGATTTACAGTATAATCATCAAAGCCTAAAGAGCAGCTTAAAAGCAGCATTAACCATGTGATGTGTGTTCGCAAAACCATTTAAACAAACAAGATAAAAAAGAGTAGTTTCTTCAGTTCGAATCCACCAGTAATCATGTTAGTATGCCTTAGATTGCTGAGAGGCATACTGGACTGAAGTTAAATCATGGGTTTGAGAGATTTTTGTGATTAATGGATTTGTAATTTCTGCAAGCCTTTTTATTTGAGAAAGCTGTGCGGTGTCACTGACAAACCATTATTGATCGGACAAAAGTTATGGAGGTGCTCTGTCAATAATCACTATTACCTAGCTCTCTCCTGGTACTGCTAATATGCAGCCAAATATTTGATACGTGATAAAATCCAAATGCACTTCCTCTGATCTGAAACTCTCACCTAAAAAGACTCCACACTTTCTGTGTAACAAAAACGGGATCTTCCCATTGTCATCATTGCATTTCCAGAGTCAGTCTTTGACCACTGGCAATATTGTATCAAGTAATGCTTTTTACCGTTGCTCTAAATGTGCATTAAAGTCCTGTTTTAAAAAAAATGAATTTGTTCTAGGCTCATGCTGGTAATTGGCCCATTAGGAAATGCATAGAGGATAGCAGAAGAATTCACCAGGTGTTCAGGTATCTCTTTTGAGTAGCAACCATTTGTTCAGAGAATCAAATATCTGCTTGCTCAGTCTTGTTTCACTGGTTGCTGACTCCAGTCACTGTCAGGAATATTAAATGACCTTTTTATGATTTCCATTTTGACGCCAGTTGTCACATGTTTTAGAGAGTCTGAATTAAACTAGCTCACCTGAGGGTTAAACTCTAAATAATCATTTTTAGTGACCAAAATGATGTGCATGTTTTGTACAGATATGTCAAACTGGTAAATGTGATAGTGAAAGCTTTATTTTGTTATTGTCATCAATGGGATGATGTTTCCCACGCTATGTGGGACAGACATACAATTAACAGTTTGATACTAACTTCTCTTGATTTGACTGATATAAAGGTACAGCAGGTGTGTGGTTGTGCACAGGGATACATTTTTACAAAAGGTGAAGACCAAACAGTGTATGTACCCTTAGTGGTTTTTCTGACAAAACCAATTTCAGCAATGAGCTTTTGCAATGAGCTCATATTCACATGCACAGTGTATTACACCTTAGCTTTTGGCCCAGAGCTCTAGCAACAAACAATCCCAAAACGTCAGCCATAATCCACTCAAACCCACCCCCGAAGACGACCAAGGCAGGAGCACAGACAGCCTCGGTCAGTCTCACTGACACCAATGACCCGAGGGACTGACACTCCAAAGCCCAGATGGACTCACTCTACAATACACGCTGATGTGAGGATGTCTGCATGCACATGGATGGACCACGCCCCATTCACACACACACATGCACAGACACAAATAGAAGGACAGAGGAAGAAAGAATAAAAGGAGGTCTAAACAGAGTATGATTCTTAAGAAATATGAAAATACCCCATATTTGACCCAATGGACGTAAATTTTACCTCTCTAAAATGAGCTTGGCTATATGTGATTCCTATTACAGAGAGATAGAGGCCAACAAGTCTTGTCCAAGAGTATTGCTGTCCGTTAGGATAAGAGTTAAGCCCTCGTGTAAAGTTTGTGTAGCCTCTCCACTGTGCTGTTATGATAGTGTAAGAACAAGCAGAATAAAAGTCAGCCTTGCGTCTCACAGAATGAATGGACATCCCCCAAGCCTTTCATATCAGCCTGTTGTTTATCTGTGTGCGCTTGTTTCTATCTCTTTTCTCACACGCAAGCACAACTAATCCCATCTTAAGCCCTTTTCCATCTCTACCCTTTTCTTTCCTTTTAGACGATTCTTCCTTTCTCATTACATCGTCTCCATGTTGGGAAACTGCATCAAAGAAATTGTCACAATGTCAGCCAACTCCTAGTTCTCACATTCTCTTGCCTGACCGCATTGGATTTTAATTTGCAGCAATCCAAGCAGAATAATTGTCTAAATTGATAAAAGATGATAACTCAATTTTTCTATTTACTAAGAAAATCGACACTATTTTGAAGAGGCTGCGGAGTGAGACTATATATTGCACTGAAACAGTGTAGCCACAGGCATTCACTGACTTCCATGGCCTTTCTCTGGGGCGGCATGTGAACACTGTCTGCCCCTGCCACAGGAGTGAGACAGACGACCCGGTCCAGTGCAGTGGGTCTGAGGGAGATGTCTGGCTTTGTCTTCCAGCCTCCTTCTAGCATACAGGTCAGACAGGTATGGCCACGCCATTTCCCGCCTGGACAGACTGATAAGTAGTAAAGGCGATTATTTCCCCTCGTCTGCCTTTCCACACATATCTCTATCCTTCAGTACTGCTACACCCCGATGCTCTGATTCCATGCTACCTAACTCGTATCAGCAGGGATGCTGTAATATGGACAAGGCTAATACCTGTTATTCTATGGGGAGCTCTTACTGTGACTGCTGCGTTGCTGGGATTTCTCCGGGTTTTCACTTAGACGCTCTGAGGCTCTCTGCAGCCCTTTACTATGTAATCTCTTAGAGAAGGCTGATAGTCTGCAGGGCACTGATCACAACACAATCCAAAGTCTAGTCAAGTCAGTAGAACCTAGTCACTGGCCTATGATATAGGTCTCATACAGTAGGTTTCCTCATTTGATCTCTTCTATCTTCTCTGCATTCATTAAATTTAATCCAAACTAACAGAGGTTTCTTCAGTCAGCCCATGTCCCACAGTTACATGCACTTAACAATACATACTTAATTGAATGAAATTCAGATTATATATTTAAAAATTACACAAATCAGACATTAAGGTATATATGTTAAAAGAAAACAAGCAACAATAAAGAAAATAAGATTAGATTACATTTACCAAGGTTCAGTCAGAATCCTCTGTTCTGCCCTTGATCTCATACATTGGTTGTTGTCCTCTCAAAGCAATTACATCCCTAACATACAATATCTATTTCAGCTTTATCTATTGGTGTTAGAGGTCCTCCTTTACTTTAATTTAATCTAAGGGATAAAGGGGATGCTGTTGGCTTTGAGAAATGTTATCCTAAGCTATCTGCTTCTGAACAAGCACATTTCCAGATGTCAAACCCAATTTCCTTTGCTGCTGTCTTCCAGCCAGCTGTTGTTTTGTACAGAGTGTGCAGAAACATATTTTGTATTGTCTAGCAAACTGCAAAAAGAGTCAAATCCCAAGAACTGTAGTCCACTCTACACAGACAGAAATCCTCACACTTATGCTCACACACACACACACACACACACACACACACACGTGTGCACACACAAAAGGGAAGAGATAAGACTACACTGCCAGTACAATGCTTTGTTGAAAAAAGAAAATGACATCTTGAATTGACAGATCAAAGCCAGCAATCAATAGCTCTGAGTTTGATTATTTTCCATGAGACCTGAAGATTGTGGATCGATATTTTTGTCTGTGACCAGGTTGAGAATCAGTTTAGCTTTTACTGTGGCATCTGAAGCCGAAGTCAACAGAGGAAGCACTTGAGAATCAGTAGTACAGGTTGTAAGTATGGTAATAAGTGGACCAGTACGATAATAAGGAGGAGATCTGTTTGACTCCCTGACGAAGGCTTGATGTCAAAATGCGTCAGAGTTTGTTCTAAGGTTTAACATGACCATGCCGTAACGATAAAGGCCTTTTAATTGTTTAAAAGAGAGTGCTTTGGAGTTTTCTTGTGATTTTTAATAAGTGGACCATTACTTAGAGAGAAGAAGTTAGACATTAAGCTGCATCTTTGGGGCCAAAAACATAAACCCTTAAAATCATTTCCCTGCTCATCATTGCAGAGACCCATGTTCAGTTGCAGGTAGTGGTACCTCGTTCTATTAAACACAATTGGCCATTTTGACTGGTGGGATGTAGGTGTGGGATTGTGTCCTAGTCACAGAACAGACAACTCCTACTGGTTCATTGGGTAGAGCGCTTAGGGGGAGGGTGGGAAGTGGGGGGATAGCGTGAACCTCCCACACACATTTTCCACACCAAACATGCCCAGTTTGAGAGAGGTGGAGTCATGGCTGAAGAGCCTTAAGTAAAGCATTACCCTTCCAACAGGAATGTAAATGGAATCTAAAAGATTACAACACATTTTCTAAACTGTATCCCCATCCTCTCTGACATTTTCTGCCATGCTTCCCAGTCCCAGTAGAATTGAAGATTAGAGTTATATAACTCTGGAAATGTGCGCCATTATGGCCGCAGTCACCATTGGAAAAAATGGACTTGCTCTGCATAATGTGGCACTATTCCTCGCAGTGACACTCCTTGCTGGTATTTGAAAAAGCAGACATAATTTTGTCACAAGGTGGAGGTAGCCGTGAAACTGACACTTCTCCGTTCCAAGATCAAGAGAAATGTAGTGGGACCCGATCAACGGGAACTCCTTTAGCTGCTGCAGGAGCAGCTGCTAGTCAAAGCTGAGGCATCTGGGCCTCCTCAATAAGAGTGGAAGCGGATCTAACCACCTATGTCAACCACATAGAGTGTGATATCTGGGCAAAAAAGGAAGTTGCTTTAATCCGCCATCTATTGTCTTGGAATATTTGTCCTTGAACCTATTTTGAAGAAAAACTTTTGATGAAACTAGTTCATTGAGTATTCATGAAATGCAGCTTGTCTGCCAATGGCAAGACACCCACAGGGCCATTACCACTTTGCATCACGGACACAAAAACACATACATATGCACTGGTAGCTGTCATGCTCTGTGCACGTGCTCATCTGTGCATTGACACACACCCCGTGTGTCAATGCACAGATGAGCACGTGCACAAGCGAGCCAGTGAATATGAGAAGCTGTACATTTAGATTTAGAAGTGAGTGTAGTTTGAAGACAATAACTAAAACCTCATCATCAACATGATTTGCCTGTAGGCGTAATCCTTAAAAGTGACACTAATTTGTGTACATTTAGCAAGGTACACAAAATCTTAGCCCCAAGACTCTGAGTACTGGCTGCATGCCATATCACATTACTAGAATGTTCCAGCGCCCCCATGGTGTTGTCACAAACTAGAGAAAACAGTTGTCACTGGCTTAGTCATGGCGATTACACTTGGAGAACTCCTGCTTTGGCTGTCCTCAAAAGATCATTGCTCAGAGAAAGTCATTGTCATCCACTTGTCGCACATGCGATTGAACTCATCAGATCAAATGCCTTATTTCTTCTGTTCTCTTGGGCAATCCCCGCAAAATAAAACATGTATGTTTTCCACTTTTGCGACTCAATACACTCCGTGTCTCCCATTTCTAGCCTCTCTATTTCCCCCTCTCTGTCTCTGCACTCACTCTTTGTAAGTAGAGGAGAGAATTTCAATAAGGAAACTGTTCTCAGTAAATGAGCCTTCACTTCATTGTTCATGACACAAGAATTTAAATGTGTTTGTCAATAGATAATATGAAATCCGCACCCATGTTTTTCTTTATGCTTTGGTAATGCTGAGATTATTCAAAGTGGCAAATTATTTGGATTACTTTTATCTTGTAATTGTAGCACTAGCTATTGAAGCTATTGCGCACATACTAAACTTGCACCACAATGGTGTTTGTGTGTGCGTGCGCGTGTGCGTGCACGCTTGTGGGTATTTATTTAGGTGTGCGTGTGTGAGTGTGTACTCCGCACTAGACAAAAATCATGGCATGGTTTCTCATTTTCCAGTCCAGTACTGTCGGTAATGTGAGAGCATGGCTAATCCCCCGGAGTCTCACATCATAGAATCAAACTCCGCCAGTTAGCATCACACACACACACACACACAGACACACACTCTATCTACATTTGAATTCAGAACTGAAATATCTATGCATTAACACACACATGAAACTCATAAACACCGCCACAAAATATGAATATCAAATGTGAATAGGAAAGTGTGCATTTATTTGTGCTGAATTTGAGTGTGTGCGCATCTGCGCGCAGCAAATTTCACCCCCTGGGGGTCTAATCACAGTGTCCTGGCAGATCACTGGAGAACACTTTCTATCAGCAATTAGATTATGATAATATTTTCCTCTCAGTGGGACCTGTGAGTCACTCTGTGTAATTTCAGTCTGTCTCTCTGGTCAAGCTCGACACACAGCGGAGATGAGGTGGAAGACCGTTCTGTGGAACCTGAAGCAGCGAGTCAAAGCCTCTTTACCGTATGCATACAGAGAGTAGAGCAGTCTGCTGTTACTGCGCACATGTACATTATAGCGCAGTGCTTTTGCAGGTGTGTGTGTTTGTGTATAAACACCACTCGTTGCTTGGCCAGGTGAGTGACCAGTCGTCCGGGTAAGGAGCGGCTGTTGGAGTAGATTGGCATGCTAGTCAGGTTACTGAAGCTGACAAACCAATTTAGAGGCATGATGCCCACACTGAGTGGGTCTGAGTCCCTGGTGCACGTTACCCCACCACCACCACCAATCGTTATCAACATCAACCTCGTGCCTGCCCCTCCCATCCAGACAAAAAAAAAAAGAAACGTTGCAATGAATGTTGTGTCAACTTATTTTCACTGGTGCAAGACGCAAAATGCACCAGTGAAAAGACGCCCAAGTTTAGTCTTACAATGACAAACTGATTCTCCTAATAAGCTACTTGGCCCAAGCAGTTCTGTAGGATTATTACACTGACTACATAGGGTCGTAATTTAGCAACGGTACATTCAATCTTATTGATCCTCTGTTTCATTGTTTCATTATGTTCCTTTTTCTGGGTGTGTTCATTTTCTGTTACCCAAATTGTGAGACTGTCCTCCTGCGAAAAATGCGAGCATCAGTGGTTTCAGCAAATGGCCAAAAATGTCATGCCCATTAGGAACAAAGCAGAAAGTAGTGTGACATTATTACAGAGCCACAAAGTCAACAACACGTCAGACTTTAACACAGGAGGCCGCTGTTTGTTTCACGTTTCCTACTGACCGTCAGCGTTGGTTTCTTTTAATCATTACTGTGGCCGTTCCCTAACCGTAACCAGGTGTCTATTATTATAACCTTGCCGACAAATGTCCCCTAAACCAAACAGGGTAGTAATTTCAACCCAAACCATGATCTTTCCCTAAACCTAACCAAACCTTAACCATAGATATATAATCAGAAATTAAAATTCACTCATTAGAAATTGAAACTTGCTTCTAACAATTTTCGAAGGCTCAGTCAAACAATATAGTCCTTCGTTCTGGAGTACTCTTGAGTTTAAAGTATGTTTTTAATATAAATTCTTATCAGTGTGTGTGTATTTAAAGTTGGTTTTATCATGTTGAGAACTAGAGTAATGCAGGAGTTACCCTACATTCCTATTTACACTTTTCTCCAGTCCCACAATTAAATAGATTATGTAAGCTGGATATAATCAGCAGTAGTTTTTGTCCCTTCTGTCTCCCTCCCTTTCCTCACCTTTAGGCCTCAATCCAGGCTAATTACCCAAGGGCTCTGCTCTTTCTGCTGGCCTGCCTCCTCTACTCTACGCCCCCTCTGTGCGCTTTGTTCTGCAGCTTCCCTCCTCTTCATTCCAGGATAGGTACAGGGCAATAATAGAGCAGGGAGTGGAGAACACAGGCATGGGTTAATCTGTTGACCCTAGCCGTTGTGCACTGTAGACTTACCATCTGACCATGTTCTCTCTGGAGTCTAGACCTCGGCTATTACTATAAACTATCTGAAAGAGAATGATTCTTAATCCCTCAAAGTGCGGCTCAGGGTTCGTAGTGTGCCCTACTTACAAAGAAGTAAGGTGAAAATACATGTGAATTCAGAGAAGGTGCGTTTTTGAGGCATGTTGGCGTTTTCACGTGTACTAATGAGTGACCACATGCAGGAAAGAAAACTTTTCACATACAGAATGTTGAAATTTTCATTTTTAAGCAAGTCAATATCATCCCATATTGTGAAGGGAAACTGGATGTGCAGCCAGAGTTTAAAACATTATATAAACAAATTTTACAAAGAAAATAATCACTGTAGAAAAACGGCACAAAACTATAGACAAAATAATGTAAAACATTAATTCTGACTCTCATATCTCAAAAGGTTTTTTAGTATAGGCTGAAAATGTGCAGTTGTTGTTGTGCATTTCCCATAAAGTAGTCTGTCTATTAAAGAGAGAAGGAAAATCATTTTTGGTCAGCAACAAAGAGCTGATTGGTAAATGCTATGAGCCAGTGAATAAAAAGAGCAGTTCTCAGAGATGTTAGCTTTGCACAGGAAGCTCACCGCTCTGAATTTAGATAATTTCAGTCTTGGAAGTTGTACTTTATTTTTAATCGAACATATACTCAGTTGAGTAGTATGCTAAATTAAATAGCACCTCAGCATATCACTAAACTGCTCATATCAAGTTGTCTGTAATTGAAAAGAGTGAACTAAAGCCAAAATGGGGTGATTCATTTTTTGTCTCACTTCTGTAATAATTGGTGTTATTTACATTTATAGAATTCCCTTTTAAACCCATAGTGTAAAAATATTACTGGTGTGATGATAACGTGTGAATTTCAAGTCTTTGGTTCCACTGCTTGTAGTCTGGGCAACAGCATACAGAATCAAACTGCTCCACTGTGTACAGTGTCCGTTTTTGGTAAGACATTTTTATGATATTTTAGTAATTTTATGATATTTTGTTCTCTATATACTACATGAATGTTCTTTTCTGGTAATCCTCCCATATATTTTTATTTATTTATTTAACATTGAAAACACACAACACTCCTTGTCTCTGGTTAGGGATTCAGCCACTTATTTCAACCTGATAACCTGGTATTTGTGGTGTATTTATATTGACATATTTTCTACTTTTACACAGAGCATGTTCGCTCTTTCTTCATCCCGAGATCATCCTATTAAATATACAGTATGTGGCAGCACAGAGGAGTTGCTGTCAGCTGGTAAGAGCGGTCTGTATTAACAAGGCATAAGTGAATTAGTTCCAGGTGGACTTGACTGAGCCCTCTCATACAGCTCTGTCTGCTCCAATGTTTGCCTTTCACTGAGCAGATCGCCCTGATAACATTCACATGTATGAACTGCCACTATCTAAAGATTGCACAGGGGCTTCCTCAGGTCTTATACAACACATGTGGCAGGCACAAAGAATCTCAATGAAACTGTGAAGGCATTCAGTGTTTTTGAATGAGAGATGATTCATCTAACTTGACCGAGGGAATGCGTAGACTGAGTGGATGGGTGGGTGGGAGACACCAGGCAATGCAGAGGTGGGGGTAAGAGGAACATTAACAGTGCAGAGGTGAGAGCAATTGGGTGTATTTTCGTTTGTTGTCTCCATCTGCTGGGAGTAATTAGCAGGCAACAGCCTCAACCACAAGATGCCTGAGCGAGAGCGAGACAGAGTGTCAAAGAAGAGTGTAAGAGAGGTGAGAAAGTTAACGAGAAGGACGGTAATTTGAAAAGGAAGAGAGGGAATAAGAAAATATAAGAATAGGACTCAAGTGGGTCTCAGTCTAATATTTTAACCTGTGTAATTGAAGTGAATAGAGAACACCAGGCACTCTTGAACTTGTTAATGAGAACAGTGCGGCGTTCATAATTTGAAATGCCCCTCTTTGAGGGAGTGCATAGACTATAACAAAGTTAATGCAATTCATCAGCCTGTGTGAAGTGATGTAGTTCAGGAGAAATGTGCAGTGGGCTAACACAGAAGTCAATCAGTCTTGTATGCAGTCTTATTGTCTTGAGCTTTAAAGTGTCTTGTGTTTCAGAATTTGGGGTTAAATTGTTTTCTCAACAGAAGCTATGCTTATTTAATTAAAAAATCAAAGTGAAAATGAATTAAAATCAAGTCACATCCTCATATGCTGATATTTCTATTCACCTATCTTCTGGCTTTTGATTGCACAGATGTTGCAAAGCACGCTTGGACAGTTCAGCATATTGTTGTGCAAATGTTTCGTAATGTGTCACTTTTCATTAAATTAGGTCAAACTTCTTATATATCTATTATATTTTACAATTTAAAGAATATCCTGAAGAAAGGACTTAAATGTGCACATTTTTTAATTTGATTTTGGAGATTTGATATCTAATGATATGATTTAAATATCTTGTCCAAGGAGGTTTCCCTCCTCTTAAAATATTTTTAAAGCCATTTTTATAAATATTTTACATCTCATATTATTTATGTCCATGTTTGCTTGCTAGCAGTCAACTTCTTCACTGTCTTTTTTGGTGCATTGGCTTTACTACCACCAACTGTAAATCAGCAGAATAGCGTGAAACCATTTGCAGAAATGTGTATCGCATTGTCCGTGTGTCGCACACAAAGATCCATTCATAAAAGCATTGCTCCATAGCACTACTAATGGTCAAAAACCCACAGGGTACCTTTAAATTATGAGCTGTTATGTATGTGGTTCTTGGGATTTTTGCCAGAATTACTGACAGTGTTATCATCATATGAATTAGTTGAACTGTAATTGATATTCGATGCAACTTGAATTCAGTTAATAATTCTGGCGTACATCCAATAAAGAAGTGAAGAGGAAGGTGAAGCTGACGAAGAAATAGAAGCAGTGGACTGGGGGCAGACAGTGACAGAAGAAACAAAAGGATGCAGGAGCTGCAGCATGTGGACAGGTTGGAGGTGGTGGGCCAGCCTAAGGCAGGGCAAGAGACAAAAGCCAGCACAGCAAAAGCCGTATCCATATTGCATGAAATAGAGACATGCACATAGCTCATCCAGCACCTTCCCTTCCAGAGGCTCCTCGCTGCATCTCAGGGGTTATGTTGAATTATCCACAACGCCAGTTTCGTTTGTCCCTCTGACTTTCTTATCTCTGTCTCTCTCTTTCCATCCATCCATCCATCCAGGGAACACCAACAGCGTTTTTGCCCTGGACTACATCAGCGGCTCCCTGACAGTGAATGGCCAGCTGGACAGAGAAAACCCACTCTACTCAGCAGGATTCACTCTCACCGTCAAGGTGAGCTGCTGACTGGGAGGCGGTTGGGGGGTGGAGGGACTGTTGCAGCCTAGAGAAGGGATTGAAAGTCTGTTTCGCCCGTGGATCAAGAGAGAGCTTTGATATGATAGTGTATTAAATTAATGCAGTGTCTGGGTCTGGTATAGCCTCAAAAGACCTGCTAAATGCAGTACACACTGCTATAATTAGAAAAGATTTCAAGGTCAATACTTCACTTAAAACTGACTAAACACCATATGTGTTTATACATGCTGTGTCAATATGCCTATGCACAAAAGTACCCTTACTGGGCTTGTCAGTGAAGGCATTTGTGTTTGTGATTCTATGATAATGTCCCCTTCAGAGGCTCTTGTTCAGTGAACTGCCAGCAGCCAGGGAGGACAGGAGGAGCGGAGGAGGACAAGATAAAGGAACAGGATTTAGAGTCCTCAATGCTGAGGGCTCCTTTGTTCCTCCCTCCCTCTCTTTCTTTTTTCTTCTGTTTGAAACAGGTGCAGTCTCTGAATCCCTCTGTCCCTCCACTGAGCCTAAAGTCTATCTGTCTTGGCTTTTTAGAATGTCAGTCCTGCCCTCTCACCCCACCCCCTCCCCACCCACGGCCGTCCCACCTTGTCCACTCCACCACTTTCTTTTCGTCGTCATGTCTCCTCTTCCAGTATTGTACACCAAGTGGTTCCCACAGGGTGTGAGAGGGTGCGTGAAATGGATTTCCTAGTGCTACTGAAAGTGGAGGGATTTGCAATCAAAGACCTAGTTTTTCCGTTTGCACCTGTACTCATGTATTTACTCATTTAGCTGCAATTATTGCTCATAAAAAGTGGGTTGTATAATGTTTTTATATGAGAGACCATTGAGATACAACTGGCTCTAAGATTTAATACAAAAAAGATTTTGGCTTACATATTCCATCCTCAGTCTATCTTTTTAATTGAAATCAATAATTACATAGGAAAAAAGTAGAATAAGTGAAAGTGCTGAAAACGAAAAAATGTCATCCAAAAATATATTTATAAGATATGGATTTTTTCCCTCTACATTTTCACTCCCTCTCTCTGCTTGCGCTTTCTTAGGAGGTGCTACTATTGATTGTGGTGTGCCATAGTAATACAACTAATTTCTCAACTTCAGGCAGCTTAGATAGTGCTGAGAGTATGGAGGTGGAGGTCAAATGATTCAGTGGCGTTGGGACGAAAGAGGCTAAACTACTTTGATTACCCAGAGACCAGCACGTTGTTCCTGCCTCTTCTCCTATTGCTTGTGACACTCCTCCATCAATAAAAGGCCACAGCTGCCCATTCCTATCTGTCTCACCTATTTTTTTTTTCATTTCAGAGGCCTCACATCTTCAATACTTAGGCAGCCAGAAACAGAGAGAGTGTGTAATTGTGTCTTCTCAATGGGACTCCTTTCTCCTAAATCTCATTGTGTGTACGTGTGTATGTACCTGTATGTGTGGATGTACATGTGCTGGCCCTCTCTTGGCCTCACTTTGAGCCTATTTCTATGATTGCTTTGAGTCCGTCTGTCCACCTTTTGATCCAATAAATGAACAGCTGTAAATACCTGGCTGAGATTGTGTGCTGACCGCCACCATCCAAAATTACATTTTCAGTGCAATCAAATGCATCTCATGTCTCTCTCTCTCTCTCTCTCTCTCTCTCTCTCTCTCTCTCTCTCTCTCTCTCTCTCTGATTGCCACTTCCCTCTGTTGCTCTCTGTAAGGCCACAGAGTTGAAAGATGATCGCAGTCCATCAAACGCAACAGTGATGACCACCTTTACTATCCTGCTAATTGACAAGAATGACAATGCCCCAAAGTTCAACAGCTCTGAGTATCAGGTCCGCATCACTGAACTGGCCCAGGTGGGCTTTGCCCTTCCTCTCTTCATCCAGGTCGAAGACAAGGACGAGGTGAGTGGATAACTGATGGCTAGCACTGTCACAACATTTTTGACATTAGGCTGATACACTTATCCAGATCAGGTTGCAATAACACCATTCTGCTTCCGTATCTTACGATTGTTACTAGAGATGTCCCAAGCTGATCCTAAGGATTGATATCAGGGCCGATCCGGGAATATTTTTAATTAATTGGTGTCGGATAAAAACACAGATCAAAATCTGATCCTTTCTTTACTTTCTTCTGTGGCTGTGTCCACCTCAGCCTGCTAGTGTTGCAGCGCTGTTCTCCTTTCCAACAGTGTGTGAAAATTAAAAGTGTTCAGACACAGAGGTTGGCAAAACACACGGATTCACTGAGCTCCGATGCTAACAAATCTGTTATCTCTCCTCTTTCTTTCTCATTAGCAGCAGTGTACAAAACATTTCAGCTAGCAGCTTCTAATTTTTAGCCAGTGCTGAGTCGTTTTCACCAGTCAAAATGATGAAAGTCGCTGGCAGCAGGTCATGTCAGCTGTCACTAATTTACATTCATTCCATGAGCAACTAGACGACAGGCCAAAATGAAACTTGTCTGTTCTCTGGTTAAAGTGCTCTCTGCAGCCGGTGTCTGTACTTGTCAAAGATTATTTGTGAGGCAAGAACCTCCACACTGAAACACCACTGTACAAGCAGGGTTTGTAGCTCCAACAACTCCAACAAAGTGATACGTCTTCTCTGTAGCTGATCGCTTCAAGTCAATTTCAGGAGTTACGTTATCCAGTCAGTGTTTCATTCATATTAAATCAATAATTTAAGCTTAAATATTTAATAATTTTGAACCAGGACCATCCGTACTTGGATCAAGTAGCTCGTGAAACATAAGGTGGGTCAGATTAAGTAGGCTACAGATGCTATTTCAATTTGTCAAATACATATATAATCAACATTTAAGTAGATATAAGAATTGGATCGGACTCAGTATCGGCAGAAACCCAATATTAAAGGACTCGGATCGGGATTGGGGCCAAAAAGACTTGATAGGGATCCCTAAATGTCTGTACAAATTAAGTTATTATTACTATTAATGACCAACCTGGCATTTGTAAGGAGGTACTTCAGAGACTAACAAGTGGCTGTGACACAAGGCATCAATAAAGGATTCATTAGTAAAAGCATTCTCATTTGCAAGACATTTTTTACTCTTGATTTGATCTTACCACACAGACAGCTAGGGCAGCTACATGTGAGTGGAGTATATTTTGCGTTTTCATTTCGAGGTTTACATTTATCTCGTTTATAAATTCAGCAGCCAAAAAGAACATCAGCCACTCTATGAAACTACTTGCTTGCATGGCAGTGGTACGTGTGTGTGTGTGTGTGTGTATGGTCTGTCAGCAGCTGTGTACAACAGCACGCGTTAGTGTGCTTTAGTGTGTCCGCCACTTCCCATTAGCTGTATCTATCAACCTACTGTGGTGACACACAGTCGCACAGCAACACACACACACACACATACAGAGCTCAAACACTTTTTCACTTTACGCTTGCTCTGTCACTCTGTCTCTCTCTCTCACTTTCCCTCTCCCTCTCTCACATTTGCACATGCTCGCTCACACCAGCGCATTGGACTCGACTACAATTTAATTTGCTCTGGAAGAGATGGGATAGAGCATCAAATTATACCTAACGAGGAAAATCAATCACCTAGGGTGCAGATAAGCCGAAAGCTAGTCAACTCTGATTGATTCAGGCACAGCAGCCGCCAGGGTGGAATTTGACAGATAACTGCAAGTCAAGTGGATAGAGGAAAAAGGTGGAGAGTAAAGAGAGACAGACATACAGACGAGGAGACAGGAGAGGAGAAAAATGGTTGAACAGAAAGTAGGCTGCAATGGAGCAAAACCAGAAGTCTGAATAATTGGTGGAGCAGGAAGAAACAGAGAGAACAGCAGGCAGGAGAGAAAGAAAGCACTTGAAGGAGAGATAGCAGGAGTATTTAGCAGCAAGTCTGTTTATTCATTTCAAGGATGGTGTGTTGCAATGGTGAGGCAGAGAGGGGAGTACTGTGAGTGCGTTGCTGCACGTGGGCGGGGTGACGGCCCAGACACCTGGCATGTGATAAGAGGTCCCTCTGTAGGTTGCCACCCAACATTTTACCACTACCAAAAAACAGCACTCAGTCTGGGAGAATAACCCAGCCGCTTAACATTCCAGTATCTCTAAGCTAAGATTGCTTGTCCCAAATGGGTTAATAGCTATGGTAATTCTGCGATGGTTTTAACCAGATTCACCATAGATGCTGCATTAGAAAGCACTCCCTCAGAACCAGTCCATTAGCAGCCACAGCTCACTGCTTATTCATCGTCATATAACAAAACAAAATGCATCAAGAAGAGCTCAAAGAAGCAGGATTTTCGCACAAAAGTGTAAAAAGCAGATGTGTTCTCAAGATGTCTGCTGGAGACATGGAAATTGCCAGCAGTCTTGCATTGTGACCCTGCTGCCATAGAGCCACATATACATCCGTTCCAAGGAGTAAAATCTGTGAGACGTATTTTGTCTTGCAGTTTTGTATTGCTGTTTTGATCCTTTAAACCTGCATGTCAGTGCCAATACACACACTCATTCACACTCTGCTACACCTGTACTGTAATCTCACTTTTTCCAAGTGTGAGGGATTATAGGCAGACGTTTCATTTCTTAGACTATGACACAAGTGGTAGTTACCTCTCTCTCTGTCTGTCGCTGCCTTCATATCCTCTTCTGCTCGGTTAGCATCTGTAAAACTTTTGCTGCTGGAACTTGTCACTAAACTTTGTGGCAGTCGCATCTGACAGGGTGCTTTTATTGGGGGCTTCTAAAGGCAGAAGCAAATGGACGGGCAATTACGTTTATGGGCAGTTTGAGGTGACATCCCTGCATATTGGATGGTCTTTTAAATAGGAGTCATCAGCCACAATGATTCTCCCAGAGATGAAAACAAAAACAAGGGGGCTATTTCAACCGCCAGCATAATGCCAATCGACCACCGCACCCGTCTTCCTCTGTCTGCCACACTGGCTACATGATTGGCCGCCCTGCAGCTTTATATATCAAGACAGGAGGGATCTAGAGATGTTTTCCCAGCTCAAGGCAGCCATAGGCTTCTCAGGGCTGGGATGTCGTTTTGACCCTGACTTGGTTTATATTTACCCACGATGCCTTTGCACTTGATGATATATCTGAGAAAGACAAGTAAGAGAAAGATGAAGCTTTTAGGTACTCATTTTAGAGGTTATTCAGAATTTCATATAACCACTAATCAAATAGTATTAACCTCGCCATACAGACCCACCCAGTAATACAGCACATAGTATTTCTAAATCAGACTCCATGCTCATATAATCTATTACACATTGTCTTGGCAACATACACTATAGTGAGCTAGAAACCAAACCCAGTCACGTGTATCTGTATTGAGGTACATAGTCATGGTTGATCACATCTCCTCTTTTCCTCTCATAAAACACACACCATGATGATTAAAGCACATGGTTTTTACCTTCTTCACTGGCCGGGTAATCGTCCAAGTCGGACACACTATGTACAGCTCTGTGGGCAGTGCATGGGGATTTACTCCATGTTGCACTCAAATGGCCATTTACATAATGTGAAAACAATTCAGTGCAGGCTTTATGTAGTGAAGATGAAGACGAATTCAGATGAGGAGAGGAGATGAACGTGTGATTATGAATTATAATTTGATTCTTATGTCTGATTTGCAGTCTAACCATGTCATATCTATTTTATCACACATTTGGATGGTTTTGTTTACTGGCTTGTCTCTTCCTGTGCAGCTCTCCAGGTACTTTGAAACAATTTGAGGGTTAGCAATCCCCACTTCCTGCTGTGTGGAAAATCATTTCACGTAGCAGACTCTTTATAATTGTTAACTGTTGTTCAACACAGGTCATAATGTTCATAATAATAATAATAGAACTCATGATCAGCTGATGTGTGCGCTCAGAAAGTTGAGGTGCCACTTTGTCTGTCTTTCAGATCTTAGTGTCAGAGCCATTTACAGACAGTTGTGAAAAGAGAAAGAGAACAGCTAGATTATAAATAAAGTGCTAGGTTACTGTATATAAAGATATTGAAGGATGGGGGAAGTGTTGCAAAAAGATAAAAGATAGAAAAGAAACATCATGTGTGACACATGTAGATACTGTTCTGAAAAATCTACCGAGTCATTCAGATATTTACCTAGTAAGTTATCTTCACAAAGCATCACAAAAGTATTGATCTTATAATTTATATATATATTATAAGATCACATGTTATATATCTTATATATATATATATATATATTATAAGATAACATCTTATAATATGATAGCAAAGACAACAAAACATTTGAATGCCAAGATTACTAATATCATAATGTCATTAATATGCTGACAAAAGTACAAAAATACAATAATGATCTTTTACACAACTGAAACCTGAATACATATATATTAAACCATGCTAAAACATATCTCCCTCTAAAACTTTGTTTTTCCAAGCTCTTCTCTATCATATGATCAGTTTATACTACCAGACTATTGTCAGGACACAATAGCCTGACCTTTCCCTCTTACTATTGGTTGCTTGTGAAATTTGTGATTATTATTCTACTGTCTCTACTGTCACAGTCAATATAAATAATTCTGGGTCCGACAATCATCTAAATGCTTGAAGTGTAAAACAAAATAAAATGAATGAATGTTATATTTTGGTGGGAATCAGGGTTTTAGTGAATCTTTAAATCTGCCTTTCTGTATATTTATACAGTATCTGTGCCTTTGTCATAAATCGTATCTTTTGTCCAATAATGAATCATAAAAACTCTATAGATATACCATAGGACAGATTTTATCGTCTACATTCGTCACTGGTAAGTTAGGCAGAGTATACATCACCACGTGCTCTCGTTCTCTCTCAACAACACCTTCTTCTCTGTTTTTCTGTACTCGTCTCCCTCTTATCCTTCCTGTGGCAGGGGGTGAACAGCATGTTCCAGGTGTTTCTGACAGGAAACAATTCAGAGTACTTCACCATCTCGCCCACGGCGGTACAGGGACGAGCCGACATCAGGGTGAGGGTGGCCTTACCACTGGACTACGAATACATTCGCAGCTACAGCTTCTCAGTGAGTTTTAAACTTATTCTTACAGTGTGCATCTGAACATTTACATGAGAGAGTGAATTCTGTGATGGACTCATACAGAGTGAGTAAATAACTGAATGAATGAACATGTTAATATTTCTAAAGAAGTAGGATGCTTACATAGGAGCTCAACTTGATGAAGGAATGTTCAATCATTGCATGTCCAACAGATCAGTTTTTCTGAAGAGATCCAAAGTGGAATAAGAGAAGGCAGTTTTTTCTTTGATGACCAAACATTGAGTAGTTGGAAACAAAACAGCTACATTTTCCTTCTGTAAGACTGTCCTTGAATGAACTCTGGACCAAGACTGAATGTAGCTTCATTATGTTTCTTGCAAACTTGTTGTTATTTGTTTGGACACAAGGCTCAGTCGGACTGGGGCTATATCACTTTCTCAACACTGCAGACTTGTTTGAACAGTGAAATTGGTATTTCGTCACCTCAATTTACCCCTGAGTCATTTACAGACCCAGAGGGTGCCCTGCTCTGTGTATAATCAGAGATCTCCAAGTCTTGAACAAGTCAGTTCTTTACGACAGTAGCTTCTTTGGCACAATAGCAAATTATGATTAATTTTCAGGATGCAACCTAAAAGTGTGAAATATTTTATATAAATACACCAATGCTAAACCTGTACAGTGTCTTCTTTAACTGAATTGTAATATCCAAGGCTATAATCAAATCTTTAGTGTAAATATACTCCTTTTTGTCTGTCCTCAGCTTTATGCCAATGAGTCCATGTCCGACCATGTGGGTTTTGCTCGTGTCTTTATTGAGTTAATCAATGAGAATGATAACCGGCCCATCTTCAGCAGACCGCTGTACAACATCAGCCTTCCTGAAAACACACCCCCTGGTACCTCACTGCTACGTATCCTGGTGAGTATCTTAGGAAACCACTGTGCAGTGTGTACTGTGTGCAGCTGAGGATGTGATACATTACTCAGAGTGGGTTCTTGTGATTTATTCCTGAGGAGAAATTTAACTGGAATCCAAATAGATTACAATAAAACCTGACTTGTACTAGTAACTTTTATGGGGCTTGTTTTATTGGGAATGAAATCTTGGCTTGTTTGTTTACCCCATGTGACCCAGTACTCTCTTGAGACTTCACCATATGAGTTGTTATTTATGGTGACTCAAGCGAGGCTGCCTCAGACAAAAGCGCAAATAAACACAAATGAAAAACCCACCTGTATTGGGTCACTGTTAGCTAATGCTTCAGCATTAGCAGGAGGAGATCCTGTGTATTTATGATTCTAAATGACCATGTTGGCAACAAAGGCATCTTTAAAGACAATCTGTGACTCGACTCAACATAATTATACAAATTAGCTGAAAAGCAGAATTAAGATATTAACTGCCAACACAATAGTGAGTTCACTCAGGTAATAAAGGTTGAATTAACCACAACATAGTCAAAAAGTCCTCAAGTCAAGCTTAATTACTTACTGTATACAGTCATCTTAGGGAAGTCCTGTTGTCTAATTGCTTGCTGTCAGGTACGTAAGTCTAGAGAATAATTTTGGCAGGATTCAAGTGATTACCCTCAAATTGCTGCGTATAGCTCAGACTTAAAGTTTCATATTCTAGCCTTAAACTTATTTGCTAGTTGCAAAAAATAAAACACATTATAGCATTACAGAAATATCCATTCAAACTCAATAACTATTATCAGAGGATCTTAAAATGTCTTACTTTTCATTTTGGATTAATATTACAGATGTCGATAATAATGTCAGGACCACCTCCATTAGAACTAATCCAATTAGAACAGGGCTTAAGAATTATTTTCAGAAATTATGTTATTATTTATTCCCTCCAGGTCTGTTAGCCTTTGTTTATTTTCTCACAGTTGAAGTGTCCTTGAGGCCACTCCACCTCATCTTCTCAGAGTTACAGCATGCAGCAGAGCTCACTCTCAGTTGCTGTCCTGACCAGCAGCCACTACTTTAACCAGATCGGGAAAAAATCTCCGACCATCTCCCCAAAACTCTGCATTATTATTCATTACCAGTCATTCCTGTGACAGAACGCCCACAATCCACTAGATACAAGTGCAAAAAGCACAGTGTGAAAATCAATAGTGTTTATAGACTGGGTGCTCATGAAATGGAGATTGCAGGGCAGTCTAATACCCGATAAGTCTGGCTGATGTTGGCCTCGTGCTGGAGCGTGCGGCCCGCCGTGGAATCCTGATTGCTGGCTGTAGAGAGTGAATGGGCTGTAAATAGAATGAGATGTGACGGCTCTCACTGAGGACTGCACTGGCATGGATGGCAGCACTCATATATATATACACTGTAAGATAAGGGTTTCGATATTCTGACCTGCTCACAAACACACACACACACACACACACACACCAGTGGCGCTCAAACCCTCTGAGTTGCTAGAGACAAAACACACATACAGATTAAACAGATGTTTCCAGCACTCAGCTAGCTTTGCTCTGAGGCTGAGAAATAGAAATACACACACACATATCCCTATACCTATATATATATATATATATCTCCCTGAACTCCCACAAGGTCAACACATTGCTAAAACCAGACAAAGTCATTGGTCATTGTAGGCCTTTCTCCATGTGTTATCCCCATTTAATGTGTGTGTGGTTGTGTGTGTGTTTCAGTAATGTGTTTGCACAGACTTGTTTACCTATGTGGGTCCATCATAATTTAGTTCATTAGTAATTTAGACAGTATGTTACAACGGTTGTAATCCTATGAAAATAGCTGAGAGTGTTTATTTATACGCTGCAGTCTGATCAAACAAGCCACGTCCGCCTCACTCGTGTTTGTGTGAATAATGAGGTATTTATTTTGGAATGACAATTGCATTCATGTTTTGTATAAAGTAAGTTATAAAGTCTAAAGTGAAGCTGTTGGTTCTCTGCCTCATATTGTTCGGGTGGAAGTGGAGAAATGATGGAGGGGATGATACTCATATTACTTCAAATGAATCACCTGTTCTGGCTATATATTTTGAAGTATGGAGTACAGAAATGTAAAACTGGCTGTGATTACATTCAGTCTTGTGCTAGAATGCTTTTCAACCCACTCCTGTGAGTCAGCACCAGGTAAAATAATAACTTAACCTGTCCATCACCCCACTGTTAAGGACAAATTATGTCGCTCGCCAACTGCAGAAAAACATGTTGAGTTGAAGTGTTAATTGTGACAAAATTAATGCATGAGGGCCCTAACAACTGGTTCTGTTATTACAGACCTTGTATTACATTTGTACTTAACTCAAGCTAATTTTATTCTGAACTTCATATTACAGCTTTCTGTAGCTGTGCTTTTAAGTGTCATTTGATGTGCGCACATGGCAGGCACCTTTTCATTTTCCTGATTCCCTATGTACCTGTCTCACTCAATCTCCTCCAGCAGTTCAAACTGTCTGCTTGTCTAAGTGCATTGAACAACTCAAGGCATTACAATATAAGCAGATTGTTAGGTTGAGACTAGCCTCTCGGTGCTCTCTGTCAGATGGCTGTGAGGTGCAACAGATGGTGGCCAAATTATGTTTTAGCACCAAAAGGGAGGACAGCTCTTTCATTCTTCATCTCTCAAGGTGGCCTGGCCAGCCCTCCTCAATATACAATAACACACACACATACACACACACACACATGCGCACACAAATTAATCTTAGCATAAAGACTGGAAGCGGCGGGGAAAAGCGAACAGGCTCACTCCAAAGCTCAAAAACACACCTACCTGCACCTCTAAAGCTCACCAATTAAGACTTTAGCCTCACGGTTACGACAAGATTTCAGGAAGTCACTGCGCCCAGACAGAGCTTTAGAGGTGCTGGTAAAGTAGGACGATCTCTTTTTACCTTTGGACAGAGCCAAGCTAGCTGTTTCCCCCTGTGTCGCCTGCTGGCTCTTGCCTCATATTGAGCGTTCAGCCCTTTCATTTAACTCTCGGAAAAGAAAGCAATTAAGCGTAAATATTGTGGCACAGATATATATATATATTATGATATATATAGATATATATCTTTCATGATTTTTAAGCAAAGGGTTTGGCCATTCAGAATCGCTCTTGTCATTACTCATTGCATTACTGATGACAATGATGAGACAATATCATCATGAGCAGTAAGAAAAAATAGGATTTTGCATTACAAAACAGTCTAAGAAAAAAGGTAATTTTAGGGCACAATGGTGACATCTGTGGATTAGTATTAGAGCTGAATTTGCTTTGAACTTCTTCACATCGCGACTTAATTTGAGAACATTTTCAGTTATTAAAACTCATCATACTCATCTATGTACCCATAGATCAAGTAACTGAAGTGCAAACCAGTGAGTAAAGTACCCTTGTAAAGCAATCTGGACCTCCATGTTTTTAGTACCAACAATAGCAGAGAGGATCATCAAATTAAGTTTTATGCCCTGCTACTACATTAACTATGAGACTGATCATAGTTTCTCTCACAGTGGAGTAGTTATTTTCAAGAGCTTGGTACATCGCTGCTTCCTGAGCATGAAAGTGTTTCTGCAGCTGTGCAGTATATCAATAAAGTGGTAAATGTGGTTTGTATGTAAAGAGGGTGGGGTCTGGATGATGTATACTTTATACCTATGCTAATTGAAATTATGCATGTTGGTTCCCAGTTGTTTTTAAAAACTGCCAAACAAGCAATCTGATAATGTAATTGAAATGCTTTGGGTTAATATTCATAGCTCATCTGGTCAGAGCTTATGTACAGTGTTAGTCAATGCATTACTCAGTGTCCGCTCCTGCTTCCCTGTGGACACTGATGCTTAACATAGGACTACACACGCATATGCACACACCGAGGCAGTGGCTGTTTAATATTTATGGTGTGCAGCATTACTTATCATTATAAATATTTATTGTGATTTACTCTTTTGTCTGGGTCCTTTTCTCTCTCTCACACTCGTTTTCTGTCTCTTCCTTACCCTGGAGACTTTAGACACCAGCAGCTGCTCGTATCAGTGGAATCACTCCTTGGGTTTCAGAGAATTTGCCTTTTTTCATTTCTTATTTATTGTATGCCCTCAGTTATTGTTGTTTTCCCCCTTTCTCTGTTTTACCATTAGATTGCTAATGGTTTTCAGGTGTTGCATTGATTCACTCTGTGGTTCCCTGTCTCTGTTTCTGCTTGGATTACACTCTCTCTAGCTCTTTCTACCCATCAGGCTCTACCTTAGAGGATATGTATACATTTGATGAAGATACATGCAGGTCTAACATGAATATAGAAGTATAGTTTACCTGCACCTTCCTTTCTTCTATTCTTGCTTCTATAAAATATATCAGATGCAACAATCTTCTTGGGTTAGGGTCTTCTACATCTTCTACCAATGCCATGCTGTATGTTTTATGGGTTCTGTACAGATGCTGTATGTTTGAGGGCTAAGGCACAATGATGAATGCTTCTAGCAGAAGGTTATAAATTACTCAGTGGAGGATGTTTCGCTACCACCACTGTTTAGACAGGCCTTTATAGGGTCATAGTCACAACAGTAATTATAATTCATTATTGTAATAAAAGGGGTGAGTCCCGGCTCTCTCCTGCATGTGGTAGCTCACACAGTGTCACTATTAATAATGGTGCGCTTATCATGGGTGTTCTGACATTGTGAGATGGGGTGTGAATGGGTGCGCAGGGCAGAGGACGAACAAGCGGAAGCTGAGAAAAGTCCGAACTTTCCCAGAGTCGGTTTACTATCAGTTCTCTAGAGAGGTGTGATTGCCAAATTAGATGAAAAGGGAGTTGGTGGGTGTGATGGAGCTAAAGGATTCTACTCCATTGGTTCATTTATTTGGTCTTCTGTTAATGCATTCATCCATTTCAATCAGACAACATTTTTTAAAAAAACTGCACTGAATGGCCAAAAGGTGTACGATTAAAGATAAAACAACTAAGTTTGGATTTTGAGTAATTGCCTTTTTGTCTCTATTAAGGATTGCAGACCAAAATAAATAAAAAAAAATAAATGAATAAATAGATCTGCAGATTATTTTCTCAGTTAATCGATGACTTGTGAAAAATGGCCATTGCAATTTCCTAAAGCCCAAGATGAGGTCTGACCAGCAGTTCAAAACCCAAAGATATTCCATTTACATTGGAAAAAAATAGAAAAGCAGAAAATCATCACAATTGAGAAGCTAGATCCAAGACATTTCTAGCAGTTTTGCTGGTGTCCACTGTCTGTGATTGTGTCATTGAGTCAACCATAGATACCATGTACATCCACACATCTTCTTTGTCCTCTCCCTTGTATTCAGTGTATCTCTGTAGTATAGTCTTCACTCTTTATCATTCTCTACATCCTCCCTTTGCTTGTGCTAATCTCATTCCTTCATCATTGAGGACGGAGACAGAGACAGATAGAGAAAGAGAGGGGGAGGACCAAGGCCTGTCGGCAAAGTGAAGCTGCCAGCCACAGAGAGCTCTGCATTAAGCCTTTTCACTGGCAGCTCGAACTGTCTCCAGCTTATACCCACAATATAGTCCTCTCTCTCTCTCTCTCTCTCTCTCTCTCTCTCTCTCTCCGTCTCTCTCCCCCTCTTTCCTTCTTATTCCAGAGGTAACAGCTGTTTTTTCCAGTAGTTCACATGTGGTTGGAGTCATTATATAGTGGCTGTGTAATGCATGCAAACGGTAGAAGTTATCTTGCAAGTTGTCACAGTATGCTGTGAAGACATCCGCTCCACTTTATCAGACTCTTCTTTTACAAAAGTATACATTGTTAAAAAAAAGTGTTAAAGTTGTATCTCTCTCTCCCATTCTTTCTCTCTCTCTCTTGCTCTCTCTGTCTCGCTGTTATCTGGGTGGTCAGGAGATAATAGAAACAGGCTGTTTAATCCTGTCGGCAGGCAGCAGTCGCTGTGAGCACCCCCACCTGCTCGTTAATGTTTTAGAGAAATAAAGCAGTCGTAAACGTACGCTTGCCATCGCCATTACGCTAAAGTGTCCGCAGTAAAAACACACACAGCTCCCATCAACCCCTGCAGGTGCACTAGGTCACAGCTGGGGGACTAGCGAGAGATGCGCTTGGTCCTCGTTTGATCCTAGTAGGTGAGGGATTTTGCATCTTGTCTCTGCTGAGGAGGTTTGAGTCTCACTTCATTTCACACAGCTTCAGCTCTACATTCACGTGTCCAATATGAAAATTAAGGAGAATATATAAATTCACTCATTAGTTTAGTAACGGGAGTGTTAAGTGAGTAGCTGTTCGTGTATTTGAGATGTGATCATTAATTGGACACATCTCTAAATAGCCCCAGCGTGGTGTCACAGTTTCTGTGCCTTTTCCAGGCTGCTGCTCCGCTCTCAGTCTTGCTCTGTAGTATTGATCAGAGGTACAACAGGCTCTGCGCAGTCCCATGACAGTTACAGTACATGGAAACAGAGACCCAGGCGGTTACTGAGAAGAGAGGGAAGGCCAGCACTATAAAAACGAAGTTAAATTCATGCTTTTATTCACTTCTTCCCTTCAGTCATACCTTTAGTTGTATTGTGACCAGTCATATAATTTATTTGACTTGTCCACTGTCACACATTTTGAGACTACTTTTCAAAACCAAATGCTTGGTCATTTATATCCTCTTGTCTTAAAGGATGTAGTCACAATATTTTCAAGTCTGTCTAAAGTTTTGCATAGAACAAGGACTGTGGATTTGATTCCCCAATCTCTTACATTGAAACTGTATTAGGAAAGGACCTCCTTGCTTTGACTAATAGCTGTATTAATGTACATACATGCATGCTATTGCATATGTTTTACTGATGATTATCAAGCAGACATGATTTGAAGAAAGTGATTTACTCAAGTGCTGTAAATTGTGGTGTGCAGTCTGATAGGACATGCATATCTCACCGTGAATTTGCATTTGATTCCCATGGTGCCTGTGAGTGCAGTGGGAGCCACAAACTTCTACACTGCTGATCCACAGGCACTTCATTTTGCTGAGATGATGTATAGCTTAAATAAGCAGAAGTATATAGTATATAAATACATTCTGCTTTCTGCGTCTCACAGTCATATACAGTACAATATGCAAAGTGTCAACACAAAGGGGTGCTCATTTAAAAGTAACTGTTCTCTGTATCCCACTTGTATAGCATTTGTGAAGATTGATCTATGATCTTGTCATGGATACAGATAATGTGACACATGCTTTTTAAGGAGCCCGCATGAGTGGAGCTAACCAGAGCTGAGGAACCAAAGCTGAGGAAGATAACCTGACAACTGTGTCTTCATCATTGTCTCCTCCACAGTGATTGTCAGAAACCGGACATCTTCACTGTGGTGGTGGTGTGTGTGTGTTTGTGTGCATGTTTGGGTGTATGTTTGTTATCTATTCTTTGTGATTGTGTTTAGGTGTGCAACACTGAGACAGAAGAGGTTGTCTGTGTTTGGACTGGGGGTCATCTCTATTTTGACAGCAGGCTTTGACAGCTAGTAATTGGTTTCCTTTTCCATGCCTCTCAAAGCTCCTGCAGAAAAAGCAATTTTAAGAGCCAATCAATTCAAATTCCAGCTCACTCAAGATAGAAAAGCCTGTGCAGCTTTAACCTCCCTCACTGTCCATGAGATAGCTGGGCTGATAATCTGCTCCTGGACCCCCCCCCCCCCCCCACACACACACACACACACACACACACACACAGACACACACATACTACCCCTGTCTTTCTGTCGCCCATGAGGGGAAGCTCTCATTTCCGCTTTCTCTTGAAAGCAATCGAGTGTGATAATAGGAGTCTATACTGTAAATGGTTGGGGTGCATATTTAAGACTGAATGAACCTGGAAACACTGTGCATCTCTATCCATGTGTATCCTTTTCACATGCACACAAACATATGCACGCGCACACACACACACACACACACACACTATACTTTGTATTTAAAAACACTCAGTACACCCATCCAGTCATCACACACATACTGTCACACTTGCATTAGCAGGCATGCAGACACACTAATGAGTTCACCTGGTACACAGGTACACCAACATACATACCGACACACACACACACACACACACACACACACACACACACACACAGTTGTGTTTGCCTGCTGGCTTTGCCTATCTGAAGGGAAGAAACACATCATTTAACCAAACTGGTCAACTGAGAACTAATTTCTCTTTTGTAGTTACTGCCTGAGGACCCTAGGGTTTGCGGAGTTTATATTGGCAATCAGTAGCGCACTGACTTTTTGTGCAGAAACTCCTTAACAACTTAGTTTGGATTTTGATCAGAACGCTGACTCTGATACCTCAGTGCCCTGCTCCTTGGCACAGGGGAGATTTTCATCACCGCAGTCTAGGCCCAGTATTAATCTACAACACATACTGTCATTGTATCATCTCTGGGCATTGTGGCAGTAAGAGGATAAGTAATCAACCAAGAGGATTTGTATCATTTACAAAATATGCATTTACGGCTATGTGCATCCTCCATACTTCTTTCGGTTTTCATAACAGTTATTTTGGAGGGTGTTTTATGAACCCATCAGCATTACTTATTTGGCATGAAAACTATTTATCCCTGTGAACCATCACGGTACTTTAAATGCTTGTTGTAATTGTCAGTGAGGTTATTAGGCACATTAGATAGGCACAGTGCCCAGCTTTATTTCCATGTCATTTCTTTCCTCATTAAATCTTCCACTCACTCTCTCCCTGTGCACCCCACCTCACCAACTTCTCCATCACCTCCAATTCCCAAACCAAAAAAAGTTTAAGCTACCATGGCAATGAGGGGCAAATGCGTAATACCCTGGTGTCAAGGACTCGGCGCCCATGGTGTGAAGTTACATCAAATCCCTGCACAAACCAATCTCTACCATCCATCTGCTGCGGGCCTTCTGCGTCAAAAGTTAAAAGTCTTTGGCAAGCAGTTGGCAAAGTGACTGGTCCGTACTGTCATGGTGATTGTTTGGTGGGAGATAGGGAGCGGTTCGGTGAATGATTGGGGGGGGGGCAGCCTCTTTCTCTCTGTCTGTCGTCATGGTGAGAGGGGCTCGGCTGCAAAAGCAGAGGCAGTATTAGCTCCCAGGCTGAGCCTGGCTCCTGTCACCACCTCGATAGCTGTCACGCTAACACCCCCACCGCTATCATTGGAGCACTTATGGGCCTGTCACTCACCTGGGAGAGAGGGAGCAAAGGAGGGAGGGAGGCATCGAGGGGGAAGAGTGTGCTAAGGGAGATATGTAGAGGAGAGGGGAGACAGTGGAGGCGGAGCTCGGGATACAGGGAGGGAAGTGAGGTAAAGACAGGAAGAAAAAAGGAAAGATAAAGGAGGAGGGGGAGGGATGGGTAGGAATGCCAAAAGAGAGAGGGGGAGAAGAAGTTGACTGGCATTAAACGATGAGGTCATCGAGACACAACGGATGAAAACTCAAAGGTTAATATAAGAACCTGACTGGAGTCTCAAACACCTCACGTGTTTAGCGTCCCACTCTCTACTCGTTCAGCAGGATGTGCTTTGGTGCACTTGACAACAAAGGGAGGGCCATTTGGGCATTAAAAAGAAACATCGATTCGCCATCTAGGACGATGAGGTGGAGGCTCTCTGTGAAATTACGGGCTTGAGCTAAACAGCATGGTGTAATTTTTAGAAGAAGGAGAAAAAAACACATTGATAGCTGCAGCCGTTGTTCCATCTGTGAGAGGCATCAATGATGGGCACACACACACAGACGCACACACACATAACCATAAATGCATTCAGTTTAAAATGCACAGATATTTCCTGACACATTGAAATGTGCACACATACATCCATATTCACAGCCAAAAAAGCATTACCCATTTGCTGGTGTGAATACCCACATCAGACTCATATCATTCAACACATATGAACACACTCACTCTCTCACAAATTTTCAAGTGTATAAATCACAATCACATGCAAAAAAAGCATGTGCCCAACACACACACACACACACACACACACACACAGTTCTACATTATAAGGTCGGTATCAGGGCATCACTGAATCACAGTGACCAGCACCGTGGTTGACAGAGCAGGCTGCAGACACGTTCGAGTTTGGCCCTTCAACTGACTGCAGAGCCACTGAAGTGAAACTCTATTACAACAGCCTCTCCAGCCATGATCCATCAGTGCCGACACAACACCCTGTGTGTATGTGTCACTGCGTGTTTGCACATACACATGCATGTGTTTACAAAGACAGATTGTGTTAATGGGCGTTTCATAAAGTACAAGATTCCTGAAAGCGTTGCTCTTTATGTTGCTTTTCTTTGACACCCCTTTTATCTGTAAAACATATGACAGCAGTTGTTGCTGCTTTTAAGGCTGTGGTGGGTCATGGGGATGAGGAAAATGTATCAGTTCTCCCATCAGATTTAATCCAATCAACACCTCTGAGTGAAGCGTGGCTTTCATGTTTTAATATAAAGTCATACAGTCATAGACAGCTGTTGAAATGAGAAATTTAGGAAACTGAGCAACACTCAGCCAGTGACAGATGATTTTATGCAGCCATTTGACTGTATCATGTCATTAAAATCACTGTTGTTAACCTCACACAAGCATGCGCACACACATACACACAGGCACAACTATGGAATAATACAATAACAGTTAAATTAACATGAAATGGAAAAAACATTATCTATACTCTGCTTTGCCTCACAGCAAGAGGGTTCTGGGTTCAAACCCACCGACAGGCTGGGGCCTTTCTGTGTGGAATTTGCATGTTCTCCCCGTGCCTGCGAAGGTTTTCTCTGGGTACTCTGGCTTCCTCCCACAATCCAAAGACATGCAGGTTAGGCGAATTGACGACTCTAAATTGCTGGTAGGTGTGACTGTGAGCGTGAATGTTTGTCTGCCTCTATGTGTCAGCCCTGTGATTGACTGGCCCCCCGCGACCCTGTAAGGATAAGCGGATATAGATAATGGATAAGACCTGATTAAGAGTTTAGGAAGTTTCTTTTTCCACATGAAAATACATTTGCAAATGAATCTTGAAAGAGCATGGGAAATACAACAGGTACATGTGAAACAAAAAACCAAAGAAACAAAAAAAATAATAAAATCAGGTGGAGAAACAAAACTGATGGATAACAGAAGCTGAATGTACTACAAAGGAGGTAAACAAGTAAACTCTTTTTTTTTCTGTCTTTTCTGTCCAGGCTACAGACGGAGATGTAGGCACGTTTGGGATTGTGCGTTACTACTTCAGTGACGAGCCAGACCAGTAGGATACAGCTACACACACACACACACACACACACATACACAAACAGTCCACATAATCACATAAATATTTCATTTATTTGGCCACTTGTGAACGATTGTACTGCCACACAGCTTCGCCAGAGACAGCTGAGCTACAATGATGTCTGGCGCTTTTCTTTACATCTGCTCTCTTCAGGCCACAAATTTACAAAATCTCATACACAGAAAAACACACATAATTTATTCATTATCTGTTAGCGTATTGCTTCAAACATGAGAAAAACATCTAGAATGAAAACATTTTCTTGTTGACAATATACCTTCATGTTACATTTTATTATTATTACAACATACAAACCTGTTTTGTTTAGTCAAGGAGCTTTTCTCATTATAAGAACAAATGAACAAGTGCAACTGTTTTTATCTTGAGTTAACTAGGATGCCACAATCATGTGATGCATTGTAATGTGCTTTTTACTAAGGCTTTAAGAAACCTTAAACTATTCAGTACATCTCATTACCAGTTAAAAAAAAGTGCAAAACAAAACAGTTAGTGAGCTCCTCCCAACCACACACACTTTTTTATCTGATGTCTGTACAGTAACTACAATGTCTTTTATTTAATTTTTTTTTTGTTATAATATGTTGTTATAATGTACAAAGATATCAAGCTCCTGAGCATGGAAAATAAATCTAGCAAAATTAAACAAGTTAGTATGGTATGATGGCAATAACATAACATTAAAGTATCTTGTTATAATAAGAAAAAGATAATGTCATAATAACCCTCCTCAAACTAATTTCACCCGTTTGTCTCTTACAGGTTTTCATTGGACGAGGAGACAGGCTGGGTCATTCTGCGGGACAGTCTGGATTATGAGCTGATGCGGCGCTTCACGCTGACCGTGCTGGCGAGGGACGGCGGCGGGGAGGAGACGACAGGGAGGATCCGTGTCAATGTGTTGGACATCAACGACAATGCGCCGCTCTTCCAGAAGGAGGCGTACGTGGGCTCGCTGAGAGAGAATGAACAGGCTGTCCAGGCGGTGGCACGAGTCAGGGTGAGACGTGTTTAAAACGTGTGCACGTATGGAGTTTTAAAACAGACATGAGGCCAAGAGTACACTCTTAAAAGACAGTAAAACTGACCTGTTTATAGCTGCTATTAAAAAAAAACAATAAATATACACCTGTGACCATCTCTGATTTTAAATATTTATACGCTAAACCAAAATCAACACTCACAATGGTATTGTAGTGTTGCTTAGCAACAAGTGTTTGGCTGCAATAAATTAACTACATTGCAAGACCAAAAAATGTTCATTTATTATTGATTTAAAATTAAATTAGTCCTGTAACAGTGGTGCATCACAGTGGATTGGGGTGCGGTTCATTTAAAAGATGCAAGTAGGTATAGCAATCCATGCACTCACACAAAGATACCTGCAATAATATGGTATGTACACATGCACAGTACATTCACATAAAAACTAGACCTGCAACAGAGGATCTCATCCTGACACAAATACCACCAGTCATCAGACTCACAAGCCTTTGGTTTTGCTGCCCTCCTCCTCTTTCTTCCTTGTTTCCTCTGTGTTACTCTAATCATGCAGTTATGTGTTTGTGTGCACTGTATCCAAGAAGAACAGGTCGGCCTGGTGTGTTGGCCATCAGTCACTGCCACACAAAAGGCAGAGGTACACAGGCACAATGGTAACTAATGGCTCAGCGTTTCCTTTGATTGCGCCCTGGAGAGAAAGACTATTACGTCCCTTGTGGCAGTGGGTACCGCAGTGGCTTACCCTGCCACAGTGCACCGTGGCGGCCTACCCTTACATTGTGGGAGCTGAGCTGATGTATGGGCTCAACGCTTGGCTCACTGTGTTTGATTAGTCTGAGCTAACCTTAAACGCTGCTGATATTAATACGCCGCCCGAGAGGAACGGGGAAGCCAGTCGCACAATTCTGTGTGTCAGCGATTTGCCCTGGAACCTACTATACACATACACACAGACGTACGCACGCACACACACACACACACACACAACTCCGGAAAACAGGGAGAGAAGGAGGAAAGAGGAAAAAGACTGAAATAGATAGAAGGAGAGGATGTGTTGAGAGACAAAGCAAAGAGAGGCTTTTCTGCTGTTTGCTTCTTTCTTTTTCCAAAAAGATGCCTGGGAGGTTTGTTCCTCCTACTACAGTGCTTATGCTTTCTAACAGCTAAACCTGTTTTAAAGAATTTCTCTACACTTCTCATCCCTGTACTTCCTTTGCCACTCACCTATTTGATTTGCTGCCCCCAACTCCTCTTACCTTTGAGTGGTAAACGATCTAATATGAAACTATTGTTGAAATTTGATATAGGAAGACAGTCTGGAAGAGAAAAGTCACAGCTTAGGAAGTTGTGGGGGAAGAAAGGTATTGCTTACTCAACACTTTGGCATTAAATCAAAGAGTAGAGATATGCGTGTTATGGAGCGATACAAGTGAGTGTTTTTGACAACCTGTCCAGCCTCTAATGATGCCAGTGAGGCCTAGTAGACTCTCCTCACAGCCGGAGGACTCATGTTTAAGTTCCTGCCAACTCGAGAATAATGAGGGGGTGTCATCATTTTTGTTGAAGTTGTTGTGGATTAGCCCTGTAAAGTATAGTTTCATCCGTCCTCTGCCTGATTGGCTTGTCTTGGCTCGGTTGGTGTTCATCCAGTATTGACGCCTGCACCACTAATAGCCAGAATCAGCTTTAATCTGTCCAGTAACATGCCATCACTGACTGACAGCTTCCTGGCTGCACACATATGCACAGACTCACACGCACCCATGCTGTGCAAACATGCACATATAAATATTAGCACTGTCTACTGCAGCATCTGTCCTGTTTCACTTCTTGATGCACCCACTTAAAACTTCCTCTCTCTGTGGACTTTTGACTGTCACTGAGGCATATGTTAAAGGCACTCCCATCCTCCACTCTCCCACCCCTGTCTGCCCACCCACAGGCTACAGATGAGGATTCTCCTCCCAACAACTTCCTGACATACACCATCATCTCAGCCTCGGCCTTCCCCAATTACTTCAGCATCATCATGGTGGAGGGCTACGCAGGTATGCCCACCTTTAGGAGCATGAAGCCACAATCTATAATATGTTTGAGTGTTGAGTTGGATGTTTAGACTAGCTAAACTCAGATTTAAGTTGTAAAATAGTTTCTACACCTGTCATTTTTGGTTGTTTGCCATTTGCCCCACAACTTTACTAAGCTGTGATGTTGCTGATTTAGCACAAAACTCCACCTTACTCCTACTCTCTCCTTCTCTCTCCCCCTCCCCTTCCATCAGTGATCAGCGTGACAAGGCCTCTGGACTACGAGCAAATCCCCAATGGGATGATATACTTGATAGTGATGGCCAAAGATGGGGGAAACCCAGCCCTCAACAATACCGTCCCTGTCACAGTGGAGGTGATTGTAAGTACAAAATACAAAATACACACACTCTCACACACATTAGTACTTTTATGTATGCTCATGTCTAGAACAGAACATTGAACAAGACAAACTTACTGTATGTCCTGACTCCTGCCGTGTCTTGATACACAACCACATCTTAACGTGCCAGTAGCAGTGCCTCTTCCAAATGTGGCGACTGTCAGCAGCTGCAGTCCCAGAGCAGACCCTTGAAAGTACATTAGTCTTTTATTTCATAGCCCACTTTAATAACAATTACTTCTCTTTCTCGTCTTCTGTTCTCATTAAAAATGACAACATCTGGTGTGTTAGTTGGAAGGTTTAAAAACATATTAAAATGTCTATTGCACAGTTTGAAGCCCTCAGATACAACCCAGCAATGTTTATACTTTTTCACTGATGAAAAGGTGTATGAGTTTTTGTCCCTACTGTCATGTCTTGCTACATACATTTATTTTTATATATAGCAGCTATTCAGCAAAAATGTCGCTGTAAGTTTAAACCATTTCTGTGTTGTCTTTGCTTATATTGATGTAAATCTACTGGCAGATGTTATTTGACATTTAATGTCACTGACATGGATCAGGGGGTTGGTTAAAGGTTTTCCAGAAACAAAAACACTTTCACAGTCAGACCTCAGCCAGTCCAATGCCACTCCAGTTCTTAAAGGTCACTGAGGTCAGGCCAGTCTGATCAAATCCAGGAGCCAGCAGAGCACATGTCTGTTTTTCATTTATCATCATTATTCAACATTTTCACCCAATGGGACAGTCTTTTAGCATTATAGACACATGCACAACCATACTTTTATACTTTCGTACTTTGTTACATAATTTGATATTACCAGGTCACCAGTGGTCCTCACCCAAGTGCAGTGGAGATCTATTGTCTTCAAGATGTCATCATAAACAGTCTGAAAATTAGCTGGTTGAGAAAGTGCATGTGGTTCATTAAAGACTCTCAAGCTTTAATGAACCACATGCTTTTATTGGAAAAAAAAACTACGTAACATAAAATGTTATGAATAAATGTTAATGCGTCTTTGATCAATAGAATGAAACTAATGAGCATACAACTTAATACGAGCAGAGCAGCTAACTTGCAGCTAATAATCTGCAGGATGCAAACTGATCACTTTCTATCTGTTCGCCTCCAACTTGGTGTGTAACGGAGTCTTCTTCATGTACACTGGTATCTTTTGCAGTTTTCTGTTGTCCATCTATTTTTGTTTCTAGATTTATTATAAACACTGTAAGCAATGCTACTGTTCACTATAAGGTTTTTGTGCTCAATCATTGCCACTGTCAGTGCCCTCCTGCAAAAGCCCTTTGTGTCTTCCCTCATGTGACAGTGTGTTTATTTTTTGGTTCCAGAAAGGCACTAAAATAGTTTAAAATGTGTTTGTTGATGGCTCTTTTCCTCTTAGCTGAGAATCTTTCTAATTAACTTTTTTTTTTAAATATATCTTCAAGCGTGGTATTTTTTGCAGTATTTAATGACTCTCTTGGTACTATGGCAGACACACCCTGTGACAAATTCCTCACAGTCTCCCCACGTTCAAAGGCACAATCTCCAAACCTTTACAGAAATCTTTTCATTTAAGTTCCCCTTAGATGTGACTCTGAAAAATTTGTGGGCCCGATACTTTGGAGAGGAACTTATGGAGCAGTTATATCATGCGTACTGAATGCAGACTGAGCTGTCTTGTATTTATCTAAATGTTGATCCAGTGTGTGACAGGTGTCAGCCGGCTCATGGTTGATCGTTTCATATGTCTTCAACTTCACTTACATATTGGATTTCAGTACCTTTTGATCCATGTCTGACTTCAGCTTTGTTTGCAGTTTTATCACAGTCTGTGCAGCTATCTGAGCTTTCACTTTGGTTGCTTTTGTCAGTCTTATTGCTAAATATCTTATTTTAAGGCACTGGAGAAAGTCAGCCGTCTACTTGCACACACAGTGGCTCAGAGATGTTTTAATATATTAAAGACTTGAAAAAATTTGATACTCTGCACAAGGTTCTGGGTTCTAATTCTACAAGATGTTGTTGCTGTTTCTGTTGCATGTTTGCCCGCTACCTGATTACATTCAATTGGACTTCTTCTTTTGTAAATGTTACGTGCCGCTTCTCTTTCCTCATGTATAAAAGACCATGCCATGATGTCATGTACTGGCAGTCTCCTGTTACATGGTTTCATTTGTTACTTACGTAACATTTTCCACGTTTTCTACACTATCTAAGAAATTGCAAATACCCTTTGATCCATTCCTGATGACAGATCTGTATGGAGGTTTTCTGCGCTCACTGTAGCTTTCTAGACTCGGGTCTGACTGTGTTGCTTTTGTCAGATGATTTAGAGACATCATGTCTGCCCCTTCAACACGGCTGACCTGAGATGTTTCTTTTGTAGTCCCAACTTGTGTCCAAATTCTCATTTAATCCAAAGTATGACACATATCCACAGGTTCATAGCAAGTTATATGTTATATTTTAGATGTTTCATATGAATTAAAATGTTGTTTTTTTTCGCTTTGCATACAATGAGGAATTTAAAATACCTTTTCATACATTTTCAACCAAACCTTTATTGCTGTCCTACAATACTGCATGCAGTTATCTATCTTATACCTATCACTATTAACAATAGCATATCGCTATAATGTCATCATGCCATTTTTGCCACCACTGTCAGTCTTATTGAGGGCTCTAATTTTAAGGCATTAGAAGAAGTCTTGCCCACACACTCACTCACAATAGATCAGAAAGTATTTATTGTATATACAGTGGAAGTTGAAAAAAATAATATTAATTCAATAAGGTATGGTATATTTCTGTTGCATAGTGAGAATCTTACTCTGCATTTTCGAGAAGGTCCTGGTGGAATTCATCTAAACCATTTGCAATGTAAATTTGGTATACATACTGTACTGCTGACTATTCTGTATGACAGAATATGTCAGGTGTTATCTTTTAAGTCTTTTTCTTGTTGTTTCTGTACTTTTTGATAACTTTTAAATAGTAAACATGAATGTAGATCTCTGCTAATATACTACAAATACAGCAGTAAAAATATAATGAGCAACCAGACCTCATAAACAGTATTCCTACTGGCTCTTAAGCTCATTTCCCCTGATAGACATCCATTATACAAGTAACTTTTCATCATAAAAGAAGAAATGACAGAGTAGAATGGATGAATCCAGCTGGAATATTCTTGCACAAGGACAGTAAGCATATCTATGCACATCCTACACGAGGGAGAAATATTGTGTAAAGGAATGAAGGAATTTGTGCTGGAATGCAAAAACAAACAGGGAGAGATGTGCACTATTCTGCACTCCCTCTATGTCTCTCTGTCTCTCTCTCTGTCCTCCACAGTGTTGTGACTCACACCACAGGGGTTTATCAGTAGCTGGCAGCATCACACACACACAATGCTTTGCACCAGTATAACACAGAGCCCAGATAGATAATGGTGCCAGTGACTGCTGTTAAAGTGTTAACATTTCTCAGCAGCTCACACCATGGGGAGCCTCTCTGTGAATAGCCACACAACTGGATGTGTTGTCTAATTTAATAAGTGGGAGGTTGTGAGAAATATAAATGCTCTGGGAAAGTCCGCCTGACAGTGGATGCTGTTCCATGTTGCAGTCATTCATTCCAGTCAAATTGCAGGTCTTGATTACCCTTGATTTAAGGTAATGCCATTGATAATAATGTTTGGAACGATTTTCTCGCCTGTCATTGCAAATGTGTCTTCTTTTTAATATCTACCTCCGCTTTTGCATTATTCTACTTCTAGTCCAGGTCCAGTTTTTCCTCACTCCTGCAGTTCTAAAACAATAAATGCAATGGACTACTATGCACTGCCTGGTTAGGATAGTTAGTTTAGCTTATTGCATTTACTTTATATATCAGGTATAAGATGGTACCTGATTAGATGACAGAAACCAGCACAACTAAAACCCACTGTTTGAAGCCATAAAACAAAGCAATCCATGGATTTCAGTTTAATCAGATGACTAGCCATCATCTAAGAGATACTACTACTACTGTTTTACTATTAAAAACATTTTGTGCTCCTTAGAGTCTTAATTCCCAAATATGTTAATCTCAGTGCTAATGTGTGATGACAGCTTCAAACCTTTTTTTTAGTTCTTTCTTTTTTAAGCACCATTTGCATTTTATCATTGTTTAGCACATTGATCTGAGCTGTTGTTGATGTTTATACCACCTCCAGGATGAAAATGACAACCCACCCGAGTTCAGCAGGCAGTCCTACATCGTCAAAATCCCAGAGAACATTATTGCCGGTGAGTCACTTTCTATGTTTGGGGTTGCTAGAACGCATTTTCTGGTCTGCACAACCAACACCGCACTTAAACACTCCAAACAGCTCAAACGCTACATGTAGCACATACCGTCACCTCTTACTTGAATTGCCTTACTATTAGCATTTTCAACAAATAGCTCTGCTTTCTTGGGGGTATGTTTTGTATGTTTTATTTTATTTCCTTCCTCTGGCCTCGACTGTCTTATTTGTTTTGATTTTGCATAATGTTTCAGAATGCAGGATATTGACTATTCAAGGCAAAAACACTGGCTGCTATATTCATTCTCATGCATGCATTCAGAAGACTCTTTTATCCCAGACAATAGATTAGTTTCCAGTTGCTAGAGGGAAATGAGATGTTTGACCGCCCCTTTCTCTCTCTGGGCTCCAATAGACGATGGCCACTTTTTGTGTCTCGGACCCGATTTGAAGGAGCTGAGCGGCTTGGGCCAGGGCTGAGGTTTAGGGGACTATGGCTAAAGTGCTTGGCCCTGAGCTGGGGGCCTAAGGCTTGGGCTGCAAGGCTGAGCTCAGGGCTAGCCCTGCGGCTCTGGCTAGCCTCTCATCCCCCTGCCTGCCGGGGTATTGATCAGGCCTGTGCCAAGTATGGGCTGTGCCAAACAAGCTGATAATCCACTAATCCATAAACCCACTCACTGCCATGCCATCAGTTGAGCTGTGGATGGGGGCGGTGAAGAAATTAGCTCTCTGAATGCCATTTCAGTCTGTCTCTGCAGCTTGTCTCTCTCTGTCTGTCTTTCCTCTTTACTAGACTTCACATATTTTCCTCTCTCAGTTCATTTTTTTTCCTTCCTTCTCCCACTCCATGAGTTGTAACTTTCTTTCTGTCTTACTCCCTTCATCCCTCCCTCTCCTCCACAGGGGCGACTGTGCTGCTTGTGAATGCTACTGATTTGGACGCCTCGCGGGAGTTTGGCCAGGCCTCACTCATCTACTCCCTGGAGGGCTCCTCTCAGTTCCGTCTCAACTCACGCTCAGGTGTGTGTGTGTGTGTGTGTGTGTGTGTGTGTGTGTGTGTGTATGCATGTGCATGTGCATGTGCAAGTGTGTGTTATTTTCTGAAAGTATACTTGAAATTGAGACAGATTTTTTGAGATCTTATTCCATTTTTCTTTTCAAATTAGAATTTATTGAGACCTTTTTGCTATCAGTTCACACTTGGCCTGAAAATGACACATCTGTGCTTATTTAGATCTGTGTCTACATTACCTATTTCTGTTTCCTTCTTAAGCTCTTCACTTTGCTTGTATGCACATTGTGGCTGGGTTGTGTGGGGTTTTGTTTTTTGCATGAGTTTTATTCAGATTTTTAACTCAATTCATCGTGACATTCGAAGCTGCCCATCACTTGGGCGTCCTGGTCATTGCATTTAAAAAAATATTTTTGATCTGATTCTATGTCTGTTTCAGGAGAGATCACCACCACAGCCCTGCTGGACCGAGAGCTGAAGTCAGAGTACATCCTTATAGTCAGAGCTGTGGATGGAGGGGTGGGTCCTCAGCAGAAGACTGGCATCTCCACGGTAACCACTTTGCAGCCATCATCCTTGTGATCCTACCTACAGTTCACAGACTAATTTCCTCTTCACTGTTTAATCAATAATCCTCTTGAGTAAAATTATATTCAACTGCACATATATCTCGTACTAAGACTTTTGGGCTTGTAAACCATGATGGTCAGTGGTCTCTTATGTAACTGACATCATAAAGAGCTCGTTTCCCATTTACCTTAATTTCACTAACTCCCACTTTGTTTAGGTGAACATCACCCTCCTGGACATCAATGACAACGCCCCCATGTGGAGAGACGAGCCATACAATGCCAACGTAGTGGAGATGAGCCCAATAAATACTGATGTTATCTCTGTGAGTGCACCAAGCCCAACTTGGCAAACTTTACCTGGTTGACTAGCCAGTGGTTAACTAAATGGTAATGTCAACAGCACAAATGAACACACTGGAATAATAATTCTTAGCATCTGTTTTATTTGGAGAAGGATGGGTGGTGTTTGAGGCATTAGGAATCAATTTATTGAAATGTTGGCCTCTACTTTTTGTACGTAAATGTAATGTAGAGAGGACACCAGTATCCTTGAAAGGTGTTTTTCCTGTTTGGATTCATTATTTTATTCTGTGGTTTAATTTGATTGCTCTGAGTTTGCAAACTTGAATTAGGCAAAAAGTGAGTTTTAATAAAAATATTTGGTTTCAGAGCAGAGTGATCAACAATCTTCATTGGAAGATCATTAAAGGCATTCTGTACTACAGTACATGTTGAAGGATAAATCTGCATGCATACTCCACTATTGATGGACAAATTGCCATCACTGCGTAGATCATCACAAAGTAAACACTCTAATATTAGCCCAAACGCTCTAATTGTCTTGCTGGTGTCTTTGGCAGTGTGTTGTTGTTAATTAAGCCCTGATTGTCCATTAATTAAAGAGGCGTCAGTGAGTGTAATTAAGGGAGTCCGATTGCTAATTAAAATGTAGCCTGCAGTCATACGCATAGCAAATTATTCAGCTGCTAGGCAGAAAAGGAAGCGAGGACCCATCTTGCAGAAAGAGAGTGGAATGGAGAAATGGTAAGGAAAGAGAAATGAAAGATACGAGTGTTGCTCAACTAAAATGTTGCTACATTTTCCACTTATTCCTGCTCTCTTGTAGCTATTCCTCAGTCGAGTTCATTCATGGTGCATCCAGCGAAGCGATGCATACTGTATGTGACTCTCTGTGTTCAGTGGACTTGCCCCTCTGACCATTTTTCAGTAAATCAGACCACCCAGGCTTACAGTCCTGTAATTGGCCCCAATGTAGACCTGGCCCAACCAATGTTTCCATGGTGACAAGAGGCCCCCTGCTGAGTCCTCCTAGAGGTGTCCAGCGAGCCGATGAATTTGGTTACTGTGCCCAGCGCAAGGATCGGCACATTCAAATCTCAGAGCACCCCACCATCACTACTGCAGCCTTTTACATTCAGCACCTACGCACACACACACACACACACAGTGAGCCTGCTCCAATATCTCATTTCAAAACAATATTCTCTTTTCTGCCACTCTACAGTCAGACCAGGGATACAGTTCAATAGACAAGGCTAATATATTTGCTCACCATCTTTTAATGTGCTCTGCTCAGGCCAGAATTGATTAGTTCAACTGGCCCCGCCTAGACACTTATCCACATCTTATATCACCTACCTTTGTCTGTGCAGTTGCTAATCAATGGGCCTCTGAGATGCCTGCCTACCATGTCCCCTTAATAATTAAATACCTGCAAAACCTTTGTTCCTCTAATGACCAATTAACCAGTTTCCAGTGCTTTTAGTCAGCGTGCTGAATAATTGATCAGCTCTTTAAAAGTCAGCCAGTGTTTTAGCCGGGCTCCCGGCTTCACGCATTCATCACCCATCGCCACTTTGTGTCAGAAAAGAGACGTTACCATTTTTCTTTTAGCTGACTGATGTGTTAGAACAGTTAGAAGGCGTTGTGTAAAGTGTGAAGACACTCTGAGGGTCAGATGGGGATGTTCTTATTGCTATTACCATTACTATTATAATTACTGTTATTCCTTTTCCCCTTCCTGATTCATTTCCTCATTCCTCCCCTCTTTTCTCTTGACATTTTCTGTCTTACATCCTTCATTGTCCCCACATCTTTAAGTTCTCCTTCTTTATTCACATATAACTTCTTGTATACAGGGGATGAGAAACGTCCCTCTTGTTGGGGGTTTGTTAAAAGAGTTCAGGTCAAAGGATATTCAGAAAGGGTTTTCCTGTCTCTCTCCTCTCCAGGTGTCGGCAGTGGACCCTGACAATGGGGAAAATGGGACAGTGCTGTACAGTATCAGTCCAGAAAACCCCTTCTATACAATCAGCAACACTACAGGAAAGATCCGCACCAGTGGGGTAACCCTGGACAGGGAAAGCACCAACCCCAGAGACACAGTACTCATGAGGACCATTATCATTTCAGCTGTCGACCGTGAGTAGTGTGTATGTGTGTGGTGGGATGTCAGTTTGCACTTTGCTGGTATGCTTGGTATTTGCCTTTCACTGTGTAAATTTGTCCAACTCATGAAACACCTAAACCATCTGTGAGCAAGCTCGAATTGCTCTATATCATTCTCAGTAGAGAGCTTTAAATTCTGAACGATTAGCCTCTTTCCTCAAGCCTCATTCCTCAAGTTTTATGTTGACCATGAAACTTTTTACTGTGGCCAATAAACTCCTTTGTCCATGAGATGTGGGATGTGTGTATGTGTGTCTTTATATATTCTCTGGCGCCCTCTTTAGGTGGTACACCTCCACTGCGTGCATCAGTGAGCACCACAGTGTTTGTCAACCTACTGGATCTCAATGACAACGACCCAACCTTCCTCAACCTGCCCTTTGTGGCTGAAGTGCCAGAGGGACTGCCCATCGGATCCTCAGTTTTTAGGGTAAAATCTAAAACTATATTCATGTATGATGGCATTTTCAAAAGGGATAAGGATTCAGGAATTTAAAAATTTAGGGGTGTAAATTCTCTGAACATTTATAGCATGGAGCAAGCCCTACATCTATTATTATTTGTTACCAAACCTTCCAGGGAGACTTATATTGAGATATGTTATATCATATTATATTATTACCTAATATTTAGGGAAGAGGTTTGACAATAATTGATGACAGACAAGAAGACTTTATATGGTCATTTAGTCAGCATGATACATTTTTCACCAAGAAATTTTAGAGGATCAAATTTTAGAGGACTTCCAAATAGATTCCTGGCAATATTTCATGATCATTGCTATCCAATAAAGAATGAAACTTTATAACTTTTAACAAATCTCTCTTTTTACCATCTGCTATCCTTCACCCTTTCAAAAACCTCTTGTGTTTTTTCTTGGTCTTCCTCTCTCTTTCTGCTATAGGTCCAGGTGGAGGACCCAGATGAGGATAAGAATGGTTTGATTACAATGGCATTACAGATGGGAATGCCTCGCCTCGACTTCTACCTGAACACCTCCACTGGTGTTCTCACCTCCACGGCAGTCCTAGATCGTGAGCAGATTGGACAGTACCATTTGAGAATAATTGCATACGATGCAGGGAAGTTCCCTCGCACCTCCACTTCAACCCTCACTGTCACAGGTGAGAGTCTGCAAATGTGGCTGATGATGATGAGAAACTGGGTCTGATTTCCCTGTGCTCTGTCTGATATGACCCTACATATGAAACTGCCAAGCCACTGTATGATTGGATTCTGCGTGACATGAAAAGTTGCTTCATTATGGCAGATAGTTAACCACTGACTTCACAGGAATCTGCTGAGAAGGATGCTACCACCTGCTGGTGGGATGTGAAAAATTCTGTCTGACTGCTGTGAACATGATGAAAAAGAAATGGAAAAACTGAATAAGGTTTTCTGGCATTTCTCAAATGGATCAGATGAGTCAGAAGCATCAAAATATTTTGAACTGTTTCATAGAGATCTGTTTCACGTCTCTTAACTTCACAGCGAAGTCAGGACCAGCAGTAGAACAGCACACCCAATCTAGAAAGAACTTCACAAGTATTACTAGACTCCAAATCCACCCTGCTGCCTTATTTGTATTCATGTACATCTATCTGTGTGTCCTCATGTCTTTCTGTCTGTGTGTTTGTGTGCGTGGGTCAGTTCTGGATGTAAATGATGAGACGCCCACCTTCAACCCCCGCGTGTACAATGTTTCCCTGAAGGAGAATGTCCCTAGAGACTACATTGTAGCGCGCCTCATCTGCTCTGACAACGACGCTGGCCTCAACGCCGAACTTAGCTACTTCATCACAGGTCAGAGGTCACAGTGGGAGTTGTTTTTGTGTGTCTGTGGGCTACAGTGTGTACAGTTATGGGGACTATGTGCACGTACAGTACCTTTGTCCATCCATCCATCTCTGTGTGAGTTTGTGTATGAGGTGAGCTCCTCTTGCATGCTTCTTTTAGTATTATACTGTACTGTATGTATGTGAATGGGTGTGTTTTACTAATATGCTGTAAATGAATTTGGAAATGTGTTTGTGTTTTGTATTTTTAGGTGGTAACCAGGATGGTAAATTCAGCGTGGGCTTCAGAGACGGAGTGGTTCGGACGGTGGTTGGCTTAGACAGAGAGACCCAGGAAGCATACACTCTGGTCGTAGAAGCTATAGGTGTGTCATGAATTCATACATCCATCATCTTTTATCAGTCTGTGTTTGTATTTGTTAGAATAGGTCCTGTTTTCTTGCTTGTTTTGTTTGTGATCTTCAAAACTGCTCCTTTCCTCTTTTGTACAACAACGATAGAAAAAACAAAAACAATGCCTGCACATCTGCAGTGATTTCAGCCTATTGCTCAACTGCCTTTGTTCCTGTTTGAAAAGAAAGAACAAAAACTCTGAGGTTTTCCTGTTTTGGAAACCACTGAGTCAGGGTAGCTTATCTGGTAAGAGAGGGGAAAGGAGGCAATGATAATGTAAAACTGTAATTTTTACAGCCCTAATTCACAAGCAGCTGAAAATGACCCAAGTTTTGATGAGCCAACAATGTTCCAGTCTTACTTCTTTATACCAAGATATTTTTGGTTTTGAAGATGAATGGATCGGTTAATGTAACATTCATCCAGAAGCAGTTACATTTTGTACATAGGTTGTAATGATAGACTTTTAACTTTTTTTCTTTGTGGCCATAGCCTGTGGTACAGCCATGAAATGAAAGCCATGTCTATTTCAGCCATCAAGGCGTCAACCCTAAAATTTGCATTAACCAGAATTATTGCAACTGATGTGTTTGTGAATGTCTCTGGTTATGCACATAGACAACGGTCCAGCAGGCAGCCGGAGGACAGGAACAGCGACTGTGTTTGTTGAGGTGCAGGATGTTAACGACAACAGACCCATCTTCCTACAAAACAGCTATGAGACCAGCATACTGGAGAGCGTGCCCCGAGGAACCAGCATCCTTCAGGTAGAAACACACACACTGCAAAACATATCTAGTTACAAACTGCACATTCAGAAGTCAGACTTAAAACGTCACTTTATTTCTTAACGCAACAATCACAAAACACAAAGAGTGGTCTATTTTTGGCTCAGGTTGCATTTGTCTTGTCAGTATTGGTGACCCATCATGTTTTAAGAACCTGCATGAAATTGTACTATAACATAATTCCTAGTGTTTGCATTAATGCACATGAATTACCAGCGGGATGAGGTTTTCTGCATCAGAACAATTAGTATAGCCTTAAAAATAAAAGTCATTGTTTGAACTAGTGCCTTGCTGTAAGATTTTTGTTTGTTGAATTATTGTTCACTGTATTTGTTTAGTTGCTTTTATACTCATTGGGAAAGTTTTAATGTAATCAAATCAGATCTAATTTATTCCTGTGCAGAATGTGAGATTTGATGATGCATCAGATCCTTACTGAGAGAATTGTAATCAAATTGAGTTGTTATTGATTTCAATCATTTTTACCTCTAGTGAATATAGTGCAGAGCTGTGCTGAAGAAGAGCCTCCATGCCCAACAATGTTACCTGCTATAGGGGGTGAAATGATCAGTAGCAAATATGTGTAAACCCTAACACAATGGCTTTTTAATTGTTGCCAACCTCATCCACCTGGCATTCAAAGTATGTTAAAACAAATGCTGAAAATTATTTTCATGTAGTCTTCACCCACATCTGGTATTGGTGATGTTCGTAGCACCACCCATAAAATATACAGTGTATCACTTGTTTTGGGTAGCAGTCAATCAGCCCTCAGCCTGTCCTCGAGTCAGATTTCAGTGACGTAGTCAAATAGACAAGGCATAGTGAGGTGGGGCTCCACGCTGGCTTCTGGCTGTGGTGTCTGTCGGGCTGGAGACTGGGACGCATGTGTGCTCGCACGCTCGTGCGGCCTGCGATGCGGCGGTCGTCTGAAGGAAAGGTTGTATGAACGCCGATATGAGCCCAGTCTCTTCCACACCTTGAGCTGGGGCTCACTGGACCGGCTTCTTCCGCGGGTCAAGCTCTCCCCCGGGCCACAGCTCGCCTCAGAGTCCCCATCCTGTTCCGAGGGCCGGCACACTGCCAGGAAGGCTGCTATCCCTGCCAGCAGCAGTGATAAGCCCAGCACCACCATGATGGTGAATTCTGGGTGGTAGGTGTCTGAAGAATCGGATGGAGTCTGTGGGATGATGGGAGAGATGGTGGTGGTTGTCAGACTGGACAGAGGGACGTTTTCTGTATTAGAGGTAAAGGTGAAGTTGGAGCCGGGTTCAGTGGTGTTCATGTTGTCTTGGCCCTGTACGGAGAAAACAACATTAGATTGGAGGTCTATGTCAGGATGTGTTTGTGTGTGTGTGTGTGTGTGTGTGTGTGTGTGTGTGTGTGTGTGTGTGTGTGTGTGTGTGTGTGTGTGTGTGTGTGTGTGTGGCTGTCAAAGTGCCGCAACAGCTCTCTGCCTCAGTAGCCAAGCCTAACCAAGCTGAGTAGGTTTATTTTCACTTTACTGGGATCATACACTCAAGGACTTATGATAAACACATACACACACATATACACACACATGCACAGATGTGCACAGAAACGCCTGCATGCACATGCAGATGTGGTGAGTGTTTGGCATTTGCAGCAATTATGTAGCTATTAAATCAAGGACTACAAAACAGCCAATGCTTGACAGGCTTTCTTCAATGTAAAACAAATTGGGTTTATTAAAATGCCCCTTGTAAAATGCAAGGCACCCACCTCTTCTACCCCGGTCTCCAATTATCCCCCCCTCTCATTCTGCGCGCCCCCATCTTCAGCATAGTAACATTTGTAAATGTCATCGTCCTTAATTCAGCGGAGACAAAGCATGGCTTATCGGTTTAAGGGAAACACATTGGGACGTGAAATTATTTTTAAGACCAAATGCCAGGAAAGCTGTGAAAAGGCCAGTGGAGCAGGATGGCTCGTTAGAGAGTCAGTTCATTAGTCAGCGCCTCCAAGCACATATACCACACGCACACACACACACAGCTATTCAAACACAAACTTTCGTTCTCACCCACATATACTGTAGACTGTACTGCACATATTTGTGATTAGGCATGCTGCTCTTAGGCTTGGCAGCTTAGCTGTAAGGTACTCTCCCTCTCTATCACCCCACATTGTTGCTCCTCCAGATCTGACTGCTCAGCTAGTTTGGAAACAGTCAAACTCATTTCTTAGCTTTTTTACAAGCACACTCTGTCTAACCTATTCACATTTGTAAAGTTTGACCAATTGTGCGCTTGCAAGTTCTCCAGCAATTTCTTAGTGGTATACATGCAAATGGTTATTAGATTTTTTTTTCTCCTCTTGATTTCTCTCTGATTTATGGTATTATTTTTCACCATATCTTCTCTGTATTATCTACATAGGAAGAAAAGAATAAATAGGGAATACAGTAACAGTTCATAGATGCAGCCTCTAATATAATATTAAAATCTACCTTCCTGATAAGTCCTAATCATACTAACCCAAATGCAAACAGTCTCCACATATTCCCTTAGACAATGTGCAGTTACTCAAGCACATGTCAAGGAGCTCACATGTTGAAATGTGGTTTTTAGGAGCTTCATTCCAAAATGAGACTCCACTGCGGACATAAAATACATATTATAAGAGACATTAAGGACATTTTTAGCAATCTTAGGACCTTAAGATTTGAAATAATTTTGTTATGTTTACCTCTAAATTGCCAAGCAATTAACATTTCTTCTTCAGATTTGGAATAAAACCCTTCAAAAATGTATACTCACACCCACACTTTAGAGACTCTTTAAAACAGCACCTTGCTTAGTTCCAGTAACTGAGGTCAGACCTGTTTCTTGGCTCCACACACTTGTTTTTCCCCCCTTAAACTGCTGCGTTCCCAGAGAGAGAGGGGAAATGCTGAGGAGGAAGAGGGGAACAAGGAGGAAAAGGGGGTAAAATGTGGGTAACAGCGTTACAGTTGAAATATCTTACTGTTGTTTTAATCCCAGGGAGCCAAAGACAATAGTGTGTTTTCTGAGCCATGCAGAGGCTTAGTGAATAATCTCTCAGTGTTTACACTCCACATGCTTACACTTACAACATCTGGCCCTGCAATGTAGTCTTACACTTTATACACCCCCTTTTATGGCCTAAGTGGTGCAGTCCGCTGTGTAATACCCTATTCATCACTCACCAATCTGACCCCCCAGCCTCTTTTTTCTCCCGTCTCCCCCTCCCCTCTCCTCCTCTTTCTCCTGTTCTCTCCACATCTCTTTATAAAGCTAATGAGACTGAAGTTGGGCCCCTCTTCACAGGGGGGGTGAGAGAGAGCAAAGGAGGACACACAGGGCAAGAGAGGGAGAGAGACAGCGAGAGTGTGTGTATCTGTGTTTGCGTGTACCTGTGTGCACGCACATGTGCTTGAATGTCTTGAGTGTGTGTCTCTGTATGCAATTGAATATGCACTTTGTAGGCACCTCCACAGATTTTGACACATCCACAGAGGAACAGGGTATGACATGAAGTCGGCCTCATCCAGTGCCAGCGGCTCTGTGCCTCTCTGGATTCAGAAGTCAGTCTTATGACATGGCCCATTCACCAGCAGCCCAGCATGCTCCACTATTTATCTGTGTACGCTGTGGAGCCGTGCTGTCTGTGCTGGGTTTTTGGCTGCTTCTGGCTTTCTGCCTGAGAGAGAGAGAAGAGAGAGAAGAGAGAGAGAGAGATTCTGCCATTACAGACTTCCTGCCAAGCCATGTTGGGGTTGTTGTGGCAACAAGACACTGTGCACCAGTGGATGTGTGGTGAATGAGGAAGAATACCGATTTATCCTTCTGTTTGTAGAAACCATTGAATCAATACAAATGTGTATGAAATTTACTGTCTCTCATGTGACTTTATGGGGATAAACACACTACAGAGGTAAACTGAACATTCAACTGGACAACAGACTCACTGGTAACCAAATCCAACTGCTCAGTCCTCTCATAATGATATTATTATGCATATTTTTGCATTCTCCATTGTCACACTGCAAAATGAAAAGTTCTAACTTTGTAATGGTACCAGTTGTAAAGGGATGTTCATGGCATTGCTGTACCATGTAAGCAGTCAGAAGGGTTTTGTTTACATATTGTAGATTTGGTTGTGTTTGGTGTCCTTGTGATGTTATTTCATGTAAGGACAGACCTTCTGCTTGTGTTTGTCTGTACAGGTTAAAGCTACAGACGCAGACCAGGGGGAGAATGGCCTAGTTCTGTACAGGATCCTCTCTGGTAAGTGCTGCTGAACTTTGATTCTCCTTGCTCACAAACGTGTAAAATGTACTGAAAGAACAGGCTCCCAAGGTGCACTAGACTGAATCATTAAATTTATTATGGTAGCGTTATTAATCCAGTTCAATATGGGTGCAAACAAGATCTCCAAGAAAAAGTTTCCATAATTTTAGTGATTCAAACTTTTGAGACAAGATTCTGCCACTGGGCAGGTATGATAATTCCTCTTGTTTCCAATGCAATTTCTCTTGTCTAGAAGCAGTGTGTATAAGGCAAATCTTGCCACAGTGAAAATACCAGTAATGGTTATTTAAACAAGTTAATCTGCATTGGAAGCAACTGAAATTATCTCACCCAACTGGCAGCGGCCTCTAGTGAAATTATCTAAACCAGAGACTAGATTAAATGTTTTGCTAAAAGGTGCATTTTTGTAGAAGTCTCTTGCTCTCACTCACTCTCACTTTCCCTCTTTCTCTCTCTCTCTGTGTGTGTGTGTGTGTGTGTGTGTGTGTGTGTGTGTGTGTGTGTGTGTGTGTGTGTGTGTGTGTGTGTGTGTGTGTGTGTGTGCTCGTGTTCGTGAATGCATCCATGCAGGGAACAGCAACAATCAGTTCAGCATAGACAGACAGACCGGGCTGGTGACAAGAGGCCTGAAGGCTCTGGACAGAGAAACCAGCAGCTCCCACATGTTGGAGGTGGAGGCCTACAACAGTGATGAGGGCAGCATGAGGAGCTCTGTGAGGGTGAGGAAGAGGAGGGTAGTCGGGGGGGGGGGGGCTATGCTGTAACATGTGGAAGTTTCATCCCAGTGCTTCATGCTAAATGTGATACAAAGTAAAGTATTTTGTTCTTTTTATTATAGAGCATGAAGATTTATAAATTTAACACAAAATTGTGGCTACCTTTTAAAAATGGACAGTCTTGGTGACCCCTTATGACATATGTAGTCTAGAAACATGGATTTCAGAGGATCCAGCACCTTAAGTGGGACTTGGATATGTAATACTTATGTCTGTGGTCTCATTGCCTAATAGATAAAATCACCAAGCCCCTTTCCCAAAGACTGTATTCCTCAAAGTTAATATGTGTAGTTGATGTACAGCCACAGATGTCTTCTCCTACAGGTGATCATATATGTTGACGATGCCAATGACGAGGTGCCAGTGTTTACCCAGCAACAATACAACCGTCTGGGCCTTAGGGAGACTGCTGGCATTGGCACCTCTGTGATTGTGGTGCGTGCCACAGACCCTGACACAGGTGAGTCTCAGATCAATCAAAAGAAGGGAGCAGAGGGAGTGGAGTTCTTGTTGTCGACCCTTCAGTATTCAGTTTTATCCACATGCTATAAAACAGAAAGAGATATTTAGCTGACTGTGGCTTTAAACTGTCCACAAGTGGCAGGTCACCAACCCTGACACTACTGGGTGCCACTAGGGCAATGTCAAACCTCTTAACCAGACCTATAAACATGTAATTCTGTCCCCAACTTACTGAGTAAGTGATAAAGTTTCTCCATTGGTCGTTGCTCTTTCAAAATGAATAGGTGTGGACAGTCCTCAATTATGTCCTCAGGAGGCTTTTACAGCAAGGCATGGACATATACTAGATTTCAGCCTTGTGACCTTGTTATATCACACTGAACAACACAAAAAATGGCGTTCTTTGTAACATGGCATTTAAATCTCTACTTCTGCTCCACAGTACAGACTTCCTCTATTCACTTCCCGTGGTGTAAAGTGTTTCTCAGTCATCTCATGACGCATCTGCTGCTGTGACATACATTTTCCAAAACGTTAGAGCAGGCCTGAAACTAATGTAAACACAAAATAGAACAACAGAACAGAGCATTGACAATAGTGTTAGATAAAACACAGAATGGAAGAAGCTGTTTGCATGTTGGAACTGTAGCTTCAATGTAACAATAAGGTTTTCAAGTTTTCAAAACTCTCACACTAGTTGAAAAATGCAAGTTTTAAAGTTGTTATTGTAAGCATGTCCCTACCCACCACCACCCTTCTTCCTGCTCAGGTGATGGTGGAGCCGTTGCTTACGCCCTTGTGTCCGGCTCAGACCGCAAGTTTGAAGTGGATGTGAGCACTGGCCTGGTAACCACTGTGGACTACCTGGACTATGAAACCAAGACCACCTATCTGATGAACGTCTCGGCCACTGACCAGGCTCCCCCTTTCCACCGAGGCTTCTGCACTGTCTATGTCACGTTACTTAATGAGCTGGATGAGGCCGTGGCCTTCTTCTCCGCCGGCTATGAGGCTTCGCTGCGTGAGAACATCGCCACGGGGACAGAGGTGGTCCAGGTGCGGGCCCAGTCGGCCGACAACTTGAACCAGTTGACTTACCGCTTCGACCCTGACACGTCACCTGCAGCTCTGGCCCTCTTCAAGATAGACAGCGTCACGGTGAGTGGGGGAGCAGTGGAGGAAAGGTCACTGATGATATGAACACGATGTACATGCCTCTTTTTTGTACACTTCAAAGACAACACCCACCTTCTGTCTAACATGTTTCATCCATTAACCGCAGCGTGATTCAATAGCACCTCCTTCTCTGTGATTTAAGCCATCACTCTTGTTTCTGCATGACTGTAAGCTGATCAAAGAGCTTGTTTGCTTTGAAGTCATTTGATTCCTTTGATAGATGAAAAATGGGGATTTTTTTGTTGATTTTTATGATACTCATCAGTTTATATCTCTGTCCTTACTCCCTGTCTGTCGCATGGGCAGGATTTCTATCTTGTATGCAGTCTTTATGGAGGCAAAGATGTATGCTGATGTGTGTGATGTTTCAGGGCCGTATCACGGTGACAGGCCTGCTGGACAGAGAGAGGGGGGATATGTACACCTTGACTGTTGTAGCTGATGATGGAGGACCTAAGAAGGACTCCACTGTGGTATGCTTCATTCTGAATTGTGTTATTTTATCTCCCCTCTTTTCGTGTACAACATTCAATTTATTACAGTATGTGTCGTGTCTATTCTGTTGTAGAAAACTTAATGGCATTCTTCTTTTATTCATTGCAACTCTCATTGGAAGTGCAGAAGGTAAGACTTGCTGTTGTTGTTTTGTTCAGAATATAAAAGGCACCATGAAATGTGTTCATCTGCAGTATCTTGTATTTTTAGGTTTTGTTTATTTGATTCATCTCAAAGGTAAGTATTTCATTGATCTGGTAAGTTATGGAGCCTTCATTTGATCTTACCTCTTGACAGGTTTCAATCACCATTCTGGATGAGAATGACAACAGTCCAGAGTTTGACATCACATCTGATACGTCAGTGAGCATCGCAGAAAACACACCCATGGGGAGAAAAGTGGCAGTAGTGCTGGGAAGGGACAAAGATGCTGGATTAAATGGACTGGTAGGAATAAAGAAGAAAGATGGAAAAAATGTGTGGCACTTAAACATCAATCAATCATTACCACAGTACCTTTACAGACTTAAAGGGTAATTCCAGTATTTTTAAACCTGGGCCCTATTTTTACATATTTTGGGGTCTAAATGACTAATAGATATAAAAAGTTCCTGAATTTGGTCCAGTAGATAACCTCAGCCGGCAGCCACAAAACGGGTTGCAATGGCTGCAACATAATCCTTGTGGACATCTGCGCCCGTGAAAAGTACGTCCACTAAAAGTGCTTGTTTTTGCCACTGACAGGCTCAGCTAGTGTCTGACAACAGACAATACACTAAGCTGCGCTTTCTGTACTCCAACACAACAAACTCTTCTCTCCAACTCTGACTTGCGTTTCCACCATCGTCTTCCTGCAACAACTCACCTCTCGCGAGATTTCAGAGTGAGACTTGTCCTTGAGTGAGACTTCTGTTTCTGGTTAAACAAAAAGGATCTTACTCTTTAATAAAAAGATCTGTCTCTGTAGGAATCCTTTCCAGAATGTTGTCAGACACTTACCTTACACCTAAGCAGTGAATATGACATTTACAAGTTATGTTTCACTCATTTTGGTTTGTGTACCTTATCAGATGATCTGAGTTCACTTCAGCAGATTACAGTACAATAAGTCAGATGGAGCTTCCCTCAGTTTCACATCAGCTGGCCCTGATTTTGACTTCTCAGCATAGAGTTCCACTTAGGTTGCCAGCACCACATTTTTCTCCAACTACTACCTCCTGTACATGCTGCACACTGCTACACAATGTTGTTAACATTTTTCTCTCCATCAACCCCAGCCCCCTTTTGTCTCTCATGTTATGGTTTCTTGTTATGATTTTCTCTCTTAATCATAAATTCAGTGGCATTTCTTGCAGAACCTGCACAGCCAAATACAACTATTAAACTATTCAGACATTATGGGTAACTTTATGGTTAGAGTTTCTGACTTAACCTAAGTTGTTGTTATAATGTGACATTTTCATTCTTTCGCTGTCTCTCTCAGGTCAATTTCACTCTGGTGGCAGGCAACATGGAGGATGTGTTCAAGATCAAGACAGTGAACCACACCTATGGGGAGGTTTATGTCAATGCACCTCTGGACAGAGAGTCAGTAGACCGCTACCTACTGAAGGTCAGGCTGCAATCCACTCGTAGTTATATGTCATCTTTCACCACATATCTATATGGCCATGTGACTCTTTCTTTACACCACAACCCTGATTCGGTTTCAAACCTCAGCACAAAAATAACTGTTTACTTGTCACACTCATCTAAAATTAAACAGACTTTCTTTGAAACCATAGTCACGTGAGTCTCAGCATTGGACGATGTGAGTCCATTTTATAGGTTTTGAACTGATCTGATCATAAAGCGACACATTATTTGTGTCGATATTTTCACATAAAGGAAAGCACACTGCATCTCGCCCCCCAACACCAGATATTGCACAGTAGTACTAAGACTGAATGTTGGATTTATTTTTAACCAAGCACCTAAGAAGATGTGTATACACCAGTGCATGTGTATGTTGTTACAGGTGCGTGCTACTGACAATGGCTCACCTCCCAGATACGCAGACCACTCCCTCACCATCAACATCCTGGATGTCAATGACAATGCACCTGTTATTGAAAGCCAGAGGGGCTACAACGTCAGCATAAGCGAGGTAGGGACGCCCTAGCACACCACATGGAGCATCATATTTATTTTATCCATGCAGGATTTGCCTTGGAATTAGCATGTTTCTGTTGTATATGTATCTACTTCTTGAACTAATTCAGTTCAGAACAATGTCATAAGCACTGCTATAAGTGGTGATTTTCAGTTTGCACAATAATCGTATTTAAATATTCGGTCACAGGTTTGCGTTTATTCTACTGTAGGCAATCAATAATGAAGCTTCTTTTATAATGTAAATTGTAGAATGTTGGAGGTGGTACATCAGTCCTCCGTGTGATGGCTACCGACCGAGACATCGGTCCCAACGCCATGCTGTTTTACTACATCACTGCCGGAAACCAGGACCTGACCTTCCGCATGGACCGCGTGACCGGAGAGATGGTTACACGGCCGGCCCCTCCCGACCGAGAGCGCCAGCAAGAGTACCGACTCACTGTCACTGTGGAAGATGATGGCACACCACCTCTGTCGGTAAGATACAAGGAACAGCAGCTGTAATAAATCCTGAAAGCCTTTACTAACCACTGATGAGATATTTGTTGTTAAATCAAGTGACTTATTATGTCAATGCTTCATATTATGATGAAAAAAAATTAATCTTTAAACATCTTTCTTCGTGCAGTATAATGCAGTAACCTCTACAAAGGGGTGTAAATCTAATCTGATTTGTTCATGGTGACTTGAGCTCGGTAGAGTTTGGGCGATTCAGTAGCATGTCTTATTACAGAGCCCTCTTTGGTCAGTCATTGTGCTACAAACGATCATACCTGAAAGATGTGCTATTTTTGGGGATTCTTGGCATCTATTTACTGCCTCTTTGTCTACCTGCCTTAAACCAAGATACAGTTCAAATCAGATATGAAACATAGTAAGACCTTCTGTCTTCACATATCCCGCACAGTAAATGAAATATCTTCTGTATGAGACGATCTGCTGTGAAGGCACAGGAAACACCTTCGTTTGTAAACAGGAAAACCACAAGTCAAATTTCCAAAAAGAGGAAGATGAGTGTTGTTGTTTAGAAATACATTTAGAAGGCTTTTTAAAATGTGTTTATGCACAGATACAGAAGTAGTAGAGTTATGTACTGTATGTGTCACATGTGCATGCATTGGCACAGTCATTTGTTCTTTATGTGGCCTGTTTTTGTTATTTTTAACTTTGCTTGTCTAGGTCACACAGTAAGATGTGGGCGGTACAAACCTATAATATTGCAGCTCCTGCTAATACTGATGTAAACAGTTCATGTAAGGCGGCACAAAAAGCACCAGAGAGAGGAAATGGCCAGCAACAGGCACCCCCTCCTCCCATCTAGCTCTCTGTCTCTTCTCATAAAACAAGATACTAAGATTGTTTTATCGTTTTCTCTCCTCAATGCCAGTCTCCCTCTGGTGTGCACCATCTTAGAGGCACACAAGTGGAACAACCTTGTTCCATCTGCAATGGCTCCCTAGGCAGCAAGTGCAGCACGTCCTTGTGTAGTGATAGTTTTTCAAAGACTAGACTAGTGTCTATGTCTAATAGAGCTGTTTACAGTATAAAACACAAACCACATACGTACAGATGCAAAATTGCACACAGGTATGCACACACACATTCAAACCAGACCACAAAGTTATTCTTGAAACTGTAACTCAAGATTTAAACACACACACACGCACGCACACACAGGCACACTTGAAAACACAAATACTCAAACATAAGACCTTCATTTGACTTATCAAAGTATTTAGATCTTTAAAAAAAACCATGCATACGTTATACCCTGTCCTATAGACCTGCTACACATCTTCTGGAGATTTCCGCTGAGCACCTGCTGTACACATTTTACCTTGACATGAAAAAAAAGCTTGTGGTTTCTCACAACCCCCCACAGACACAGACTAAGTAATAATAACACTGAAATCATTTGCAATCACTCTTCATTTTCTCTTTAATCTACCTTGATATGATTTGGAACATTTCAATGCCATTCCACCACAGATGTGCTACATAGTATTTACTTATTAACATCCAATTGCACACATACAAATATGAATGAACACTAATATACACACCCCAACAATTAAATCAAGACACATGAAAATAAAAACAAAATCAGATAAAGATTCACAAAAACAGCATTGAGATGGCAGTGATTAAAATGTTGGCAGTTTTATGATGGTGTTTTTTTACATTCGTTGTAAATACATTATGAACATATTTAAGGCAACTGTGAAGTGCTGTGTTACAGGAAGGAAGGAGAGTAGCTGATAGTAACTGAGGTAGCAAAGAGGGAAGAGAAAAGAAGCCGAGGCCAAGTGGAAATGATACAGAGGAACAGTGTAATGCCATAACAATAAACTACTGGCAACTTGTACAAGAATATTAAGATTTCTCTGATGACTGAGCCTCCTTTGGTATGACCATATTGGAGCACTTTATTACAATGACAGGGTTGAGAGAGAGCCTTAGGTTGCTTTCACCCCTGTGGTTCGGTTCAAAAATTCAGACGTTGTTGTCTTTTAGCTCCAGTCAGTCCATGGTGTCACATGGGCTGACAGATAACTAATTCACAGGACAGTTTTGGTGATTGTCATCCTTCATCAGTGCTACATGGACGAAGGATGGAAAATCAAAAGCAAAGTTTACTTTGGTAACAGCAAGTGATAAATAATATTTATTTTCTCATAAATAATGATGGAATGGCAGGAAACAACAGAAACAAGGCGCCTTGTATTGTAATATAATAGAGGGGGCTTGTTGCTGTCAGAGTGTGTCTGCCATGTTTTTCTTACTTTTTAATGAGGAACTGCCAAATTACAGAGAGTAGGACACAAGCAACACACATTTCTGTTTAAACCCCTTTTCACTTTACTATTATCCTTGCACTCACGTGCTGACATGTATACCATGTTACCATGGTTACCAAATGATCTTGTGTGATTATATGGGAGATTGATTCTTTGACAGTTCCAACAATTAATAAATGGATTGTGTCAATTTAATAGTTAAGTTTTTGAAATCATGCTGTTGTCATACATGTACTATCATATAATCCTGTGGTTGGTCTGCTTTGTGTTCACACCTCAAACAAACCACACCAGAGTTAGACTGATCCAGGTGGTGTAAGTGCAGTTCTTTGGTCCACACCAGGGTCTGAATTACAGCCTGCACACCAGCCTAAATGAACCAAACCAAACAAGTAAATGCACCATAGTTTGTTTGAACTGCACCAAACAAGTTGGGTGTGAAAGCGACCTTAGAGACCACTGAAACGGTTTTATCACACTAAACACATCACCCCTGCTCAACACTCTGGATTCTTCTCAAGCAGCGGGCACCTGATAGTCCACGAGCCAGTGTCAGCGTTTAGATGGAACGTCAAACACAAACCGAGGCCCCGCTACAACACAAGCGCTCACAAGCAAAACTTTGCCTCCAGCTGTTGTTGCAGGTGGAAATAGATTTTAAATAAAAAACGCAGTCCGCTCCCTCCTGCGGTCCAGACAATATACAGACGACAATCCCTGCAGATGTTATTGTGAGACAGCTCATAAGGGCAACATCGCTCTGGAGGCAGAGAGAAGAGGAAGAGAGTTGAAGGACTGTTTCCAGATCAGCAGTTAGATCGATGAATTAGGTTTCAACCCCCTTTAAACCTGCAGGAAGTCTGGAGACTCAAGGATGGTGTCTGGAATAGAGAACAGTGCAGGTCAGCGAGAGCATAGAAATGATAGCAGATAATCCACATGTATCAGCCTTCACAAATGCTGACATGTGGAGTTTTCAGATTCAAAATTGCAAATGCAGACAGATTTTGTCAAAAGACACACGAGAGCATTTCTTTTTCCAAACCTCCTACTCAATAGAATAGTACAAGTATACAGAGAGACTGGTTTCTCAGAATCTGATGTGTTTCGCTGGAAACCCATTAAAAAGGGGAACAAAGAGGCCTTAAGTCTGAGTTGCGACACGTTGAAGATAAGAGGGAACTGCTGCTGGTTAAATTCCACTCAGCTGAAGGTCAGCGAGCCAAAAAAGATGAAGAAGTGGTGCAGCTTTTATCCATGTAACGCGAAACCACAGACAAGAAACCAAGATGTGTATGCTGCATAACTTTTGTATGCAGGAAATGAGCTCTGTCAGGGAAAATCCACTGTGAAAAATGTAAAAAATATTGCTTTTTTTCAGATAGTTTATCAATATTTGTGGCTCTCTCTAGAGGAGAAACATAACTGTAACCTGAGATGCAATCAAGCAGCGGAAGTTTCAGTCACTTAATGTAAGCAGAGGTTTTCCCACTATTGACCCATTACCAGAATTCTATTTGGGCACATAGGGCAGAACTGTATAACCTTATGTTTATGCTTGTCAGATCTCACATACAGTATATTGTCAATGGACAAACTCCTGTATGTGTTTCTGAGACTTGTCCATGTTTGCATACTAAACTGTTCAAGATTATAGAAATAACATATGATGGTTTAGGGTGGATTTTCAGTAAGTCTGGTTCTGTCCTTTCCCCTGGACCACCATAGACCGTGCTGCTGGGAAATGGGGCAATCCACCTCAGTATGCCTGGAATGTCTGCACAGGTGCCTCGGGAATCAGTAGAAAAACACTCAGGATTGAACCTCTTCACCGTAACTAATGTTTCAGTATTATTTCAAGTTGAGTCGGAGACGGCTGAAGGGGCCATTAGTGTTGAATGAGAGTGCCGATGGGTGGAGAATGACTTGCGAGGGAGGCAAGATAAGAATTCAGATGGTGACAGCATAAGGAGGTGGTTTTAGTTGTGTGGGGGAGAGAAATTAAACTCCTTACGCAGAATATTTTTTCTTAGTCACATCAGACTCAACCCAGCTGTTTGAGTGTAAGCGTGCAATTTTGCACAAGAATGTGAGCATCTTTCCGCCAACACTTCCACCGCATGCAGGATGTTTCAGCAGAAGCACAAAAAGCCATGGTTGTTCTTTGATTGCATCAGTCTTTTACGATACTGACTGTATTTTGAAATAAATATTTCAAGAACTATGTCCTTGTGCAATACTGTTACATGACATTTCTTAAGTACTTTTGTACATCCTTTGAGAATGATGTGAATGTTGGAGTCAGGCATATACATTCAGAATGTAGTTAATAAGGCATGGCCTACCAATGGATATAGTACACACTCACTCCTAAACTGAAATGCACCCGCTTAGCCATGTAAATGAACTCCCCTGAGAGTGAGCTAACTAACACTCAGCTTTCTTTGTTTCATGGTGCTGGACAGACAGAGGTTTGAGCCAGGCTAAGGGGCAAAAGCTGAACAACATGGAGAATGGGTTAGATAAGTGTATGTCCCAGCTTGTGCTGAGTGATTTAGTGTTTTTCATTTTGTTTAATAAGCATCTTTAATCAGTAGGTGGCTGTTGTGTTCTATCCTACTGTTTGTCCCTTGTATCAAGTCCTCTGTGTTGGCCTAAATATTGTGTGCCCTGTAGTATTAATTGCTGTTGTGTTGTCAGGATGTATAGTTTTGTGTGTGTGTCCTACCTTCTATTGGGAAGAATACGTCCCCATGTGCAGGAGGAGAAAGGGGGGTTCCTGGCTCAGACAACAGGTGGCGTCCTGTCTCTGAGCATTGCCTGGTCATGATCTGAGACACGGTACGGGTCTTAATCTGTGGTGATCCCCCAAGAAACACAGGGTTCTCGTGGCCATGAGCCTCACTGAACACACACACACACAGATACACACATACACACAAGAAAGAGAAGCATCTCGATGAGTACGTCATTGCCGATATGACCCATCAACACTCATCTGTTGCTCAAAACGTTTAGAAGCTTTATGTCTGTCGCATCTGTCTTTTGTCTTGTCTAGCAGTAATAAGTACAATTCAGTCACACAACATAATAAATGCAAGTTACCATTCACCTCAGCATATGACATTTATGCACAATGTCGTAGACTGCCAATGTTCTAGGCACAAGTCCTTTTTGTTGTATAATTAACATTATGTCTCCAAATGAATGTAGTAATGATTTATTGATGTTTTAAAGCTGTATGTAGATTTAGCAAACAAAAGTTCATAGGAATTATCCACAGAGTTGTAACATGTTTTGGTCTAATCAGGTTGTTTGGCTGAAACTGCCTACTGTGTAAGAAATGTTGTGGCCACTACATATAGTAGAATATCAATGTACACAGTATTATTAATTTAAACAGCAGCTGTGTTTTGAAGCGGGTCTATGAAACCAGCTGCCTGACAGACTGTGGGAAAACGTACCTGTCCATCCTCACCAGCTCCTGTGCACCTGGGAGAGAGGAAACGGGAAATGGGCCATTGTGAATGAATTGAAACAGAGCGGAACACCACAGATGGAGTATGAATGTGCTTCCTACTGTGTGAAATACAGTTAATCCACCTCACTGACAGGAAATATGTGTCAGACAAAACACCATGGGGAACCCAGTGTGAGAGATTTATATTTGACCCATAGCATGGACTTCAAATGAATGTGTGTGTGCGTGTGTGTGTGTGTTTGTGCAAATCAGTAATACGTACGTCTGCTCGACTGGGCGTTCTGCCTCTGTTTATACACAAGCACCAGAATGAGAGGCAGAGAAAGCAGAGCCAAGATGCAGGCTGCTACGGCCAGGGCCACTGGCACAGAGCCTGGGGAAGCAACAGAGAGACTGTGAGTTAAATAAGCAGAATAACTGGCCAGTCACACATTGACTATGAAGGCTAAAATAAGGTGACATACCTCCAGGTGGCGTGGGATCCCAGACAGTGCATTCTTGAGATCCATTTCTCCCTGGAAAGAGAGAACAACTACATTGTTTCTCACAGACAGTACATCACAATGTAGCATTGGTTTGGGTTTCTGCCTGTTAGATGCAACAGTTACCATTCATCTGAGCATATGACATTTATGCACAATGTCGTAGACCACAATGAGCACTCATAGACCACATAGCACGTAGAATGTGGGAAACTAACATAACGACCTTGTCCTACTTAGCAACTTTGCAAAATACACTGATTGATATAAGTTGACTTCATCTTCTTCCCTGCCAGTTTACTGTATACTAACTTAATACACATTCACACCCATACATTTGGTATCCTTACTTGGTGTAACTTGGAGAACAACGTGGCTGTGGGGTTTCTGCACGATGGTACCGTGTTTATGTTCCACCTGCAAGTCCAGGACCAAACAGCAGTAGCGACCCTGGTCAGCACTGGTCACATTCTGCAGAACCACCCAGAAGTTGTGCTCTTCAGATCCAAATTGCAACCCTGGCGGCAAGCTGTGGTTGCCATGGGAACGACTACCAATGATAATATGGCGTGGGCCCTCCCGTCCCGTACAGTGCTGGTCACTGTGGGGCGTGAAAAGCCAGCTGCGCCTCAAGACATCAGTGGGGTGCAAGGCGGCACCTCTCTGGCCACACACCAGTTTGGCAGTTGCACCCGCGGGACAGGTGTAGTACAGGTGGGGGGCTGAAACACTCAGTGTGGAGTGGGCATGGAACATCTCACCTTTAGCTAGAGAGAAAAGACAAGTAAGAAAGAATGTAGGTAACACATAACATAATTTTTATCGATTTCATTAAATCAGTAAACCTGAGAGATGATAAAGTTTGGGGTTATGGCTGTGGGTTAGGGTTTAAGTCTGTCAATCCAGGATTTGTATGCAGTAGAAATTACAGGAAGTGCCTGAGAAGCTCAACCCAGGGAACGCAAATCCCCATATATATATATTACAGATAACAAATAAAAACCAGAGGAAAGAAGGGAGTATATTTAGTAAAAAACATTAAAGTCAGATGTTTGTCACAAGTTTACTTTGATGGCAATGGCAGCTTGTTTTTCTAAGGTCCAAAATCCAGGAGATTTATATTCAGAAACATTACATCTCACCAGAACAAAACAAAGTTAAAAGAGTAAAACATAAAAGCCAAAATCAACATTTTAATAGCAATAAAGCTAATGCAGGTACATCATGATATTCCTTGCAAAAGAAACAGCTTTCTTTCATTTGCTTGGACATAGGAGAGTAAAGTTTAAAGGTATAGCCCTGATCTCATAAGATAATATATTCAAACAGGAAATTGCTTGGTAAATCACAGTTCTGTTCCAATTATTTCATAACTAAAGCTTAGTGGGGCGAAGTTACTGCTGATACCACCAGTCATAACACAAATAACCACAGTGCAAAAACTAATTATAGCAACTACCAATCTCAACATGGATTTAAAGCCGAAGTCCGACAATTTTCCATGCCCTGTTTCTGCACACTACATGCTTCCTGGTTTTTGTGCATTTTGGGTTAGCACAGTTTGTTTCCTATTCTGCATATTTGTACTGTGGTTAGAGATAGAACATAGTCTGCTGGCTAAAATAAATATACTAACTTCTTGTGGGAGTTAAATTGCCTGTTCCTCTCAGGCAGCTACAGAGAGAGATACAAGCCAATATATACAGGATCTCATGTGATCTCTTTTGCCATCAAACTATAGGGAAAGTGTAGAAATCTCGACTGATGTTTTTGATATTTGTCAATTTCTGCATTTTGTGGCATATTTCTGCATACACTGACTATTACTGTGTGGTATCATTACCCAGTGATTTAAGTGAAATAGCCATTTCTTTCTGTATACTGACACAGATTCTCAGCACATAGCTTTTATGGGCATTCAGGAAACCAAATAGACAGCTGTGAGATGTTTCTTTACATATTGCATAAACCGTTCTCCCTCTCGCATACTACTTTCAACCACATCCTGTTCTGTAGTGCAGCAGTGGAATGCACTCTTTAATACTTTTTAATGTGTGCTCTGAATGATTATTTAATTGCAATAACACAACAAAACAAACATATCCTCAGGCTAAGCAGTCTGAAGCCACTCTTTAAACCTTAGCAAAAAAACAAAATAATACAGGGACATCATAATCTATACAATGCAACACTACACAGCCATAGTGCAGCATCAATACACATAATGAATGACTCCCATATATCCAGCATGTAAAACAACAGAACAACTCTCTCTGGCTTTCTCAGCTTAAAGAGATCATTACCATCCTTTGTCTGCAACATATTGTGGTGTGGTTTAGCATCCAAGAAAGCTCAGCACTGCAAAGAAGACAGGAAGGCTGCAAGTGCGTGTGTGTGCGTGTGTGTGTGTGTGTGTGCGTGTGAATTATACTTATGTGTGTGGGTGGACTGCAGTGAAAGAAAAGCACGCATGCAAGTGTGTATTATTGCAGTGGCACCATGGATCAGAGATTGTGTGTGGGTGTGTGTGTGTGTGTGTGTGTGTGTGTGTGTGTGTTTGGAGGGTGACCGGTCGGTGCCAGGATTTGAGGAGTGGACTTCCTTCCTGAGATGTACCGGCACGCAAACACTCCTCCCACTCCTCCTGTTTTCTGGCTCATTTCTACTTAAAACTGAATTTAAAGGGCTACAGCTGCTGCTGCACGACTCTTCCTGGGCTGAAGATTTCAAGCAGGTTGCACCTCTGCCCACACCCCCATCAGTAATGATGTCACTGCAGGTGTTCTCCATCTCACAGTTTGGACTGGCACATGCCTGAAAATTTAAACCAATACATAGAGAGCAGTGGAGCAGCAGCTTTGTGTGATTCACTGTGGATTTAATCCTGAACCAACCATTGGCTGTTTTTATGCACTACTGCTATTTTCCTGAGGGGGCAGCAGATGCAACGTGCGAGAGAGCCTGGCGAGTCAGCCAGAGCATAAATGAGGAAGCACATACATTGTTTTGGTCTAAATGTCAGCACCAGTTTTAAGTGGTTGGTTTATACTCTGCTGGATAGGAAATACAATAGCTGACCAGCCAACAACCTTTGCTTTTTGATTAGCTGTACATGTTTGTATATTCAGTATGTTTGCATCCTGTGTATGTGCGAGGTACGTGCCACACGTTCCTGTGTGTGCGACTGAACTCTGCACTAACCATTGTGAGCTAGAAAAAGCAATAGGAAGACCAGGGAGGGTGATTAAAGTGAAACTGTTGCCCCCACGGCTGTTCCTGCCTACGTAGTGGGACAATAGGAGGGGAAGCCCTTCTCCTCTCCTGTTTCACACCCGCCATGCCTTCCTCCCTGCCCTTCTTTTTGACAACTCTGCCCTGGTTTCTGTAGCCCTACTTACACTAGTGGAGATGGATTTCTGGCAAAGCAGTGAGAGTTTCTGTTGTAAAATGTGTTTAGTATACATTTAAGTCTTAAGTCTAACTTTTGCCTGATTGAGAGCCAAAACATGATTAACACAAGGTTGCCAGCTAAGAAACACTATTATATCAAATATATATTCAGGTATGTCTTACTGACAAGACCAGACCTTTCTAAAATAGTGTCAGCACTATTTGAGCTGTCTTGATGTGGTTGCAACCAGGTAAAAACAGAGGGCAAGCTCTAACCCAGGTCTGGAACAGACAGGATTTCTTTCAGTTGTATACACCAGACATCTGTGTTTTGGCTCCATTATATATCTAAGTTTCCTTCTCTGATCTCTGTTCTCAGGATCCTGATAGCCCCTCAGGGCCCAGAAACAGGCCCTCCTTTGTTTTAAGCCTGAATGCCACCTGTTTAGGACATGTTGCCTCAGACAGCTTTCTTACATTCAGACATGCAGCACAGCGTTTGTGAATTAATTAAACATGTCTTCATAGCTTAAATTACCCCAAGTTTAACTACTTGAACTACTTTTCTGCAAGAGTATATTTCATTACTCCCCAAAAAGAGATGCTAATATAATACAGGCTACTGAACATACCCTACTGGTAAATCAGGTATCCTTTCACTGACACACACACACACACACACACACTCTCTCACACACACACTCACCTCAAACTCCTTTCTCACACCTACTGTAACAGTAATGATTATCCAACTCATTACAGGGTGTTAATGAAACCAGCAGGAGAATCCCAGATTAACCCCTCAAGACACACACACACACACACACAGAAGGTAAGAGAGTTTCAGTAGAAGCAGTTGTTTTCAGAAACAGGAAGTGTTCAAATATGGCACTAGAGTCTACATATATAAAAGGAAGTGGTTATGGGTCAGTGATACAGGTCATCATGTTCAGGCACCCATGACATTTAGTAGTTTTTGTGTCTTTTGGTACTTTGTGAGCCAATTTGCAATAAACTTGTTTACAAGAGCTATTTAAATAATGTGCACACTAGTCCGTCACAGTCTCAACCTTCCTCTTCTCCTTCCTCTAAACTGACTTCACACATTTAGCTATGTAACTAAAGGGCTGTATAATGACAGCTTCGTGAACATATTTACAACATGATTTCAACATCATTTCTTCATTTCACTGCAATGCAGCTGAAATGTCATTTTGAAAGTGTAAACGGGCCTTTTTGTACTTTTGAAATTGCAAAAGTGCAATTCTTACATAATTTCAACAAAGTGACTTAAATAGTATCAACTATTTTGCCTGCTTCCTCTCTGTTTTCGGGTCATTCATGCTTTGCACTTTAAAGTGCTTTTCATACGGTGATTATATTGTTATACTGTTTCTATTATTATATTATCTACCACAGCACATTAGGTTGCTGTTTTTGTTGCTGTGACTAGAAGCAGAGCCAAGGCTCTATCATTGATGACCAATGCCATATCATTGGGCTGTTCAGAGAATCACCACTGTGGGTATAAAGGCCACTGGTGTTTGGGGATTTTTTACTTGTCATACGCGCTGCATATTAATCATTAGACACCCAGATTTCAGCTACAAATGTTTGACAGACCTTTTAAAAAGGTGATACCCAGAAAAGTCACAGCAGAACAGGGGAGCCCCCCCCTCCTCCTCCTCCTCCATTGTCTTCTTATTACTCATGCACATGCAGTATGCTGCACAACACATTCAATGACTGCGTGTCCCTGGTCAGGCCTGTTCTTGTCGATGAGATTGACCCAGGAAGCCATTTTTTATCGCTGCACCCTAATAATGATTCATTCATTTAGGACAAGGGATCAATGCACGACACAAGCTCTGTCACAACATGAGGAGAAAGCAGTGGAGACAGAGAGAGAGTGGGCACTCACATCCTGTGGAGTTTATTGACCATTTTTGACTGTGCCATTGTCCTCTATGGGGAAGGAGCTAAATGCTTATCTGGACTGAGAGGAAAAGAGGCACTGATTATTGCTCTGTTTATCTCAAGTCATGTTTTGTGGAGGAGAAACCCATTATTGGCAGTGGCATAAACAGCTGTTTTCATCATGGGCTGAAAGGAAGGAAACTTCCAAACCAAGAAGACATAACAGGGCTGAAGGGAGGGCACTGTGGACTCCTCAAGTTAGACTCAAAGCCTTGTGGGTATTTTATTGGAGCCTCTGAGTTTTATAGGCCTGCATAAATAATTAAAAAACTGTATACATTAAAAACTGCACTTCAAAATATAGGCCTTCTTTAAATGGATATCTTATTATCTACAAACGTTTGAAATAAAACAAACATGTATAAACTAAACATGATCTGAATAATTGAAAGATTTCTGTCCAGGGATGGGTCAGCCTTAAAAGTTCAGTAAACATCACTTGTTGCCTTTGACGGACTTATCGTGCGAGCTTATCTAAATAGACCAAATCCTAAAAGCCGAAAACTGATAACCTCTGCAAGGTTTCAGTGGCGTTTGAAGTGAAGCAGCCTGCGCCCCGGAGGCAACAGCTGCTTCTCCTGTCTACTCCAGCGTCAGTTGCCTAAACTTCAAGCAATGCCAAAGTCCTTGGGAAAAAAATATCTCTGCATTTGATTACAGCTCCGGCGAAAACACATATGTAGCAACAACTGATAAATTACTGGATGCATAGGGCACCTCGTTCTGCACAGGCGCACGCAGCTTAGGAACTGTTTTCCCAATGTTACTCTATGTATGTAACCCAAGTTGTGTACATTTCTGGCCATTTTAAGACTCGTCAGTCTAAAAACGTCAACGGCCACTGCTCAGTTTGCGGCTATGTTAAAAAGGGCGAGCATAAAGTGGATTTACACTCCGCTACATCCCATGGGAGGGGCTTTAAAACAGCTTCACACCAGATGTTCTGATGACTCAAAACAACAACAGCAACAAACGAAGTCTGAAAGGCTTTAAACTGTGTTCACTCCGATACACATGTATAGGATACATGCCGTCAATAAAATCACGGACATATCTGAAGTTGTTTCTGCGAAGTTGCGGATTACCAAAGATACACTACGAGCATCTGTACGCAAATGTTATACATAAACGTCATCCACCTACACGCACACATGAATTATTATTAAAAAGCTTGCTGGGCTGTAAAATAGACTGAAGTCTGTATGTGGTCTATATATAAACTTGAAAGCCTCTATGCACCCTTCAGACACATTAAGGAGATTGGAAGTCACTTGATGACTCTATCGCCCATTATATTTCTAGGGACTTGTAGGCTACTACAGGTTTACCGCAGCTATCGTTTTCTCGTGTTTCATCAGTGGATTCAACTGGTTTGTCACATAAACAAAATTGTCTACAAGTTCCCACACGCCCGCACAGTTTGGTGAGCCAGTGTGCTTACCTCCAGCTATGTAAACCAGGACAGAGCAAAACCAAAGCATGGGCTTCTTTCCCCAAAGTGGTATCCGACCGGGTAATCCCCACTCCATGGTTGACTGGATGTTGAGCCCAAAAAAAAAAAAAAAAAAAGTAGCAGAACTGTGTTTGACTCAGGCTATCATCAACTAACGCTACAAGAAAACTTTTTTTGCTTTTTTCACTGTTAAACTAGGCAAATTCTCTCAACTTCAAACCAACACACAGGGAGGTGGTTGACAGTCTCTTGTCACTGTGTCTCCAACTTGACGTGATCCTTCTAAACTTTGCGGCGCAAAAGCAACGTGATACACGGAGGCGAAACGCTCCTCCCCCGACTGTCAGTCTCTCTCTCCCTCTCTGTGCCCCACCCCCATTAGTGTGTCAGTCACCTAGATATGGAGATGCACACTTGAACCGCCGCAGCCTCAGGGTGCCAGTCAGTTGGTCCATCTTTGTAGTAGCACTGGGAGGAGAACTGAGAGGTCAGACTGGTGGAGCAGGAATCGACTCCACGCTCAACCTTTGTTCCACACAATGATACTTCAGCTTTTGTTTATGTATCAGAATCTTTCAGTGATTTCTTTTAGGATGCACTGCTGTCTTTCTTCCACTTCACTTACATTGTAGGATTTGCTTATTTTCCTCGAGTGAGTAGATGAAACGACAAGGAATCAGATCTCTTGGCTACCTTGCAGCGTCTTCTCTCCGCCTCACTTACTCTTAAGATCTCCTTTTGGTTCTCACAAGATATTTTTTCCTTCTGTCTGTAACGAAATACGCTCCTACTGTCTTGTGCCATTCTCCCATGTTAAATGAATCCTGAATATCACATGTCACATATGCCCATCATTAGTGAAGACAGCAATACCTGCATGTTTCCTCTCCTAACTAACGTTATTAGTTACATTGGAAGTGAACAATGCATAAAGTTGTAGGAGTGGCTGTAGGATGAGGCGTAGAAAAGCAGGTGTTTAATGAAATTACTGATAATGGACAAGATAATATTGTTTAGTCATTATTATAAAATAACAAACAGTGATTACCAGGCTATCTTGCTGTTTTGTAAGTTTGGCCTTACAAAAATGTGTGCTTGATCTTTGCTCCCTAATATGATGATATGATGATACATCACTGTAGAATCTTTCAACATTATAATGATGAATGGACTACAAATTTAAGACTCCCTTGCAAACCTAGCTGACACCCTTTGCTGGAAGTGAATCACACTGTCAGAAGAGTTTAATACAATAAGCCACAAACAGTAGATACAGCTGTAAAGGTTTTCCTCTCTGTTTCTCACACAGACCTCAACCACCATCTACGTTCGCATTGTAGATGAGAATGATAACGCCCCAGAGTTTCCTGAGGAGGAGTATGTCACATTGTTGAGTGAGGGGCCAGAAACAGTGGGCGCCACCATTGCCACGGTAACGGCCATTGACCCGGATGAGGGTCTGAACGGCACTTTGCGATATGCCATCGCTAAGGGCAACCTGTTCGATACCTTTCTTATGAACAGCATCACGGTAAGACTGTTATACTGTACTGTTACAAGCAAATGCAAAAAAAAAAAGAAAAAAAGAAAACCATACATTAACCTTCTGTATGTGTGTGCCTTCAGGGGAGGATTACGGCTGTAAAGGAGCTGGACTTCGAGAGCAGCACAGGACACTACACCCTGGTTGTCACAGCTACAGACCAGTGTCCAAAACCTGCTCTTCGCTTGACATCTAGCACAACAGTAAATATCCAAATGAGACACACTCTTTTTTATGGAAGCCCATTTCCGCCAGTAAAAAAAAAAGAAAAAATTATATGAGATAAAAAGTCAAAATTATGAGATAAAAAGTCATAATTATGAGATTAAAAAGTCGAAATTATGAGATAAAAAGTCATAATTATGAGATAAAAAGTCATAATTATGAGATTAAAAAGTCAAAATTATGAGATAAAAAGTATCAAAATTATACTTTTTGATACATATTACATATTATAATTATACTTTTTGATACATATTATAAAAAGTCAAAATTATGAGATAAAAAGTCATAATTATGAGATAGAAAGTTGAAATTATGAGATTAAAAAGTCGAAATTATGAGATAAAAAAGTCAAAATTATGAGATAAAAAGTCATAATTATGAGATAGAAAATTGAAATTATGAGATAAAAAAGTAAAAATTATGAGATAAAAAAGTAAAAATTATGAGATAAAAAGTCATAATTATGAGATAGAAAGTGCAAACGATATGCAATCCTAAATAAGGCAACTATAACAGTTGACTTTTGTAAATGTTTGATGTTGGATTAAGTTAAGTTGCTGTTCAATGAAGGTTGCCACCTCTGTCACATTGGTTTTATTCTTTCTACGCCAGAACTGCTTCTTCAATCCCATGTGAATCAGCAAGCACATGAAGTATTTCATTTGTTGTAAAGCCACGTTAAAAGTAGTCCTCAATGTACTCACAATCCATTTCTGACAAATTAACCAGAACTCATGCCAAAGAGCTGCTACTCTGATTGTTGTTTGAAAGTATCTCATAATTATGACTTTTTATCTCATAATTTCAACATTTTATCTCATAATTATGACTTTTTATCTCATAATTTCGACTTTTTATCTCACAATTATGACTTTTTATCTCATAATTTCTTTTTTTCATCTTTTTTTTTTTTAACTGCTTTTTAACTAAAATAATATTTAACATTTTAGACCTGAAACGATTGGTTGGTGAATTGAGTAGTCGATCGACGGAAAATCAGTTGTCAGTTTTGATGTCAATCATTCAGGTAATTTATGAAGAGAAAATGCCAAACATTTGCTGGTTCCAGCTCCTCCAATGTGAGGATTTGCTGGTTTTATTCATTTTATATAATTGTAAACTAAATGCTTTTGACCTTTGGACTGTTGGCCAGGCAAGACAAGCAATTTGAAGACATCAACACGAACTTTGGAAACTTGTAATGGGCGTTTTTTGCTTTTTCTGATCATTTTACAAACTAAGTAAGTAAAGTTTATTTAGTATAGCACCTTTCACAGACCAAGATCATAAAGTGCTTCACAAAAGTACAAGTGTTCAAAATAAGACCATAAAAACGAAAGTAAAAAGAAACAGTCAATAAAACATAATCAACAGCAGACCTTAAAAACACACATAAAATGACAAACAATAAATTAGTCTTCAGCTGCTTTTTAAAGGCGTCAACAGAGACCACAGATCATACATCTACAGGAAGGGTGTTTCACAGTGTTAGTGCCACCACTTGTAACGAAAAATAGCAATAATAATATGATTTATTTATAAAAAATATAATGATAATAATTCTCAGTTGCAGCCCTAATACATTTCCTCCAAGCTGTACATACACATGTAAAAAACTGATTACAGGAGAAATTTCTGGATTTCAGAAACACAAATTTAGACGTCAACATTTAAAAATTGGTGGATGGCCTTGATAGCTTGCTATTTTTAGATTAAAATGCAGAAACCTGATTAAAAAAATATCCAAAACACCCAAATCCATTCTTATATGTGCACATCAGCTCTGTTGTCGTTTCTACATCCTTGTGTCACTACGTCACATGCAGAGTAAAACCCTATGATGAATATTAGTGTTTGTGGAAATGAATACTTGCATCAGGATCTCAAGGCACAAGAACTTTGGTCTCTGAAAAGTTTGACTTTAATGTCCCATTTAAGTGTGAATATTCTTCTGTTACCTTCAAAAATGTATAATGTATATGGCAAACCACACTAGTGTTAACTAGTTATTGGTGTTCATCCTATTTCTGCCACACATGCTGCACATGTGAAAAACTCCCTCTCCCTCCTTCCTCAGGTGCTGGTAAATGTCTTAGATGTGAACGATGTGACACCCACTTTCCCCAGAGCCTATGAGGGACCCTTCGAGGTGACTGAGGGCCAGCCAGGACCTCGGGTCTTGACTCTCAAAGCCATTGATGGAGACTCTGGGCTCAACGGCAAAGTGGAGTACAGCATCACCGGTGGAGATTACCAGAGTTAGTATGAGCTTGTTCTGTCGAGAGAGTGATATATTATTAAATCCTTACTATGCGTCTCTGAGCCTCTTTCTCTGTCTCCCTGTCAGATGAGTTCATGGTTTCTCCAGTGGAGGGCGAGCTTCGGGTGAGGAAGGATGTAGAATTGGACAGAGAGACAACGGACTTCTATAACATCACTGTCACAGCCCAAGACCTAGGCACCCCGTCTCGCAACAGCTCGGTGGGCCTTTATTACACCAACACACACGCACGCAAGCAAGGCAAACACTCTCACCATATGCTCTTGAACAATCAGGATCTTGCAAACGTCACTTCGGTGCTGTAATTTGACTTGCATGGACAATAACCACATATTCAACACTTAAATTTCCAACAAATGAATAGAACCAATCAACCAACCAAATCCATGATCATGCCAGTTAAACATACAATACATCTTAAAAAGTAGCCTCGGCCTATACATGCTATGGCAATTTAAAATCCCAAGTAGATGTTTGGGACAGGTCATAATTTTACATGTACAGTACATCCCATGCTAACATTTAAGAACTGTTTTAAAAAACTTCCAACATGTTATAAGAGCTGCTTAATGAATATTTCAGGTGAATTTATAAGGAGTTGTGTGGCACAAATCCGAAGTCTTTTTGACATTTATTGTAGACAGGCAATCTAAGTACGAGTTACTGTGAAAGGGCATGAGTTGGAAGGGGGTTTTTTTTGTCTTGACGTGTTTTCTACAGGTGGTGGTGGGAGTCATTGTCAGAGACATCAATGACAACGACCCAGTCATTCTGAACCTGCCTTACAACACCAGTGTGAGTGAAGGCGCCTCCATACACACCTCTGTGGCCAGAGTCCGAGCGCAAGATGCCGACAGCGGACGGAACGCGCTGCTCACTTATAACATCACTGCTGGCAACCAGGATGGAGCCTTCTACATCAATGACACGGTGGGAGAAAGGGATAGTGTGGTTTAAAGAGTAACTTAACACCCCCTGAAAATCTTGTCTTTGCCGACCTGCAGTGGTTTGACTTCTCACCTTGCTGCAGTGAAGCACAGGTGCAGTCCAGGACCTGGTGACATCACTGTTGGGTGTGGTTACAGGTTCCACAGAGCGCACTTCTGACCACACCCAACAGTGATGCTGGATGGCGTCAGAGGTAAAACAGACTTTCAACCAGAGTGGGCAGCAAAACACTGCTTTTCAGCCTTGTGTTAAGTTACTCTTTAAGTAGAAAACAGAAAAATCAGACTTACTGATGTGGTGAAGGTGGAGCATGTGGTGAAAAATGGGAAGCATGGAAGTGCAGTCTTGTGACTGGCAGCTCCCACATTTGATCACATATAGGCTGTCAGTTTAACCTGACTTGGAACAGGTGTTCCACCTCCCTTTCAGCTACAGTCGGCTCTTGTACACCGTTACGACAGATATATTTACAGATGAGCAGATGTTGGTAGTATACACATTTGTGGATTTACAGCATAAATATATTGCAGATTATACAAATACTGCATGTCCCTTAGAGAAGGAAAAGTGAAAAGACATATACTGTAGTAGTACCAGGGTGTACATGGGTAATATGTGATGAAGCATACTGTCATATCAAGAATGAATCTCTAAACACTCACATGGTTTACCTGGTTTCCTCTATGTATCTGTCAGACAGGTGTGGTGCATGTGAACAGACCCCTGGACAGAGAGCGAGTGGCTGAGTACAGTCTCACCATCACTGTCAAAGACAACCCTGAGAACTCCCGCATCGCTCGCAGGGTAATCACACTCTCCTGTGCACGTACACTGCAAGTGTTAACACATTTTCACAAAGAGAGAGACCACTGACACAAATATAAATCCCTCCCACCGACGTAATACCTTGTACCTTGTACCAGCTTTTAAGGAATTCATAACAGCAGGCAATCCTGAATGTTTAGGTGGACTTACAGTTTTGCACAATAGCAGTCCCACATGGCAACAAAATGTAACAATTTGGAATTCAAAGACCTTATTTCCCCAAAATCTTTACCATAATGTGAATGAGCTGCACACAGCCCACGTGTCATTGCTTTAAGTCGAGCAATACACAGCACTCATACCATGTGTAGGATTTTCTGCACCGGAAGTTCATTTCAGAAAATTACAAAAGTCTATGATACTTGTAGGATACCTTTCTTTATGCAGCCATTTTGTGATTTGGGCTGATAACCCGTCCTGCCTTTAAGTACTTTTATAGTTTTTAGTTAAGTTTTATGGCCCTACGTGTCCTGTAGAATCTCCTGCACACTATTTACTTAAAGTAAGCATGAGAGAAATGAGAAGCACTCAAACTGCAGTTGCAAAGTTTTTCTACAGAAACAATCGTGTGGTATTAAATGTTGCCTCTGTGGCAAAGGTGAGATACTGTTCTATCTTGTACAAAAAAGTCAACCACCAGCACTGTGAAAGCAGCCTATTGGTGTGTGTGTGCACAGCACAACTGCAAAACATGTCTACTCTGACTTCTCCACAGCAGTAGAGTGATTTGTAACAATTTGCCTCTTTGAGGGCTGGTTAACTTATTTTTCTCTCTTCCTCACTCTATACCACATAATCTTCTTCTCATATAATTGTTTCTTCAATCCCCCCTCTTGTGTCCCACACCACCAGGACTCAGACCTCTTGGTGATCACCATTCTGGATGAGAATGACAACAGGCCTATATTCACCAGGACCAGCTACAGGGCTGAGATCACAGAGAACTCTGCAGCAGGTAGCGCTCAAGCTGGTGTGTCTAGCTTTGTCTTTTCACTTGAGTGGGGGCAATCTGTAACTGCAGCACAGAGCATCGTGCCAAAACGCTGTCTGTGACACTGTCTCCCCCACTTCCTGACTTTGTTTACATACGGCTTGTATTCAGTGAACCTTTCTCTTTGAAAAGTTAGAGGTGAGATAGAAGGACTGACAGCTTGATTTTGCATTCAAATGAATTTTTTTCACCACGTGGACCAATCTGTAACCAAGGGCTCACAGGAGCTGTCAGTTAGATTATTTGGATGCAGTCTTAGTCTCCTTGATTATTAGAGTTATCAGAGTGGTGGCAGCAACATTTGACCAGTGTCTCTTGGCCATTATCAGAGATAGAGAGCCAAACCTTTTCATTTGCCAAGACAACTCTCAAGTCAAACACACTGAATTTATAGCACCTACATCAACAGCTGCTGACTTAGTGTAAAAAACTGGAACCTGATTGTTATCATTTTACTTCTCCACCTGTCCCTCTCTTTATCTCTGCCTGGCCTTTAGGCAGTACTGTAACAATGTTAAATGGGCCAGTTCTGGCTGAGGATAAAGACATTGGACCCAATGCTGTGGTGAAGTACCGCCTGCTGGGAGCCAGGGTGGACCTCTTTACTGTGGATGCCAATACTGGTAACATTATGACTCCTCAGCAAGTAGACAGAGAGAGAAATGTAAAAACTGCAATGCAATTGTTAATGTCTTTGTATCTCCCTCCAGGTGTGATATATGTGCGTCAGGGGGCAAGGTTGGACCGTGAAGCCTTTCAGGATCCTCGGGTAGAGTTGTTCCTGGTTGTGGAGGACATAGGAGGTTTGAACAGCAGCGTCCCTCTCACAGTGACCATCTTGGACCAGAATGACAACCCTCCTGTCTTCAACCCATCCAGTTTCAGTGTTCGACTCCCTGAGAACAGCCCCACTGGTGTGTGTATTGGCTTGTGCCTAATGATCTCTGTATATGAGTGAGCTGGTTTAAGTTGTCACTGAAAGAATAGTATATTGAAATAACAATTTAACGTTTCCTCCTGTGATTTTCTGCATTTACTTTCATTGCATTCCCCGGTGTGAACGTTAAGGGTGTTCACATGTTAGGAATGGCAATGACTGACAAATGTGTGTGTGTGTGTGTGTGTGTGTGTGTGTGTGTGTGTGTGTGTGTGTGTGTGTGTGTGTGTGTGTGTGTGTGTGTGTGTGTGGCTGTGTTTGTCTCTTCCAGGTGTGGTGGTGACTCAGCTGTCTGCCACCGACGCTGATTCTGGCTCTAATGGCTGGCTAATGTATCGGCTGGAAAGTGGTGCTCAGGACCGCTTCGTGGTTGACCCGCTCTCTGGCGCTGTACTGGTCGGAAACACCACCCTCGATAGAGAAGAGCGTGGGTCCTACCGCCTGGTCGTCATGGCAACTGACCGTGGCACACCCCCCATGTCGGGCACAGCCACCCTGACTGTCATCCTGGATGATGTAAACGACTCACGGCCCCGTTTTTTAGAGCCTGTCACCATGATAAACGTCAATGAGTCCACACCTCCTGGTGTGGTAGTGGCCACACTGACTGCTGAGGACCCTGATCTGCATCCCCGTCTGGAGTACTACATCATCTCAGTGGAGGCAAAGGATGATGGGAACAATCCGGTGGATGGCCTGCAGGGTTCCTTTGGCATTGATTTACACACTGGTGAGTTATGGATCTCAGACAAATTCAGCATCTTTTTCTGCAAAGTTTAATTTTGACTGATGATGTTAGATATCTAATATATGGAATAAATTGAGTCTTACATTTGGGGAAATAATTAGATGTGTTTTGGTGAATTTTCAGGTGCAGTGTTTGTACGCAACCCGATCAACAGAGAGCTGGTAGCTACATTTGAGATCATTGTGTCTGTCCATGACAATGCCAGTGAAGTTATTGACAAGTCAGTCAGTGTTCCCAACGGTACGTCCATTTTTTAACGTGAAACTTATCTTCAGTTTTGCACACTGGGTTTCCTAAATTCTTTTCTTTTGTATCTCTCTCACATTATGACCTTGTCCTTTATAGCGAGGCTAACCATAAACGTGTTGGATATAAATGACAATGCCCCTCGTTTCCGGCCCTTCGGAGTGACCAACTTCACAGAGAAGATTTTAGAAGGAGCACAGCCAGGCACCACACTGCTATCAGTATCAGCTGTGGACCCGGATAAAGGTCCCAACGGCCAGGTCATCTACCAGCTGCTCCACCTGCCCCGAGGGGGATACATTAGACTGGAGGACCCTTCCATAGGTATGCCAGCGAGCAAATGTTCAAATTTACTAACACTGTAAATATAAAGAAAATTTCTGTTTCATGTTTCTAAAGTTTTACTAGTTATGTATTACTTATAATGTCATTCCTTGCTTGTTGCCGTGTAGATTTAGAATATTAGTATTGGCCAAATGAATCCTCAGTGTAACTATCGATGTGTTACAAATGTTTCAGGTAAGATTGTAGCCAACCAGACGGTGGATTTCGAGCTGATACAGTGGCTTAATTTCACGATTCGGGCCCAGGACCATGGCACTCCTCCCAGGATGACTGAGCTGCCAGTTTATCTGCGCATAGTGGATGTGAACGACAACAACCCCGTCTTCCTACAACCCTCATATCAGGTACTGAACAGAATATTAAGAAACAAATTGCACCCAATACAATGAGTGCTGTTAAAAAAAAGGATACATTCATTTAGTATTTTTAACTTGAGACTTCTACTTGAGATATGTAATGTTAAAAGAGGCGTTCAAGACTTCACTCACAGCTGACACTTTGTCATTGCAGGAAAATCACAGGTGTAACTAATAACGATGATGATGACCACATGAATGCCACACTTATTAATTAGTTACACCTGTGTTTGAAAAGTTGAAATGAAATGAAGTGCCAGTAGTTAACTAAAGACAAGGAACAAGCCAAAACTGGATATACTGTTTATGTACTTACTAAGATTTTTGAGAAAGGCAAAATTTGGCAGATGCGTACTTTTTTTTAGAAAATGTGGTATTCACTTACTGTTGCTAGTTAATTTCTAGCCAAGTATTCTGTCTCAAATAGTTTTAGTCCTGTAAAATATTAAGTTGGGGCACATCTTGGTATTAAACACAACTCAACACTAGATCTCAGTGATATATATAAAATGAATCGTATATAATTTGGTTATCAACCCACTTTTCTATTAAATCAAAACATAGAGTCATTTTATTCTTGCAGTGTCCCTGAGCCAAAGTGTGTCTTTATCTGTGTTTGTAGGAGCCTGTGTTTGAGAACGTAAACCTGGGCACCACCATAGTTCGTGTCCGCGCTACAGACGCTGACTCTGGCCTCTTTGCTGTCATTGAGTACAGCCTGGTAGACGGGGAAGGCAAGTTTGGCATCAGACCATCCACTGTGAGTTAACCTATACACTAGCACGTCAGCTCAATCAGCCACCACAGCTACACACTTCATCCCTATCAGAGCTGGGTGTCAACACTGGCCGTCATCCTGCCTGGAAATGAAAATTTAAACAAAGCCTTTGAGTGTACTGAAGACAATCTACTTATTTGACCTCCATGCTCCATTTCTGTCACACACAAATAAATGTCTTGATACAACCACCACTCCCAGTCAGTACTTGTACTTCCTTCCTAATCATTCCCTCTCCTCTGCGTCAGGGAGAGATCTACATCCTCTCTCCTCTGGACAGAGAGACAAAGGATCACTACACCTTAACCGCTGTTGCCCGTGACAACCCTGGCGACAGCCCCAACAACAGACGAGAGAACTCTGTCCAGGTAGAGATCACACGCTGTAACGACACAGGGATCCTTTGTGAATGAGAGTTTTAATATGTATCTGAATCATAATCTACACTTACTGAGTTAGCACATATAAACACCAAATACCATCTACAGTAGCCCATTTACTAAACCCTTATGCAAATGAGAAGCCTGAATATGATGCATAGAACATGACACTTGTCAAGCAAATACTTAACAGGATGTGAAAATGCAGATAACCATGAATTAGAGCCCAGCGATACTAGATTTATGAGGCCGATACTTATATCAATATTTGAGAGTTTTAAAAAAAGTAGACAGACCTTTTAACATAGCACAACATGACAAAACAACATAAACATAAACCTGGAATTAACCTTAAATTTAAGGAATCCTTAAATGTGGTTATTGTAACCAAGATATGTATGTATATATGATATGTACTGAAAACTAAAGTTGGCAGCGCTCTCTGGTAGATAAACCATGTAATAGTGACAGTGTTTCTATAATACCTGAAACGTTTTGTTGTTATTTACTGGCTGACATGTACACTGTTAGCAATATGTGAATAGGCATAGCGGACCTCTCAGGGTCAGGGGCAGGGGCCATGCCGATGTATTGGTCGGGTTCTACACTACCTTTTCTAGGATTTAACCTTGTGTCCTTGTGTCCTTGTGTCTGGACCTTTCTGTGTTCGAAAGCACCCTCACGCTTAATCTGCCTTTTGGTGCATGTCAGGTCCTGGTGACAGTTCTCGATATCAACGATTATCGGCCACGCTTTACTGAGCGAGTGTACAACACCAGCGTGTTTGAGAATGAGCCCAGTGGAACATCTGTGATCACAGTGAGGGCCATCGACCTGGATGAAGGAGAAAATGGAGCTGTACTCTACAGCATGCTGGGACCCAATATAAGTACAATTATTCACTTTATTACAATAAAATTTAAAATATTTCTTAAAGTGGTCCAATAAATATCCCCCTTGTACTTTTTATTTATTACATATTTAGTTAGTGAAAGGGCATGTATGGTGTTACATGTGGTTCAGCATTAATATCTATATTTTGTACCTGATCTTTCTCTGTCTTTTTAGATGCGTTCTCCCTGGATCCAAACACAGGGCTGGTGCGTTCTCGCCGTCTGCTTCAGTCTTCTGAACGTTTCAACCTGACTGTGGTGGCGACAGACCAGGGACGTCCTCCTCTGACGGGCATTGCAGACCTGATCATCACGGTCATAGACGTCAATGATAACAGACCAGTGTTTGTCAGGCCGGCCAATGGAACCATCATTCATATCTTAGAGGTATCTGCATTCACGTGTCTCTATGCATGTCATTGTTGGTACGTGTGTGTGTGTGTGCTCCTTATATTTATAGCATTTTTCTAATTTAATGTTTGTCTCCTGGTACCTAAACTGTGGGTATCTCTACTCAAATTCACAACATTATAACACCTACCTCACAATGTGGGACTCACTTGAATAAATTTGACACCAAGGAGTGATGTGGTGCTAAGATGAGACACTGGCCCACTGTGACCAGAAACAGTAAATTTTATAAGGACATTGACAATCAAATTGTATTTAATGTGGTCACATCTGGCCGATACCCAATCAACTTCATAAGGTCAGTATCGGGGTCGATACCAATACTGCATATCGGATCCCTACACATAGGGGCTTTAACAAATACATATACCAATTGATAGACATGAAGTTGTACTAATCACTACAAACCACAACAAAGAAACCCACAGAAAACCACAAAGTGTTCGACTCACACAGCTGTTTTCTTTAGCACCAAACGGCAGACAGGCAAAGTTAGCAACTAGCTGGTGAACATTGTGGAGCATTTAGGTGCTAAAGAACCAGATATTTACCTCAGGAGTTGGTGTAGAGCACAAACACGACCACCATGGTATAATGATAGGGCACCATGACTGTTTGCCAAGTTCGCTATATCATCTTAAAAGGTGATAATATGTCAGTGTTGTGTTTATAGCTTGTTGCCGCTGTTACCAGGTGGCCAAAAAATCAGTTATTGCAGGTGGAGTGTGGGGCAAAAGGTCCAGATTTTGACTTAAGCTCTAGAAAACTGTCTGTAAACCTTTCTTTTGCAGTTGTCCATTAAGATGCAATTTTAGAAGTTCACACACGCACATACTGACCCTCTTTGCCCTCCATGCAGGAGCAGCCCCCAGGACTGCCGGTGTATGAGGTGTATGCAACAGACTCTGACGAGGGGGTGAATGGAGAGGTCCGCTATGCCTTCCTGCAGACTGGAGCAGGTAACAGAGACTGGGAAAACTTCCACATCAATGCCATGACTGGAGTCATCACAACTACTGTGAAACTGGACCGAGAAAAACAGGCCCTCCATAGCGTGAGTCAACTGTGTGTGTGCAGTATGTGCAGTTAACGTACCTAGTGTGTAGGTATGTATGTCTCTAACTGAGTGCAAACGACTCTCTCAGCTTATCATTGTGGCCCGTGACATGGGCCAGCCAGTGCCTTACGAGACCACACAGCCTCTGCAGGTGGCGCTGTTGGACATTGACGACAATGAACCTGTCTTCCTCAAACCACCGGTGAGTATGAAGCTCTCTGAAAACGTCCTAATGTGGTTATCTGTACATAAGAGGTGCTATTTAACTGTTTATGATGTTTTCCTTGGTCTCTCTCTCTCTCTCTGTGTGTGTGTGTGTGTGTGTGTGTGTGTGTGTGTGTGTGTGTGTGTGTGCGTGCGTGTGTGCGTGCGTGCGTGTGCGTGCGTGCGTGCGTGCGCGCACCTCAGCGTGGCAGCATACCTTACCAGAAGCTGACAGTGCCTGAGCACTCCCCTCCAAATACTGCGGTGGGGAACGTAACCAGAGCTGTGGACGCAGACGAGGGCTCCAATGCCATCGTCTACTACTTTATTGCAGGTATTGCAGGTTGCTGTGTCCTAAAGACACAGCAACATGTTGTTTGATTTTGCTCTTCATGTTAAAATTATAATGCAAAGCTTTTCCACACCAGTGAAATTATTTTTGTTAACCCACCCAAAGTAAAGCCCTGCAGATCAAGAGTAGAGGATAAGGAGTTTCTCCTCTTTAGATCTATGCAGTTTGTCTGGAAGCTCTTGTATCCATTGTGTGGTCAGATGAAAGTCCTCTTACTTCAAAAGCCTAGGAATATTGAGGACATTTGTATAGATCCATCTATCTTTCTTTTCTATTTAAAGCTGATTCCTTTAGTGCTTTAGAAGACTGAACACAAATCCTTTCCATCTCTTCCTGCAGCGGGAAACAGTGATGGAAACTTTGGCTTGAGTCTAGATGGAGAGCTGAAGTTGCTTAAGGATCTGGACCGGGAGGAGATACCAGCCTACTCCATCATCATCAAGGCTTCCAGCAACAGGAGCTGGACTCCTCCCAGGGGTCAGAGAGCAGCACGGGCCAAAGCCCTGGACCCAGCCCAGGACCCCAGCCTGCTGGAGGTCCTCATTGAACTGGCAGACATCAATGACCAGACACCACGCTTCACTAAGGCGGAGTACACTGCAGGTTATCTGCGTTCTTGCATGTATGTGTATGCTGGTCTATGTTAAACCCCCATAACCTTCCCTTTTTGCTTGCTTGTTTCAGGAGTTGCGGCAAATGCCAAAGTGGGCTCAGATCTTATCAAGGTCGTGGCTATAGATAATGACATCGGCAACAACAGCTTGGTCCAATACCATATTGTTACAATTCGCTACTTCCAGTCACAGAGCAATGGCAGTGAGGACGTTGGCAGCATCTTCACCATCGGTGAGCTTCCTTACAATATTCAGGCTGTTTTGAAACATTCATACATGCTGTATGTTGAATAGATTTTTACCTCTTAAAATAAGCTTACACAAGTAGTATTTTAGGAACATGAATACACAAGGGAAAACTTATTTACTTGTTATAATAACTAAATCACATGAAAAGCCCCAAACCAACAACGCTGTGTATCAGTAGTTTCTGACCTGTTTTTGGACAACAATTGAGCTCTATGACACTGAGGAATAAGATATATCAGGCTTTGGATACACAGGTAATACTTGTTAGTAGGATGAAGTAATTGTTGGTTTTTTTCTTTGGATTTGTTGACAATAGGAAAAGTATAGAATATCACCAGAGTTACAGTAAATGCAAAAATTAATTGAAATGGCTTCAGCAAAATTGACTTAACAAAGACTAGTGCAGTCTTTGAACATGACTTGAGTCTCACACTTCCTGTAGACGTGTATTTGCTTCCTGCAGAAAGTTTTGCCCTCCTTCTTGTGCATGCTGTTCCAGTTCTCCCAGACAGGGAAACACTTACATCTGGCCAGTGATATGACAAAAATGTACAGCATGATACATTGCAGGCAATGCAGTCCGATATGCCTTATTAGATTTGGAGAACTTGTTTTGTGATTGAGTCAAATGAATTTTTTGTTTAGAAACGATATTCTATGCCATGATTTCCACAGGTTTGACAGATGGTATCATCCGAACATATGACCTCTTCACGGCCTACAATCCAGGCTACTTTCAGCTGGAGATTTTGGCATGCGATATCGCTGGACATAGTACGACCACCAACGTGAACATCTACATTCTCCGTGATGACCAGAGGGTCAAGATAGTCTTCAATGAGATCCCCGATTTTGTCCGTGAAAACCAGGAAGATTTCATCAACCTGCTGTCTAACATTACTGGAGCCATTGTCAACTTAGATGACATACAGGTTAGGTTTCTTTATCGTAATGTTTTTATGTAAGTTTTGTGTTGTATAAATATCTGACATCTTTGTCTCACTCTCCTTTTATCCAGTTCCATGTGGACAAGAGGGGCAGGGTGAATTATGCTCAGACAGACATGCTCATCCACGTTGTCAACAATCAGACCAACACCATACTAGATGTTGAAAGGTATACCTTCCTTAATCAAATAAATCTTTTACTCCAAAGCTACATGGTTCACATAGTGTATGTGTAGGAAGGTCTATCTCTCCTTTTACACTGGCTCGTAGAAATGTCCCATATGTAAGCTCTACAGTGCATGGATTGTGTTCTGACGTGAGTTTACCTGTGTCCTGGTGTTTCATGTTTTGCAGGGTAATTCAGATGATCGATGAGAACAAGGAGCAGCTGAGAAACCTGTTCAGGAAATACAACGTTGTGGACGTTCAGCCTGCCGTCAGTGACCAACTGCCCGACGACATCACCACACTACAGGTCTGCGAGGCTGGGACCTCCAGAAACTCACAGACTGTTGCAGATGTTTTGTGTTTTGGTGCTTTTAAACTTTCTGTTTTTCTCTCTTTCACAGCTAGTCATCATTATCCTGGCTGTGCTGCTGTGCTTGGCAGGAATTTTGTTTGTCACAATGAACTGGCATTATCGCAGAGTGTAAGAATCCTTCAGCATTTTATAAAATAGGCCATTTTGTATTGACACTGATTTATTTTGAGTTTCAGTCATTTGAAATATGCTCAGTCATGGACCATGTTTTTATGCTGTCAGTCTGAGCAGCGACATCAACATGTTTACCTTCTCGTGACTTGTCTTTTGCTGTCTTGCAGACACCAGAGGAAGCTGAAAGCCATCGTTGCAGGATCAACAGGTGAGAAGCAGCTTCGCTGAGGGGACGGTCCCGCCAGCTGTTAACGTCAGGATGTGGCTTTTACCATCTCTTAATGTACAGTACAACAGTAAACTGTCAGTTTACTGCAGCAAGGCTGTTTTTCTAAAATGATCTGTCCTCTACCATCCAGGGAACCAGGGTCTAATGGATATCCTGGACATGCCCAACACTAACAAGTACTCATTTGAGGGGTGAGAGCTTCATCTTCACACACAAAAAGGGAATTCCCACCGAATATCACTTTGAGCTGTTAATCTGCAAGCACAGCCCTCAGTATTTTTTCAGTAGTTATGAGTTAGTAGTTCTGAAGATCAAGGACAAGCTTTTTTTTAATATACAATAAAGGAGTAGTTCACCTTGAGGTTGCCAGGCAACCAGCGGACACTCCAGGATGTCACTGCACTCAGCCAAGAAATACTTCCAGAACATAACTTTCTGGTTTTTGTAAGAATTAACCAAACAAGATGTAACGTGTTAATTAGAGAGCTTTATGCTAGTTTACTAGCATAAAGCTGGTAATGTACTGTTTAACTTTGGAGCCCATAACACTAATCTTATAAAACAAAATCAAGTCAATGTCAAAATCAAATTTGTGTTATTTTTGTAGCTCGTCATATTTTGTATTTGTATTTTGTCGATGATGTGTGTAATGTTGGCCTCTGCAGGGCTAATCCAGTGTGGCTGGACCCATTCTGTCGCAACCTAGAGCTGGCCACTCAGGCTGACCACGAGGATGACCTGCCTGAGAACCTGAGTGAGATAACTGACCTGTGGAACAGCCCTGCACGCACCCATGTCAGTACCAACATTAATCTGAGTTTAATAGATTATATTTTGCTCCAGAGCTGCTGAGAGTTTGTATCTTTTACAAAGGCGTTGCCCATGATTCAATCCCATTTCACAAGTAAGCGTGTGTGTGTGTGTGTGTGTGTGTGTCTTCCCCACAGGGCACATTTGGTCGAGAGCCTCAAGCGAAGCCTGAGGACGATCGTTACTTGAGAGCAGCCATTCAGGAGTACGACAACATTGCTAAACTAGGCCAGATCATGAGGGAGGGGCCTATCAAGGTGAGTCACCTGTATGTTAGATTATCCAGGAGGACATGTACTCTTTCCTTCTATCCTTCCCATAACGCACTGGGGGACATGGTCAGAGGACAGGACCTAAGACCTACAAAGTGGGGGACCCCAAGGACTCGAAGACAGGCTGTTGAGACCCAGCAGTTTAGATATAGGTATAGATATAGGTTTAGATATAATTTGTGATTACTGTAACAGTGCGGGTGTGTAAGGTCGATGGCGTTATAGACTCTGTTTGATCCTAACTGCCGTCCTGTCAGGGTTCCCTGCTCAATGTGGTCCTGGACGACTACCTGAGGCTGAAAAAGCTCTTTGCAGCACGACTCGTCACCGTATCCACCAGCCAGGGGGATCACTCGTCAATCACTGAGGTGGGCTCGGATAAAAACTGATGATCTTTCTGCACCTGCTGCTATGCTGTTCCTGTCTGACACCGCTGGAGAGTGATTCCTTTGGTTTCCCATTCTGACGTTCTGTCTGCTGCTCTGACGTGGCACCTGCTCACAACTTCTGCTATCTCTGCTACCTTGAACCAGACTTTGGGTCAGATAGAGTTTGCACTTACTTTTCAGAGTTCAGCTGAGGATGGAGTTTACCACACAGAAATTGCCAAGTCACTGGAAATGGAGCATTGAATGCGATTTCTACACTTGCCTACACTTCTGAATTGCTCTGATGTGGAAATCCCCACTCCTGCAGGCCTCCCGAACAACTTAATGCTAAAAATTGTTTGCAATTATTTAAACCAGTTCTGGTATGAAACTTATTCTCTGCTGATCTAGTTGTTGTCTTTTACTGCAAGTGATCTACTAATTTCTCTCCTGAAACCTTTCCTTCCACTGGTTTGCCTCTTTACAGCTCTTCCTCAAAGATATCGCTTCCAATGCTGCTATATTGTCAATCTGACGCATGTTATAAACATGTTATTAATCAGTAGGTATATTAATTTCCATCTTGTCATTCTTCTCTCCCTCTCCTCTCCTTCCCCCCTTCAACAGCTGATCCAGAGTGATCTGGACGATGATGAGGATGAGCGTCTGAGCATGGGCGGAGGTCGCGGCACTCTGCGCTTCAAGCACAAGCTTCCTGTGGAGTTGAAGGGTCCCGAAGGTGTGCATGTGGTCCACGGCAGCACAGGTACCCTCCTGACCTCTGACCTTAACAGCCTGCCAGAAGACGACCAGCGGGCCCTGGCACGTTCTCTGGAGGCACTGAATGCTGACGGGGGGCTTTATTCTGAGCGCAATGCCCGCACAGAGTCGGCCAAGTCCACCCCGATGCACCGTCACAAGGACGGGGACACCCTGTCGGAGAGTCCCCTGGAGATCACAGAGTTATGACTAGCCGAGGCCTCGCTGGTCTGAGCGCAACCATGACTCGTGTGTGTCCTTGTGCCTCCACACCGCCACCCTGACAAGGTTGGGGAGGACTGGGGGAGGAGTGTGTGTAGTCTAGGGAACATCATCAGCCAGCCTCAGTGCATCAGTGAGACAGCCTGCAAGAGGACCATCATTGGGTTGGTTTGAGTGGATCTTATGTTGAAGATGGTCTCACGAGAGGTGCTTCAAGAGAAGGTTTATTCAAATGACCTTAAGAAAAAGAATAATCATAAGCAGGGCACTTGTCCTCAGCAAGACAAAACCAACTGGTGTAATCGACTTTCATCCAAAGAGCTGAGTGGAAAAGAGAGACTAAGCCTCCCTGTGGGAGAAGCTTGTTGAACCACGACCTTATAATCGTCAAAAGGTGCCTCATTCTCACTAATCCTTTTGAAGTCATACCTGGACTTCATACACTCACACATACACAAATACACACACAAAAAAGAAGCAACACACACTCAGACCAGCGGATGGCCATCAATGGGACATTGAAAAAATTACGCATATTCTGATATTTTTTCTTTTTGCAAGACAATGCAATCAGTGTTGAAGGACTTGTCTCTTTCAGATATTAGATACATTTTGTTGTTGGGAAATTATAGATGGACATTTAATGCTGGAAAGAGCACTTCAAATTTTTTCCCCGGTGATGCTTATGGGGTGGAATTTTCACCTGACACCATGAGCAAGAGGGGCCCTTGCCATTGTGCAATTGTTCAAGTATTGTTGTAGTTTGATGAAAAAGATTTTTTTGGATCAATGGCAAAACAACAAAACACTCCCAGTCTGCAGGGCAGCAGTGAACATTCAGACCCTGGTCCAGCTCTTCATCGTTAGCGTGGACATGTAAAAGGAGACTCCTCACTAACAACTGAAAGACTTCTCAAATGATGGATGAAGATGGAGAAGAAGGATGAATGTTGTCCAAGACACATGAAGAAAATAAAACTTTGCATCTTTTATGAGAAATTTGATATTAAAGGCAGTCAAAGAACACCTTGGTAAGGACTTATAGATGAAATTTAAAAAATGATGACTTATCCCATTTTTATAGACATAAAGATGGCATTGTGCCCACAGAGACTTTACACTGCCACCCGAGGGACTAAAAGAGTCATGCTCAAAATGAGCGGTTTGCTTTATTTTTTTATTTTATAGAAAATGTGATGGAATTAAAAGATATTTTTGAAGAAAAATGCTGGCTTACCAAAATAGGTAGGGAAATTTTTTTGGATGTTTGGAGTATGTGTATATTGTGCTATGGTGACATATGTTGTTCTGTTTTCCTTTATATGGCAACTGATGCTGTTTCTGATGAGTGGTGTGTTTTTAAGATTAATTTTTTATATTCCCATTTTGTAAGTTTTTATTTCTTTGTCGTGTCACCAGTCCTGAGACCTGTGTTGGGAAATGTTGGATGATCTGTGATAATAAAAGAAATATGCAACGGCCTTTGACCTCAGTCAGTGGGATGATGGGAGAGCAGCCAAAAACAATATGGCAACTGATGCAGCAGAACGAGCTCAAGCAGGATATTGAAAGAGCCAGACAGACACTAAGAAAAGCCTGGGAGAAACCTTAATGACTCATGACATTAAATATATGTCCCCCAATGACTATCTCAAGGTTGACTTCTATTGTACTCACAGGTACAATTTGAACAGACAAAAGCTTGTCTCTTTGCATGTCTATACGTGTCATTTCTCTTTACCGTGTATACATAATTCAGTTTTTCAAAACTCAGCATCGGAGGCAGTGTGGCAGCTTGGTAATACTGGCATCTAGTGGTTGGTTAGAGTAAACACCTGACAGGTAACAAAAAGAAAAATCAAACGAGTTTTAGCACGCCACTCCATCCTTTATTATTACCAGGTTACATAGAAAAGTCTTCATCAATAATAGTTGTCAAAAAACTTGAAGGGGACAGAGGTCTTCTTCACTGCTCTTGGTCAGACTGCTCGGCTTGCGGTACTCCCTGATGCCACAGTGGTGGTGCCACTGGCTGGCATCTTCTTCAGTGTCTTATTCAACTGTAGGAAGACGGAGAACTTTTCACACACAAGCTATAACTAGAAGCCCTATGTTTAAAACAGATCTGTTCAGGAGAAGGCTAGCAATGGAACCAGTCACTAGAAGAGCTGAGTATGTTTGGCAGATTTTTTATATCAGTATCTGACAATACTTTCAATTCCAAACTGGCTCTAAAATTAAAACTTTTTTCTGTTTTCCCATGTTGAATGAAATGTCAATAACAAAAAAGCATTCTTCTGGTGCCTTAAAATAAATAGCAACTTCCATTCCTTGCCAGAGGCATGATGGATCACTACTCACCTCCTCAAACTTGTGGATCTGTCTGATGAAAAAGTCTCCGTACCGACGAGCAACTTTAGTGTCTGCAATGTGGATCATGTCCTGTGGGCGTTACAGAGAAAAAGCACATCAAACATACAAAGCTATTTAAAACAACGTGCAACAGTGAGCCACATCACTCCCTAACATTACTTTCTCACCTACTGTTTATATAGCATGTGCACATGTGAATCCATTTGGACCTGCTGGTTCCATCTGAACCTACTGTATCATTTTAACAAACAACAAACTGCGCTTTTGGCGATATAGAGAAGTCAAAGACATCACTTCCATTTAACACACCTTGTCAATGTAAAAGTCGACCTCAGAAGCAGATTGGAACTCTCCGTCCAACGCCGAGATGCCGCTGGTCCACACCAGGTTCTTCATCTTGTGTTTAAAGACAAGCAGCTGAATACGGAACTCCTGCTCGGTCATGTCCAGGAATCCTGCCAGCTTGGCTACTGGCATGGTGGTGTACAGCTTCAGGAAGCTGCAAGGACACATTGTGACTTAGATGACATGTATAGACACCCTGCAACCACACCAGAGTCAACAGGTTTCAAAGACAATTTAAAGTGTTTCTGAAGAGCTAGATGGGTGAGAAAAAAAAAAAGTTTGTAGAAAAATTCAATACATTTCCTACACCAAAGCAGAAAAACTGCATCTAAAATGTCTGAGTACCACTCCATACACGTACATTAAAGGTTCCCTATGCAGGATATGCTGCAATGTGCCAGCAAAGGCAGGGAAGAAGACTGCAAGCTAGTAAAACTGGATGTAATCAATGCTGGATTTAAAATACTGCAAATGTTTTATAAGGAAGGAAGTGCACTTGCCATGTTTGTTAGACCTCAAGGATACACATAATGCTTTTTGGTCCCTTTGGGGCCCTATAACTATGCCACACACTCAAAGTTGGTATGCTCTACCTGCGAATGGTGGAGAGCTGAGCCTGCTGCTGTACCTCCTCAGCAAAGACCTTTAGCTGCTGCTGGAAAGGCTCTTTGTGGTAGTTTGGGTGGACGTTGTCGTAGTTTGGCACCACAGGTGAAAGGAATTTGGGACAGGCGAAGCTGAACAGCTCCTCAAACACCTGCAGATCTCTGAGACAGAAAACAGAACATTTGTGTTGCCACAGTCACTGACTGAAAAATGCAGGATGGGCATAAATACCAGTACTAAGTTCCCATTAACTTAATGGAGCTATAGCTGGCTCAGTACTCTGAGCCACAAGCAAAAAGATGCATGTGTTTCTTTGTACGTTACAGTACCATAACATAACAGTTAAGTATCGAGAAAGGACTGACTGGTCAATAAAAAAAAAGATATTTTAAGTGGTAATGGAATACATACAAATAAAATAAAGGCAATAGAAAAGGCAATACAGTGAGACAAACACTGAAGAAATACCGTTGTTCCAACACACTGTGGTGAGTTTCTTTCTTACCCTTTCTGCATTCGCAGCATCTTGTCTCCATACTTCTCCCTCAGCTGGGTGTGGATGCTCTCGTCGATGCGCATCGGGTACATGGTGAGAGCGATGGCCAGCAGGCCATGCATCTGCTCATTTTGTTTGTTAATCTAAAAAACATATTATACAAGTATAATGACATCTGTTTCAACTACAATACTGTTCAACAAAAAATACTTTTCTGAAAATGTTCTCTGAACATGTTCTGTGTGGGGCATAGGTGGGAGACTCCATAGCTAAAGCTAAAAACAAAAGCCACCTAAGTTGTCTAAGAAGCACTGTTCTGACTGACCATCTCATATTTATATGTTGACCTCTGGAACATGTTCCTCGTCCTCTGGATGTAGAGCAGGATGTTGGCAAAGACTCGAATGGCATCCTGGTAGCGCCTCATCATCAGGTAGGCAAAACCCACATAGTAATAGGTGGTGATCTGGCACTCAGGCACACGAGAGTACATACTCTGACAGACAGGAAACAAAATAGATACGGGGTATGGACTCGACAGAAGAAAAGGCAATGAGATGCAGCCTAAAACCAAGTGATTATGGGTCAAAGAAGTGTGAAATACTATAAAAACCGGGAAAATAAATAGAGAACTCAGCATACTCAGTAGTATCATCATTAGTAGTACTCTCTACATTAGGTGCTCTAAATAAGGCCTTACCTTCTTGTTGAGCTCAATGTTCTCCAGGACTTTGATGGCCTGGTAATAATCACCAAGCAGAGAGTGAAGCCTCAGGAGCCCCACCAAGCTGAAGTAACCCAGCATCTTGTATAGGGAGTGACGCCCATATTCTCCAGCCACACTCTCTGGGTCTCCTGCAACACGGCAACAAATAACATGTTAGCTGCCTCGTATAACATACACAGAATACACTTTAGTCCACATGTTGAGGTTACTTTCTCACCAGAAAAGCAACAAACCATTATAGAACGACTATAAATCTACAGAGAACCTAAACTGCAACTCATTTTGGTAACTTTAACAAGGTGCAATGCCTTTAATTAAAAAAGTCAAGATTTCAAAAAAAAAAAAAAAATTAAGCTTCCCCATCTATAAATATCTCCAGAACACTTTTCTACCTCCGCTGGTGTAGATCTCAAGCTGGCGGTTAATGTTGCTCTTGTCCACCAGGGAGTGGAGGACGTTGAGGACACTGTGGACGTTCCAGATCTTTGGGTTGTTCCTCAGGAATTCGATCTCCTCCTCTGACTTTTTGGCCATCTTACAGCGGTACTGACTGAAGGACTGGAACTGGAGAGGAGGGAGAGTGTATCTGTGTTAACAGCATTTAAACATACTTTCTATGGGCTGTTAGATAGGTGAGGTTAGTCGCATCAATAAGCACTAAAAAAAATAATAACCACAGAAAAGTATGTGAAAGTCCTGTTTAATCAACTGCCCATCTGGCATCCTTGTAGGTTAATACAACCCTAGAAATTACTGCCAGCTACTATTTGACCTGGTCTTTATTTTATCGCTGATTCTTACTCAGGTTTGTCTCTTTGTTGTGTTGTTAATTGAGGATACATTTAAAAAAAATGCACAGTACCTGGTAGATGAACTCATCAATGATGTCCCAGAGCCACTGGTTTGGCAGCTCCAAAGGGGCGGGGCCATCAGCATCTGTTTACAATCACAAACATTCTCATATGAATCGTCTTTCATTAGGTTTTTATTATACACTGATAACTACAGGTGAGAGAAAAATGTCAGGAGTATTCTGGTAACTTACTGAGAATGTAGTTGAAGAGGTTGCAGTAATTGTAATACGACTCAAACCTCTGGTCTAAAGTCGGTCCACCCTGATTATCAAGAAAACAATATTTACAACAAAATACTGGAAAGGTTTTCACTCATTCTGCAGGTTCCTCACTAATCAAGAGGGAGACTGATGATTGTTTATACTGAGCAGTTACTCACGCTGACTTTAGCGTAGATGTGTCTGTAGTACAGTTCCTTATAGAGGATGAGGAACACAGCATCTGTTGGAGATAACAAGCAAATAACATAAAACTTTCCCACTGCTGAACTGCACAGGGATGAACTATTATTATTTAAACACGCTTAAAAAAATAACAGATGACTGTCAATTAATACACTATAAAAACTGTAAAGGCACCAACAAAACAACATAATTAACAATCAAATATGTATCTCGCCTTTGGAGCTGCTTGTACAAGTATTAGCTAATATCAGTGGGAAACTATTGGGAAAATGTACAGTTCATTTATCACATTCAAGAATGAAAGGATTTCTACAATGAAAAACAAATGACGGCGTCCGCTCAGAGGCAAAAACAGGACAGACGGCGGATGATTCACTCACCGTTGCCAACGAGTGACGCGATGCCCTCAGCCTCTGGCCAAGGAGAGTTCTTAAAGAAACGGTCAGTCAACTTATTCCAGCTGTTACAGGAACAAAACAGCAAAGGTAAGATACTCATCTACACACACAGCTCTAATGTCTCTGTTACAGGAGGCAACAACATCACCATGGGGAGCGGATTGTACACAGAGTTGAGTTTACCTGTTCTCATAAACATCCTGGATCTCATAGATCTTCTGCTCAATGCTCTCGCTGGACACGCGGTTGGACTGCAGCTCATAAACCTTCTGGTCGATCAGGTCTGAGATGGTTTTGTGGAAATACTGCAGGAAGTTCTTGATCACCTCTGGGATGACGTGGTAGGTCTGCTGCTCATACTGCCTCTCATAGGCCAGGTCTGCTTTAGGGTCACCTGCAAGGAGAAGGGAGAGTGAGGAGGAGACACTAGCGCACTAACTCCACTATATGAAGAACTTCAGATGTGCACAGCTATTGGTTTATGCACTGACTTTACACCTAATGGGTTATATACTGACTATACACAAGAGGAGCTCATACAGGAATAATATACAAATAAATAGAGAAATATTAGCGTGTATACTAACCGGTGTGCAGGTCGAAGTCGTTTGGGTAAGTGTAAGGATCGTACTGTAAAGACACAGAGCAGACAGGCGGCCACATTAACGCTTACATGGACTAAGATACCGGGGTGTTGGGGTCGCATTTTCTTCAGAAACAAGACTACAACAATCATTACCGTCATGCTATAGCTCATCGAAAGCTACCTATGCAGCTAGCTAGCTAACCGACTACCGCTACCTAGCGTGCCATTGTTGTCGTTAAAGCATTCAGAGGTCTGAAAGAAAAAAACATGTGTACTGACCTCCTCCTCGGCGGGGAATGACATGATGCTAGTTATTAGTCCGAGCTCGCAGGAGACTGGAGTGAAAAAGGAGAACGTGTGCTCGGCTAGCTAACGCCGCTAAACCATGCAGCTGGCGCTGGAGAGTCGACAGGAAGCGGAAGGAAGACGCCATGACGTCAGAGGGCAACGCAGCGGCATTGAAGCATTGTGGGAAATGGAGTGTCTGTAAAGTGTACGACTGCGGTATGGTGCGCGGCCCTTGTTAAGCGTGAATGGTTGCAAGTAGAAGACAGCTGGTTCCCAAACCTTCATGTCTTCAGGGGGTTTTATCAGCCGGTAACAATACGGGGGGACTTTATATCGAGAACACGACAAGTCGTGAATGTTTCTTCTTAATTTATGTCGTGCAAATAAGAAATGCAAGTTACAAACGACACGCTGGCGCTCCTGCCGTATTGCTATAGAGGTCTAGAGCAAGGTTGGCCTGTGGTTAGCACTCTAAATCACATCCATAGACAGCAGACATTTGGACTTGTCACAGCAGTTTGAACTAATAACGTCAATGATGGCTCCCTTCAAGCAATTATCGCAATTAATAATGTTCGCCTATCAGTTACACTTGTCTTTTACAAACTCGCAGAATATAAAGTAAATAGAAAAGTGAAATTGGGTGATGTGCTGATATTAGGTCAATATGCCTGGTGAGTGGGCTGTAAGAACTTGTAACTACTTGTAAATACCGTTAGGTGGCGTTATAGTCGCAAGGTGCCGCTCTCTCCATTAATAAAGAGGGCTCAGATGGCCACGGACTTGTCAAGTTATGTCAAGGAGAGGATCAAGAATACACGCCAAATTGATCATGTCTCTCCAAATTTGGCTTCAATATTGTTCATATTCAATATTACTACTCAGAGGAGTTTGGTGTCTACTGCTTTGCGTGTAATAGCCTGTGATTTAAATCAATCAAAAGGGCAGATTGTTAAATTATTTAGCTTTTTTAACCAAACTACCAGATTGTATCGTCTCTGTTTCTGTATTGTGTTTACTTGAAGGACTTTGTGTAACTTTCTTTGGAGAATGTTATTATAAGCTGAGAGAGAATTGAGAAAATCCAAGTTGTATATTGAAGTTCGTGTGTGTGTGTGTGTGTTCAGCAGTCTGTTTTTTCTTCTCGCTGACCCTCCCAGCAGACAGTAGCCGGTCTGATCCCCTCCTCTCTTTCACAATCGAACATCATCACAACGTCTTCTGAAAAAAAGGAGTTCTTGTTGTAGTTTTGAAGGAAAAGGAAAAGGGTGAAAGAAAAGATTACATGACGTGTGTGGCTCAGCTACCAGCAGCAGACGGAGTCCCTCCAAACCTACACACCTATACCTACCTACCGGCTAGGGAACTGCCTGCAACCGATAAGGGATCTAGTCGACAAAATCAAGTGTGGAGGGAGGGGGTGTGGAGAAAAGAAGTCGAATTGGAGAGAGGGAGAACGGGAGAAGAGACACCGAGGGAGGGGAAAAGGTCAGGGACACGGGGGGGGTTTATCGCACTGCCAGAAATAAGAAGAGTGTCTACACAAACGGTTTGGCAGACGAAGCCAAGGAGACGAAGTGAAATAAACCAGCAACCCCCTCTCCACCACTGACATTTTTTCGAAAGGACTACTGTGGATTTTTAAACATTTCCGACTTCTTACAGAGACCGTTTTTGTGCTTTGGTGAAGTCCCGGCAACACAGAGTGAATTTTGGACCGTGCGTAATTTGGAGAGTTTATTGCCACGCTGGGTCAGGATGCGCGTCTGTCCGCTGCTGGTCTTCCTCTGTCTGCTGTGCGCTGGACGCGCTCAAAAGTTCTCTGCTCTCACGGTAGGAAGAGCCACATATTCCCAGAATACGTCTCATTCATATCCATGTGTAAAAGATGGTTTTAAAGTGAAGGATATGCTTGTGCATTCCGTGCGTAATATTTGGAAAGACCAAAAGGGACACAACCTGGCAAATTCTTTTTCTATGCCAGAAATGTAGCCTAGTTCTGAAACAGGTCTTTTTTTAATTCATAATCTGGCGTTCACCATCCTTTATGTCTTTCTTGTGAGCTTTCCCTCTAATAATCACATATACTAATATTGAAAATAATGAATAAACATACATTTTAAATAATCCATCTTAATCACATTATGTCCCATGCTGACACTAGGATTTTTAAATAATCTCTCTCCAAAAGATGAGGGTTTTACATTTTGAATATATTTCACATCTGGCAGAAGTTCAGGCTGAATATAACATGGAATTCAAAACTCAATAGATCATCAAGTTGAGAGGTTTGCATTGGAAAAAGAGGTCTCTGTGCTCTCCATGAGAACTTAATGTCCCCATGTTTCAGGGTCTGTGCACGGAGTGTCTGAGGTGGCAGAGCTGCTGGCTTGCCTGTGAAGAGTTGACTGGTCTGTTAGCAGCACCACTATGGTTTGCTTTTAGTGCCTTTACCTGCCATCACTCAGATGAACAAGTTGTAGCAACATTGCTAGTGGTTATTTATTGTAGTGGTCTTTTAATTGTTCTCTTTTTAAGTCTTGATTACTGGAGCCTTGAGTACTTTTATCATGTTTGTAAAATGTGTCTCAAGGCGGATGCCTTGTCTACTGCAAACCAAATCTACCTACAGGTACAAATAAGGGAACCTGAACCTGCCAACTTCTCGGCTTGTCTGCCTCTCTGTCCTGTTCACTCTTGTTGTGCCAGCGGCTGTGTAGAGGCTACTCCGCCAGTGTCAGCAGGTCTGCTGCTTCAAAGCACATGGCATTGTTTACAGCAGCATCAGAACAGTGCATCCTGTCCATTTAAACGTGAGAAAGTGCTTCTCAGATGAGGGGAGTTTGATGGCCAAGATCAAGTGCAGGTATAGTGCTAAAGGAGGGATAATAGGGAGTGGAATGTGCACTGTCAGGGGCTTCACCCCTTGATTTAGAGGTTGATGTGACAGCCGCCTCCCCCAGCACCATTATTTATGGTCAGGGTGAAGATGCCTAAATAATCCAATTGGAAACAAATGGCCATGAGTCGTTAACCTGCAGGTGAAGGGTGAAGGAGATCCTTTCTCCCTGACGGCACTATGGAGTTGTTGAATGTGGGAGGAAGTGTGGCAATGAGCAGATGCTCCCCCTGAATGTTCACCATGATGCACACATTTACACACACAGCGTATGACTACAGATAATATGAGTGTTTCTTTACTGAGGTGTTGTGGGTGGTACTATTTACTCTGCAGTAAAGGTTACACAGATACAGCTGTGTTTGTAGTGTGTGTGGATATGACACAGCATCCTCTATGATCTGGATGTGACTGTCAGAGTGAGAAACTTCTCTATTTCAATGCATGTTTCAGTGCTAACTGTGTCTGTGTCATACCTCCCCACTGTGGTTCATTAGACCTTCTTTATTGGAATAGCACATGGAGCACTGGACTTTGTGAGTGATTGATGGCTTATTGTTTGAATGACACAGGAGAGGTTTCTGTTGGTTTCAAGAAAATGTCTCTGTGTGATATTTTGTGCATATTTGAGGTCAAACAGGCAGTTAAATATATGGGATGTTTGCCCAGGTTATTCATGAGGCAGACTTTTTCCATGGTTTAAGGAAATAGTGTGTGAAAAGATGAGGGAGAACATTGGCTGCCTCTTTTCCAAACCTGGAGAAAGCAATTTCAGTATAACATATGGGCTCTATTGCCCCCTATGCTTTCATAAAATTGTGCACCTGCCCAGAGAGATTTTTCTTTTTGTTACATGACTATCAGTGGCCTTTCACACCAACTCTCTTTCTTTTTAACATCTTTCACAGCAATTAAATGCCTTTTCCTTTGATTGAGTTAGTAGCCTGGTTAAAGGCTGTCAGTTTCTTCCCTTTCCACCATGCTGGAAACTAATGATCCCCTTTGCATCCTAGCGTCCACGCAGGAAACTCCCGCCAAGGCCATTTAACACGTTTGCCACGGCTCTCAGCTGGGGCCCCCATTGACCCTGCGGGGCCATGGTGTGAGGGGCCTCTCGGGGCGCTGGAAGCGAGGGCCTCCCAGCCCAGAAGGCCCTTATCAGCCTACAATGTGCTCTCTGCTGGAGGCTCGCCTCCTCCATACTCCATTCAATCCCACAATGCCGCAGAGCCAGGGGGAGGTAATAGGATTTGATTTGTATGCTGGTTGGTCTTGGAAAAAAAAAAATTTCCCTTACACTCCGCCCATCTCGCCCTCGCTCGCCTGTCTCTTGTTCCTTTGCCAACCTTCTTGTATTATTTGAGCAGATGCAAAAAGCATCTTCCAAGAGAGATCACGCAAAGAAAAAAAAGAATTCATGAAAGGAAAGAGCAAAATAAAGAGAAAGAAAAACAGAGATAGTGAGAGCCAGCTGTCTGGGAGTAGACAAGAAAAGGATTTGAGCAATACATGGATTTGAGTCACAATATGTGTTCGGTCTTGTATGAGTCTCCTTTTATGATAAATCAGAGTGGAAGCTTGTGCTGCGTATAGTTGAGGCAGAGGCCATCCATCACTCTCCACCGTGTTGCTGTGCATGGCGATGGTGGTCGGCTTGGAGAGGCTGAAATGAGACATCAGGGGAGTGTCAGGGCTCTGCCTCGGCCTCGCCCCTTCCATCACCACAGACCAAACACACAGAGTCCTGCAGCAGACAGCTAACTACCATTAGGAGTACACAGGAGGAAGAGGTCCTCAACACACCATTAGTCTCTGAAGCTTCTTCCTCTCACTGGCTTTCACATCTTATTTGTTCTCCTTCAGTGTGGCCAACTGTGACATTGAAATAAACACTTTGGATGTCTGATAGTGAATCTGGGTGGCTGATTTCATGGGTGGCTGATTTCATGGCTAACTGTGTTTTTCCATGCTGCGTTCTTGGAGCTTTATCGCAAACTTGCAGGCACTTGGCGCTCTGCTGTGTGCTGTACAGTGGACATCTAGCAGGATGCTGGGCTGCTGAATAACTCTGTTTGGGTTGTCAGTCTGCTGGCTTGCAGGGGCTGATGCTGATAATGCTGGTGTAGTGTGAGCACTGGGGTGGCCAGCATGGGCTGTGGCAAGGCTGGCGGTCCACCACCAAGCATGGCTGGATGCACTCAGACGCTATCAGAGCAGTTACTGGCTTTGGAAGGTTGCGGTCTTTGCAAAAACCATCCTCAGACCAGCCTGTCATGCCTGCTGGACTTTATGTGAAGGGGTGAGTTGTGAGAGACAGAGTGGAGGGTGAGAGGAGGTCACCGCTGCAGAGGGATGTCCTAACTGATGTGGGAGGACGGGGAGAGGGAGGGAGGGTGGGTACCGACGGGAGACTGTCAGTTAGATGCAATGATGCAAACAATCCAAGAAACTCAGAGACACTAACAAGGAGGGGCAGGGAGATTTTATATGGAGAAATGGGCAAAGAATTGAGTAGCTGTAGAAGGAGAACTAGAGTATGCCACTCAACTTGTACCATTGTTCTGTAAATATTATATATTATATTTTAACTATTCATATCAACATATCAAAGATCTCATTAGGTAACTGATGCTTAGTCAATGAAAGCCAATGTGGCGTCTGTTTGTAATTAAATGAAGTTTTCCAACCAACTCCTCTCGAATTCAGTGATGCTCTCCAGTGGCAACTTCTTCACAGATTAAGTTACAATTGAAAAGATTGTAACTTAAAATGGAAAATCCTCCCAGCTGTGTCCCTTTAAAGTGAAGTAATGTCTACTTGTGACCCCTCATTATAAATGATAGCCCCAATGTGGAAGTGAAAGGAATTTTTCCCTCTCAGATTGTTCAGTTTGAAGGCTTTTAGTGGCCTGAAGACCTAAAAATATAATAAAATCTATGGCAGAAAAATCTAATAATAATAAAAATCTAGTATTTGCGGCGCTGTGGTGGCCTAGAGGTTAAAGCACAGACCATGAACCACAACGTCCCCGGTTCACGTTCGGGCGGGGACCTTTGTTGCATGTCATTCCCACCTCTCTCATCTCACTACTGTCGCTGATGAATAAAAGCATAAAATGCCCTAAAATAATAAATAAAATCCAGTATTTCACAAGGGAAAAACTAAAGTTAGAGAGAAGTCAGAAAAACTGAAGATAATTTTGTCAATGTTTTTTTTAATCATCTTGTGACCCCTCAGATTTGTCTTTGGACCTGTTGGGTCCAATATGAATATGTAAATCTTGCCTTGCCCAAATTAAAGACAAAACTTCATGAGTTCCCTTTAACCACTGGAAGTAGACAACATTCACTCATATTCTGTTACTCCCAAAGGAGGAAGAGGTATTAGTCTCCATAATTCAGTCTAGAAAGATGAAAGATGAGTGTTAAGACTTGGACACGTGCTGTTCTTGTGAATCAAATAGCTCTGCAGTGTTAGGATACTTTCTGTGTTCTTCTCATGACAACACATCATTTTTTAAAAGCCTGGGAAAGGGGAGTGTAAAAAATTAGTTTTTTGAAAAATTTCATTCAGTCCAAAAGACTTCCCTCCCTCGCAGCTCCTCTTCTGATGTGTTTGAACGGGCCTCTCTCCTCTGATCCCCCTTGAGAAGATTTATGAGCAGGGTTGACAGAGTGGGCTGTATCTCCCCCCTGGCCCAGGGCAACGCCGCCTTCCCTGCCAACCCTCTGCCAGGTGCATGCAGCCCTGCAGCCCTGCACATCTGAATGCAGGGGGCTGCCACCAAACCTCATCTCTCACTTCATTTGTAAGATGTCAGACACAACAAATTTTTTTTTTATTGGTGATCATCCCACCCTTTCCGTGGATGTGTGTCTTTTCTTCTTTCTCTGTATCTCTGCCATGCCCTTTCTTTTGATAACTCATAACAGATTTGTATGGCTTACCTTTAAGTAAGGGCTTTGATTCTCTGCTTTGTGCCACAGATTGCCACATAAGTGTGTGTGTGTGTGTGTGTGTGTGTGTGTGTGTGTGTGTGTGTGTGTGTGTGTGTGTGTGTGTGTGTGTGTGTGTGTGTGTGTGTGTGTGTGTGTGTGAAATAATTAAAGTTTATGTCTGTCTGTGTGTCTGCTGTGAATAGTAGACAGAGCGAGCATTCAGGCAGATTTTGGATATTCGTGCATCCACTGAAAACTAAACAAAAACGTCACAAAACAAAAGAGTGTTTCATATGTGCAAATATTTTCATTACAAGAGAAGACAAAAAGAGTTCTGAGAGGTTTTTATCTTTGGATATGACTGACTGAAAACAGCACCTGCATAGGCATGGGTATAGAGTTTGTTTTTTTCCACTCACCCAGGTCATTATTCCATCACGCGAACTTTATGAAAACCCAACACTCGCACTGTAGCAGCACAAAGCTCCCTGACATCTAGTTTATTCAGCCACTCTATCATTCGCTGTCTTTTCATTCATTGTAGCAGTCACAGCTTGTTGCCACCCCCCTCACCACCGCTGCTCCCCCATTGTGTGGCCTGGCGAGGGGGTTTCATACCACAGTGGCAGATACAATGGTGGCATTGACACAGGTGATCTGATGCGTTCAGCCAGGAGTCTCTGTCCTTGTTTCTCTTTTCATGGCTGAGTAAAACATTCTCAGGAGCGATTCCAGGTGAATACCCGTGCAGGTGTTGGCACAGACAAAGAAAAGAGGAAGTCTTCTCCAGCCATTTAGACAAAGACAAAGCATGGCTGCACCCTGATAGGCTTGTAGTGACACTGCCTCATCTTTCTGTCTGTGAACTGTCTATCAGTGCTTTCTAGTGTATGTATAAAATGATGCTGCACAAGTTTTGAAACCAAATGAATAATTTGTATGGCTTTGGCAATGGACACCTGTTCTGCGACTGACTTTTTGGTGTAGCAGTCTGTGTTTTGCCCCCACACAAGCTTCAACCCCTAGTCTCCATAAATCCCTCCAGAATCACACCTGTTGTTGTGGAGATTAAAATGTTTTGGTGCAGAGCTCACTAATTCCAAAAAAATTGCTCATTTAGCAAATGTTTTCTCTGCTTATCTCCCGCTTTCTCACATCTGCAGTTCCTGCGGGTGGATCAGGATAAGGAGTGCAACACGGAATGCAGCGGACCTGCTCGCAAGCCCCTGTGCGCCTCAGATGGCAGGACCTTCACATCTCGCTGCGAGTTCCTCCGAGCCAAGTGCCGCGACCCCCAGCTGGAGGTCATCCGAGGGCCCTGCAAAGGTCAGGTCATGAGTCACGCTTCAGCACCGCCTGGCGCTCTCAAATGCACAGAGGGGGTCACAGTAGAAACTTGTGGGTTAAATTCATTTCAGCATAATTGATTCTTTGAGTGCTGGGAAGACGAGTGGGGTTGACACAGTGAGAGTGGGTGTGGGGGGGTGCTGCTGCCAGGCTGGTTAGTGTCACACCATTTGTGCTGATGAGGGACATGTACGTTAATTTGTCAAAATACTAAATTATTTACTTTTCAGTGGATATTTTTGTTTACTTAAGGATTTCATGCTTTGTTACAACAGTAATACCTAACAGCATCATGGAACCAACAACTTCCTCATTGATGTGAAATGGCTTCGGCTCTCTGAAATCAAATTATTATGCAGAAGCGCGGGCATTTGAATGAAATATCTTGGCAAGAATTAATGGTCTCATTTTCATCATACTAGATGTAAAGCTGTACGTATGTGACCGATAGAAGGCTGGAGATAAAAGGCAAAAGGGGAAGGAGAGCCAGTGGGGTCAGGCAGCTCACAGACTCCCTCATTGTTAGTCGTCGTTGGAAGGAAGCACCCATACACCCCAATGCTGCCGCCCCGAACCCTCTCACCCCCGCCCCACTCACTAACTCTATACTGCTAGTTCATCGCTCTACAGACTGGGGACAATGCCCCATTCTTACACATTACAATATTAGATCACTAATGCAGGGAGCGTGAGCAAAAGGGTTTGCTTAAAAAGAAGTCTCATATGATGGAAAAGCATTCCACGATTTTATGCCCGTGCTGGGTCTCTATGGCAACGTCTCTAAGCGGACATCTGGATGTGGCGGACAGCGCCGGGACACAGAATAGAGGATTCCAGCTAGGAAGCTGAAAGGGACGAGAGTCCATGAAAGTTGTATTGTATGCGTCAATAACATCGGGTCTATAAGAGTTCGGACCCCCTCTGCTTCCGGGCGGCCGGGGTGAAAGACACAGCAGCAGCAGCCGAGTCAGCAGCCGAAATAAACCAGAGGGCCGGTCTGGCCTAAAAGCACAGAGATGGGATTGTGTTTAAGGATGGTGAGACTGGCACCACATTTGTTTTCTATCACTGCACTCGGATGATTCAAGTGTCCTGTCATTTTTTCCAGTCAGCTTTTTGGTCGGAGCCCCCTGGAGACAGACGATGGTTTTGGGTTTTTCCACTGGAGCTAACTTTAGAGCTCCTCAACTTGCTGTTTTCCTCTATCCGCAACATCCAGCGTCTTGCCCCCTCTCCTCACCAATGGCAGTGACACACACACACACACACACACACACACACACTAGACTAAGAGAAACCAGTGCACATTCCCCTGCATGTGTCTAATGGACAATCTACTGTAAGCCATGCCAGCGACATGCAGCCTCCTGACCAAACTGGTGAACGCTTTTAAACCCAGCATGAGTCATTGTTTTAATGTGATTTGAACCTGCCAGCCAGACAGGCACTGCATGGCAGCTAATGTCACACCAAGTTACCATCAAACCCATCGCTGCCCAACATTTCCTGAGAGTTTGCACAGCTGGTGCTGTTGGCCAGGTGAGAGGAAGCAGCTGTGGAATGACACGATGAGCCATGGCTCTGACAGGGGGATGTGAAAAGACTTGAGGTGCACATAGGTGAAAAGTTGCTGACCCACATTTATATCGGTAATAGTTAGAGGACAGCTTGGGCTGAACTGAGGAGACGGTCGAGGTTTAGGAGGAGAGTGAGACAGACTGAGACATTAAGGAAGGGTCAGGTTTTCCCTGTGCATCAGCCCTTTTCTTGGGTGACTGGAATGTTCTACAGGAGCAGCACGAGCTGCCTCGCTCAGTAATGGCTTTACCACCAGGCACTGTGCAGGCTTGCCTGACTTGCTCCTAATAGGACTGGGGGTGTTGGTTCTATTCCCAGCCACACAAGTATCTGCCGCTTCCGAAATGTCTTGGATTGTTTCCCCGTCGTCTCTCCTCTCTCCCTGCATTTTTCTTTCATTCTTCATCATCTGTGAGATTCAACATCTTCACTGACTTTAAGTATGTTGGTTTCATAGTTGTGCAGCATAAGAAAATAGTTGAGCTGTGGGTTGAATCATGAGTCTCTGTGATGTGTAGTGATTCTGGTGATTTGTGGTGCTCTTCAGATACATCCAGATGTGTAGCAGAGAAGAAGTACACAGAGCAGCAGGCCAAGAAGCTCTTCCCGCAGGTCTTTGTGCCTGTATGCAACCCCGATGGCACGTATAGCGAGGTAACAAAAAACACAACATAAATGATAATTGTTTTGAATATGAGGCAAGGCACTAGACTAGTGAGGCCACAGAAGAAAAGAGTAACTCTTTTGCACCAAGAGTCCACTTTTTGCAAGAATTGCTCTTCTCTCCCGCATGAATGCACATTTAATTCTTACAGATCCTGGCTTAGCTTGTGCTGACTTTGTGTTTACATGCTGTTTTGATTACAGGTTCAGTGCCACAGCTACACTGGATACTGTTGGTGTGTCACCCCCAATGGCCGACCCATCAGTGGCTCAGCAGTGGCCAATAAAAAACCTCGATGCCAAGGTGGGTAAAACCCCAGCAACCTGTCTTATAATGTATGCAGTGATGCATACTGTGTTTGCAGTTCAGTGCACTAGTACTGCATCCCTTTTTTTTAATAAGCGTGATGTATGACATTTAAAATGGCTGTTTTGTACCAGAATGTGGTTTCTGTAATTTTGTGAAGCAATGATGATGAATTGAATTCAACACAGAAAAACATGACATTCCATGTTTGAGGGGGGTATAATCTTCAGTCTTGTGGGAAAGTGGTCAGTGGCTGGACTGACGGCCACAGGGTTTGACGGCCACCCGAGGTCTGAGCGTTGCTCAAGGCATGGGGCTGCGGTGTAAATAAGCCTAGTAGAAAATCCCTGCTGCAGAGTTGAGCAACAAAGTTAAACTGTAAGGAATGTAAGTGTTCTTGGAGGATGGCGTCTGCCAAACAATCAAATAACCAATGCCACATGTCCTCCCTGTGCGTCTCCGTGGGGCTGCCTCGGAAGTTGCTGCTGTCTCAATAGTGAGAAAGCTCCAGAAGTAGCAGTAGTAGCAGTAGTAGTTGTATTGTAACTGCCAGCTGTACTTTAATCATAGCTTTGCATATGAAGTCCAAGAATTTCATCAAGTCTCCATCGACATGCAGTGTGTAAGTGATTGGAGCCACTTGAAATAAATGAATGACATTTGAAAATAAAAAAGGCAGAAAAGAGTTTTCCACTGTGGTTCACTCTTTACTTAAGTCTGGTGGCTGTTTGTTCCTGTGCCACAAAACGAGGCCAAATTCTTGAAGTACGCCAAAGATTTATGATTTTCATTTTTTCATTATTGCGGATAACATGAAAAAGGTGTGTGGTGGTAAAATTTTAATTAATTAGAACCTGTTGCTTTATAGGTTCAAAACAAGAGAAAGCTACTACAAGAGAGCCAGGTAAAGCAGGTGAGACTGTAATTCAAGAAAAAGCCATTCTCAGAGGCACAGTGACTCCTTTATATGTGCATGTGTACTTTCATGTTTGTCCATGTGCATGTGTGTACCTATCTAAGCATGCATGCATGTACGTGTGTGTGTGTGTGTGTGTGTGTGTGTGTGTGTGTGTGTGTGTGTGTGTGTGTGTGTGTGTGTGTGTGTGTGTGTGTGTGTGTGTGTGTGCATTCATTTGTATCTCTGTCTGTTTGCCTGCATCTGTGTCAGAGATGTGCAGGGTGGGTCGCCTGTTAAGGCTTGCCTTTCTAATATTTTGTCAATTTGAGAGAGTGCGAGCAGCCTGAAGGCTGATATAAAAGCACTCTGTTACTGAGTAACAAGTCTAAGGAGAGAGGCTGCGGTGAGCTTTAATGCACACCGCCAGCAGCTACACCACCTATAACCGCCTGCTGTCTTTACCAGGCAGCCAAACGGCCAGGGAGCAGCCAGAATGGAGGAAAACTAACATATCATAAGCTCTTCTTCTCTAACTTTATCTTGTTTGGTCTTTGTTCTTTTTCAGCAACAGTATCATAAGATACAAGGAAATGTTCACACTTTATCCTTTTTCCTCCACCCTACTTTCACTCTGTCTCTCATCAACATCTACCCTCTTCCAGATATAGAACCACTAAGTTTCCCTCCGGCTCCACTCCAGATACTGTATATCTTGCTCTCATCTTGTAAGAGACGATTTGTTTAACTGATGTGATTTGAAGGCTCACAAAGAAAAAGTGTAATTTGGGTTGACTCCGATCGATTCCTTATGTGATTTTGTGTGTGTGTGTGTGTGTGTGTGTGTGTGTGTGTGTGTGTGTGTGTGTGTGGGTGTGTGTGTGTGTGTGTGTGTGTGTGTGTGTGTGTGTGTGTGTGCGTGTTTGCATGCATGGATGTGTGTATGAGTGTGTGAGAGAGAGAAAGTGCGTATGCATCCACTTGTGTTTGTCACATGGGTTATTCCTGTCAGTGTGACATTTACGTCTGCGCCTCTCTCTCTGTAAACAGTCTTGGGTATAGTGTCTGTCTGAGCCCGGCCAACTCATTACACATAGATCAAGTGGCAATGCAAAATTTGAGAGAGGAGGAGGCATGGTGGGAGAGGGAAAGAGGGAGGAAAGGAGGTGGGGTGGGGGGGTTGTGGTTCAATCTGAACTGGTTGGATAAACAGGGTGGTGAAAAGCAGAATAAACTGTAGATTTGTGGTGTGCCAGCACTGAAAATAGCAGTGATTGCATCAATATTTTGATTCAGCAGAAGCCCATCAGTGCCTAAGCATTCCACAGGCCACATTGCTGCACTTTTATTATCAGAATATTGGTAATGTTAAACACCAAATACTTTACCATAAACCCATTTCTGCTGCTTGACAAATTCATTCACATGCTGGAATCACATGCAGCTGACGACTGACAAACAGCAGTTAAACTAATGCCGTATGACCACAAATAGCGCGGGGGTTTCCTGGCAGATGCTAAAAGAGGTGTTACAGCCATGTAAAAGGCCGCAAAGTAAAGATAGGTCATTAGTGGTTTATCGTAAATCCGAATCATAAATACACTTTTTGAAATGGCATTTCCATCCATTAAGTGAGCAGAGTAATAATATGTCTGCCTCAGTCAGTCACACCGACTGTATGTATTTTTATCCACCAAGCATGCTCGAGAAGATGATGGGCTGGCATAACAAACTGTAAAATCCTAATTTTGCAATGGAGAATTCATTGTTGAAGAAAAGAAGTTTAAGCTTTATCCCTGTTTGTGGAGCCGCCCATTAGATATGCCCTGACTCATGCATTCACAGAGCTTTACTTTGAGCAGAATGAGTGACCCACACTGAGGTTAACCACACCTACGGCCGTGGTTTCACCCTAAGCGGCTGAAAACCTCCATCCCCGTCTCCCTCCTACCGCAAGTCAAACAAACAAACAGAGACCAAACAAACACTGAGCTCGATTCTCTCACTGCTAATTGGTTTGTCTCAGACTTGACTACTGCATTCTTCACCTCCTGTGTCTCTCCCACCTTCACACAGCTCTCATGACTCAAATGCAGGCAATGGAAGGATGGAGAAGAACATCAGGGACAACTGGTCCTCATCCTCTCCTCGTTCATTTAACTGACCTCAATCTGTCCTCCATAGCATAATGATCTCCCTTGTTGCATGAAGTGAAACCATGGGAATATATGACCACTATACTTCTGATTTTCCTCTTCTCTTCTCTTACTGTACAGCAAGTCACCTCTTTCAGCTTTCAACACACACCCCTCTCTCTTTTTTATTCTCCTCACCTCTCTACTTTCACCTCCATCCTTCTCGGCCGGGCAAAGTGCAAATCTCACATAGTTAAGTGTTCTGTAATCTAGCTTACTCTCGTAATTGTAGTCTCCTTGCAAATATTCTCCATTCTAAATGCAGATGAGACTGGCCTAGTGGTGGATCCACAACCTACTACCGACGAAGAAGGTGAGCTCTTATCCGTCAGACTGTGAGCAAAAAATGTTTGATACTGCGCCTGTGTTTACTGAGACACCACTGACTGAATCAAAAGCATAACAGCCTTAAAAGGGAAAAGGAGCCTGCACATGAGGCAGTTACAGCATCATGCTTCAGAAAGGTCATTGGGGAAAGTGTGATGTGCAAGATTTGATTTAAATATAAGGGAAAACTAAAAGGAGAAATTCAGCATGAGTTGAGTTTTTCCATACATTTGATGTATGGAAGTGAGACTGCGATTTTTGTATAATAGTGGCCACTGTGGCCACAAGTGACAATTACAGAATATTAGTAAAGGCTAAAATATAGTGTAACAGTAGCACAAGTAGAGAAGAGTCATGAAGCTGGCAAATTTACTCAGTTATACAGC